>JAAONU010000019.1:1200000-1800000 GCA_012932295.1 Cyclina sinensis
GCTTGTGCATGGTAACGTTAATATCGAACCTAGCACTGGTCATGGCAAATCTACGGCAAAGACGGCGTATTGACGATGAGGAGATGAATAGGGGGGTAGGGATGCTTGAGGCTGGGCGTTCCCAACGGCACGTGGCAGGTGTCCTTGGGGTGTCCCAGAGCACCGTTGCCAGGATGTGGCGACGGTTTCAAACTTACGGGCATGTCACGCATAGGCATGGCGGAGGGCGTCAGAGGTCTACAACTCAGCGTGAGGACCGGTTTTTTGTCGTTTAAGCGCGACGTCAGCGCTTTGTTACCGCTACTGCCCTCCAAAATGACTTCTAGAATGCCACTGGTGTAAGACTTTCCACTCAAACCATCAGGAACCGTCTTCATACAGCTGGCATAAGGGCTAGAAGGCCAGCAATCCGAATCCCATTGACGCGAAACCACATCCAGGCACGTCTTCAATGGGCCCGCGATCACGCCAGGTGGACGTTGCATGACTGGACTCCAGTGCTGTTCACTGACGAGTTTAGATTTTCTGTGGACTTCACTGATAGGCGAGTGCGGGTATGGAGATCCGCCAATGAGCGTTTGGCACCCATATGTGTTGCTACCCATGACCGTCATGGCGGGGGCTCGGTCATGGTGTGGGCGGGCATTAGCATGCAGGGAAGAACGGACCTGCACATTGTTCAAAACGGCACATTCACGACTGTACGATACGTCAATGAGATCTTAGATGAGTACGTTCGCCCGTACGCTGGTGCTATAGGCCCTGAGTTCATTTTAATGGACGACAACGCCCGGCCTCACAGGGCAAGGGTCACCGACGAGTACCTGGAGGCTGCAGCCATAGAGAGAATGGACTGGCCAGCAAGGTCTCCAGACCTCAATCCAATAGAGCACGCCTGGGACATGCTGCAGACTGCAATATCTGCTCGACCAGTCCAGCCAACCACGGTCCCTGGGCTACAGCAGGCCCTTCTGGACGAATTGGCTCGACTCCCACAACAAAGCATCCGGAGACTCATTAGCAGCATGAGAAGACGGTGCAGAGCAGTAATCCAAGCAAACGGACACCACACGCGATATTAAAGCAAAATTCAGGACAGACTTGATTTTTCCAAAAAGTTCCATTTCATCTCCTGTCTGTGTTATCCCTAATTCGTGCCCCTCCCACGGCTCAGCCTCTATCACGCTTCAACGGTTTATGGACTTACTCATTTTTTCGTACTAAACTGTTGTCATATGAACATATTTTCAGAATCACAACAGAAAAAGTAACCTTTCAACCTTATGTAGTAAATATACACATTCTTATAAGTGATCTCTATCAAGTTTTGAGTAGTATATTTTATATACTATATTTATATACTATTATATATACCCCTTTCCCTCAAAATAAAGGGTGTAACATCATTAGTCTGTCATCTCCTTCCCAATAAGGAGTGTAGCATAATACATCAAATGTTAGCCTACAGAGAATGCTACAATGCTACAAGTGTAGCCTACTAGTCATGATTTATGGTGCTGCATGCTACTCCTTTGTTCTTATAGCAGATTCACTGCAGAGGTTAACCAAAGCTGAAATGGGTTCAACTGATTCCCTAAATGTTTTCACTATTTAACGTTTCACTATGAATACTATCAACAATTATACAAAGTTATCTGGGAATTTCAAGGGCTGTCACTGTAGTCATACCGATACTAGCTGCAAACAAAACCTCCGGTACACAACAACTCATCATGGCCAATATTCGTAGAAGGTTTCGTGATTCTATTTTTAATTCTTTAGGAGCTACGGGCGAAACAATCTTTTTCGCTGACGCCGAGATGCACGTACGGACGGACAAAGGTAAATCTTAGTTCCCCACCTGCCCAGGTGGGGCCTCAAAATATGATTCCAAATTTACATTAGTTACTGTTATCTAAATAAAAACAGGTGGCAACCTTGATTTAAACTAATTTTCATTCCTGATCCTACAAAGACCGCAAAATATTATTTAAAATTATCACAAGGGTATATCTGCGCTTCGTTATTCATAAGTTTATAGAACCAGTGAAGTAAAAGAATAATATTTTCTGTCCAGTGTGAACGAGGAACATTTAGAAGTTATTCTATTTAAACAATAATTTTGTATAATTTCTCTTAAGGATTATGCATTGTTCGGCCATTCTTATGTAACTATTTTATATGTTTTACACATTTAACATAAACTTTCTTCAGATTTGATTTGTTGTAAAAGAAGCGTTAATCAGCAAAGGTCATATGGCTTCATTTGCTTTTACCTACGTGGTAAAATATATGAGCACAGATTTGGGCACTATTTCAAAGGTCATCATTTGAGTGATTTCCTAATTTACTTTACAAAGCTATTTTTCGGCGTAGCTGTCTAAACTCACTTTTGACCTGTTTAGGCATGATGACGTAAGACAATATTTGCACGACTTTAAATGGTAAATTTTCCTATACTAAGTTAAAAAGCTGATATAATTGTTTCATATTCACAAAATTCTAATAGAATATCTTCGGAATAGTGAAAACCATTGTTTTGTTATAAAAACACCTTTCCTCGCTGCATGGTGAAACATGTTTAGGACCCAACGTACATAAATATCTTGTACAATACAATCGATAGTTGTTAAACACATTATCCGTTATTTTCATGCCCATCACCGCCGTAGATCTTTTTTTTTTAAAGATATTTCTTGTTTCCATTTCTCAATACCAAGGGCATCACTGATATAGTAAGGTCTTTGGTGTAGAAAGATTGCAATTTCAGTATCTCCTTTATACTATAAAAGAAGAAAATGAATCGTTGTTATATTAACAGGAAAAGTCTGTCGGGAGTCAATAATAGATAACATCGAGATACTGATATATACGACTTTATGATATTTTACGGCGCTATAGGAATTCGGTTCATAACTAATATCACGATTTCCATTTGGTTTCATTGAGATAACGGTAATTGCTTTGAAAATGTTTTTTTTTCTTTCACAAATTGTACAATTATTGAACCGCATTGCTGCAATATTTCAACTACCATATGCAACTGAAATTACTGTTCATTGATTTGAGCTTAAAAATATTATTATGGTCTGTTAACGTTTTAAAATGTTAAAGTAAAAAATACAGTGTCTTGTGACGTATAACCAGGCTCGGTCAAATTTGGGCTCTGAAACTGACACAGGTAACAAATCATTTTGTGCAGAAATATTCTTAATTAGTCCTGGTCTGATACAAACACAATGACAAAAATACTATGATGTGGGTGCTTTTATTTTTTCTCTAAAATCAGGTTCATGCACATATTTCCCAACAAATTAGGCGGGCGGTGATCATGGAAAAACTGGATTGTAAAAAAAAATAAAAATTAGTAAATTACACAGTCCCTACTTACTGTTACAATTTATTCACTGACACTGCAATAGTGCTTACAGGTACAATCATTTTGCGTGCTGGCAGTTTAACCACGCTTGTTGACAATGATATACCAATGCTTGCTGGAAGTTACAACTCGTTGTTGTTTAGGCCATGATGCCTTTATCATATTTCCATTCGACTGAATGACTGTTCAATGTAGTGCAATGGTATATTTCATCATGCCGTGGCCATCTTGGCTCATCTGTAATGCATCAAAGAACAAAATACACGACGTGAACAACAAATATAGAAAATGTCATCAGGCAATCAGGCACTAGGCAAAACAGAAGTAAGCATAATGTCAATTCAAAATTGTAAGTCACATTTTGACAAAAGGGGGCGCTATGTTCAAGTAGTCGTGTTTTTCCGTAATTTGAAGAAAATATATCGAGAATATCCGAGTATGTATATAAATCTAACAATAGTCATTGGCCGGTGATTTCCGTTATCTTTCAAGAAAACTACAAACGTGGTCAGCGTCTACAATGTTTGTATTAAGGAATTCTTGAAACTAAATACAATTGAAAATTTATATCAGAAACCCTCTTAATTGAAAATGAACTCGTCCAACTGAAACAGATGGCATAATCCATTACGCATAAACGGATTAAGTAAACTGAGCATCAGTAAAGTTGCTGTAAACAGCAGTTTACTTATTTCATACCTGATACGTCGAAAGGAGTTAATCAGATAAATACAGAGTAGTCTGTCGCTTACTTGTGACTGATGTTCAAATATCTCAGTTTGCAAGGACAGTAAATACAGGAATGAACTCGTAAAATTTGGAAAATGTATTTAGAAAAAAAGGACATGTAAATGGTCGATATTTTGGATAGAATATTTTATAAAACATTTTATATAACGTTATTCAAGATTTAACAAGTGCTTCTCAAACGGATGTCAAAATATGTTTATCTCGGGTGTTTTTCCTGAAATGTGCATTCGTCGCAAACAAATAGGTAAACAACGTCTGTTTTGTTTGTTTGTTTTTATTTTCTTGTGCGTCTGCGTGCTTGCGTGCGTGTGCGTGTGTTAAACGG
This sequence comes from Cyclina sinensis, assembly GCA_012932295.1. Classification (NCBI taxonomy): domain Eukaryota; kingdom Metazoa; phylum Mollusca; class Bivalvia; order Venerida; family Veneridae; genus Cyclina; species Cyclina sinensis. Next base: position 1,204,455 of record JAAONU010000019.1, read on the forward strand.
TTGAAAGTCATCTCAGAAACCTCGTAAAACATCTTAATGTGAATGCCTTAAAGCGTTACTTCATGAAATTGAATTACGACAGGTAATCAACTGTTAATAAAGTAAGTGCAACAATGCGAAATTGCCGTTAAAAATTTTCATATTGCAAAACATTTACTTTTTCTTTACAAGCATGTACTGAAAAACATTTCTCGTTCCATAAGCTAAAAATAATACTTGATTAACTTCAGCATACGACCTTTTCCCCCATCAGTCAATATAATATTTTGATTAACTTCAGCATACGACCTTTTTCCCATCAGTCAATAAAATATTTTGATTAACTTCAGCATTCGACATTTTTCCCATCAGTCAATAAAATATTTTGATTAACTTCAGCATACGATTTTTTTCCCATCAGTCAATATAATATTTTGATTAACTTCAGCATTCGACCTTTACCCATCAGTCAATACGATATTTCTTTATTTTGATTAACTTCAGCATAAGAACTTTTTCCCATCAGTCAATATAATATTTTGATTAACTTCAGCATACGACCTTTTCTCCATCAGTCAATAAAATATTTTGATTAACTTCAGCATTCGACATTTTTCCCATCAGTCAATAAAATATTTTGATTAACTTCAGCATACGATTTTTTTCCCATCAGTCAATATAATATTTTGATTAACTTCAGCATTAGACCTTTACCCATCAGTCAATACGCTATTTCTTTATTTTGATTAACTTCAGCATAAGAACTTTTTTCCATCATTCAGTATAATATTTTGATTAACGTCAGCATACGACCGTTTTCCCCATCAATCAATATAATATTTTGATTAACTTCAGCATACGAACTTTTTCCCATCAGTCAATATAATATTTTGATTAACTTCAGCATACGCCTTTTCCCCATCAATCAATACAATATTTTGATTAACTTCAGCATATGAACTTTCCCTTTCAGTCAATATAATATTTTAATTAACTTCATCATACGACCTTTTCCCATCAATCAATATAATATTTTGATTAACTTGAGCATACGACCTTTCCCCCATCAGTCAATAAAATATTTTGATGAACTTCAGCATACCACCTCTTCCCAATCAATCAATATAATATTTTGATTAATGTCAGCGAACGTTCTTTTCCCCATCAATCAATATAATATTTTGGTTAACTTCAGCATACGACCTTTCCCCCATCAGTCAATATTATATTTTGATTAACTTGAGCATACGACCTTTTCCCCATCAGTCAATATATTATTTTGATTAACTTCAGCATACAACCCTTTTCCTATCAGTCAATATAATATTTTGATTGACGCCAGCCTTCATTTTTTTCAGTAACGTCTGATTACACGTGGCAATTAGTTAATATAAAATCTTATAGGGCAACAGATATTGAAAAAAAAGAGTTGGGTCAAAAGTTCTGCACCCACTATTGAATACTTTTGCTTGTTGTTGACATAATGGCATACTAAAACAGCAAGATTTATTTCTTGATATTGGATGATACTGTAAATGTAGTCAGGATGTCGTGCCTATATATGAAAGTATATACAAGTTTTGACAGAAGAGTCACACATTAACAAATTATATCTCATTACAAAGGGTACATATAAAAGCTTTTATACATCAAATAATGATCATGATTTTTATTTTACAGTTTCTATGGTATATGTTCTGACTGCCATAATTTTGCGTTACTAGCTCAATCCGCTCTAAAGTAACGTATGACGTTGGCACATGTGTCTCTGAAATTTTGCTTCTGATTTCTCTACTAATGGCGGCTTTAGATTTTGCAATGGATGTTAGTTTAGGAGGGTAAACTTTGCCTTTCAAGTTACACCATAGGTGGAAGTCAAGAGGACTAAGGTCTAGTAAATAAGGAGACCATTTGTTGTCAGTTTTCAACGAAATCAAGCGGTTGCCAAATGTTTGCACTAACCATTTCAGGACATTCTTTGCAGTGTGCGGGGTTGCCCCGTCTTGTTGAAACCAACCTTTTTAATATGTTCCTGGATGAACTTAATCTGCAGAATTCTCATATATCTTTCAGCAATCACGGTACAAGGCTCGCCCTTCTCCCCATAAAAGAGTGGCCCAATTATCCTGAATCTGAAACTGTTCCATGCTTCTAAATTCTTTAAACCATTCTAATGATTTGTTTATTGCAAAGTGATTTTATTGAAAGATCTATTTTAATTTCAATTTTCTTTGCACAATAGATGGAAATTTGCCATTTTCATGGTATTCATGGTAGAGCCTAACAGTTTCAAAATTGTCTGCCATTTAGGAAACCTGAATATGAATGACGTCATTGTTAACGTCATTAGACGTTACCATGACGTCACATGACGGCATTCTAGTAATGAGCAAAATCTTAGACCAATTACCTTTAATTCGTCTAAATTTATCTATACTGAAGACCATTTCCGACAAAGTCATTAGCATTTGTTAACTGGACATATATTCTGGGACACCCTGAATATACTGTCATGAGTTAGCGGTATATTATTCGTATCGTTCTGGAACAATGTTGTTCATGGTTGTCAATGTAACAAAAAAAAATTATATATTTTCTGTAATTATATTTCAATGGATATTTTTTCATTTACATTTAAAACACTTCAACCCCATTTTATAAAGATTTTCAAAATAAAACCGTGAAGCACCACTTGATTACCGACAAATGTTAATTGATGTCTAATACCCTACGACAAGAAAAAAGCCGTTTTTTTTTTTGGGGGGGGGGTTGTTGTTGTTGTTTATTTTCCTTTTTTATTTTTGTTGTTGTTGTTCTTTTAAAAAAGAAAAAGAAAAAATGTTTTCAATTTTCCGCCTATCTTTCTTCCTTTCTTCCCAGTCAGAAAAGACTTCGAAACTTCATGCAGTATAACATGTAGTAAAAGTGCTGAGGTTGCAATGCAGTGTGTTTTAGACCTTAACTGAAAAACACAGTACTTGAGAATTTATCCACTTGTTTAAAATGAGCGAGGTATAACACGCCATATAGCAATGCAAAGTATAAGTGCGAAGTCACATAGGCCGTGTCGTAGTTGCATATTTATTATGCACTTTGACAGCGACAAACATTCGTCAACATAAAAACATTGTTAACATTGTTCGAGAATACTATTTTTGTCCCTCTTAACGCATACTCAAACCTGTGTATTCATCGTAAATCTAAAACTTTTTAACGCCTACTTTTTAAAGTGTTTACTGTTTTTTGAAGACTGCTGTTCCTGTGCAATGCACTAATACTTCATTGTGTTTATCTTTACCTTGAGTGGTCACTTGCTTAATGTTCCTACAGGGCTCTTCAGATCGACGGCTATATTTCAAATTGTCAAAGTTATTGCAGAAGTTTGGAAAAAGAAGTCGTTATTGACGATTATAATAATAATTATTATTATTTCAACTACTATCACTGTAAGAGGGTTACTTCCTGTTTCCCAGATTCTTTTGTTAAACTTTACAGTGTTTCTAACCAGAAAATATAAAGAAGCAAGTATAGGGTTCAATACTGTTTTATTTAAGTACAATCTCAAGATTTCTAAATATTTCTCAGTTTATGAAGAAGTGAAAGGATTACAACAACGAGGTAATGCCAAAGTTTACCAAATTAACAAGCCACATTTTAGAAAAGAAATGAAAATAAAGATTTAGATTTGAATTTTGATACCCTGGCCGAAAGAAAAATAATACCCTTATTTATTTCCGGAAATGGCTAGGCTCTGACAAGAGGTAGAAGTTACCTTTCGAGTGTCTCTGAACCAGCGAATGAAAATGAGAAAATTCTCTCTATATATACCCTGTCTCAACTGAAAACATGAAAATTCCATGAAGATATATTTATCACAATTTGAGGAGTGTTATGGAAGTATACAAATCAGTTCAGACAGATTACCACATATACTATATAAATACAAGGCTTTACTTATTTAAAATATACAATCGTAATTATTGAACAACCCTCATTTAAAGTGTTGTGTAAAAATTAAAATGCTTGAATGACTTTGAACTGTTACCCAGTACCATATTTAAATCATTTAAGCAATGGAAAATAGGTACCGTATTACCTATAAAAAACACTAAAGATTATAAAATGAAATGAAGTTAACACTAAAAACAGTCATTCCTGCCACATTACTACTTCTATTACTACTACTTCTACTACTTCTACTACTACTACTACTACTGTAATTATGTCGTTTCATTCAATAAAAAGTATTAAAATTTAACCAAGGTATTTAACGAGCTATGTTCATTTTCATACCGATGAAATATTTTATCATTGTTTCAGGTTTTATACCTTGGAAAATTTTCAGTAGTTTTTCCGTTAAAAGACATAACAGCATAAAAAGATTGTCAATAGCAATTTGTTCCCACATTTTGCTATAACTGACAATATCAAATAATTGCATAAATACCGGAGCAACGATTAATCATTGATTATAAAATCGAATGCCTTGAAAAACGCAATAATGTCGGTGGTTTTGAAAAACAAAATCTTCATCTTGGAAGAGTAACATGAAGTGGGAGTGCCTGCTAAGAACAGTTTCAAACAAGGTGAGGAAGAATGAAATGGAAGTGACTGATGAGAACAGTTTCAAACTAGGTGAGGAAGAATTCTCATGCGTGAGTTTAAGCCAATAGAAACGTCTGAAGAAGCAGTGATATCGTTTTTGTCGAGCCCACTTGCGGATAGCTCAACATAGTCGTCACATTTGGTACCGCAGTTCGGTGTATGTACGTGCGTGCGTGCGTGCGTCCGTCCAGATTGCCTTGTCCGGCCCATAACTTCTCTGTGCATGGAAGGATTTTAAAATACCTTGACACATTTGTGCTCCTTGATGAGACGGTGTGTCACGTGTAGGACTCAGGTTCCCAGCTCAAAGGTCAAGGCCACAGTGCCAGGTCAAATGTCCCAAATTTTTATGATAGGCCTTGTCCGGGCCATAACTTCTACCTGCATGGAAGGACTTTAAAATACCTTGGCACATTTTTTTTACCTTAATGAAGTGGTGCCTCGCGTGCAAGACCGAGATTCCTAGCTCAGAGGACAATGTCACAGTAACAGCTCAAAGGTCCAAAATGTTGATGATAGACCTAGTTTGGGCCATGACTTTTCCATGCATGGAAGAAATTGAAAATACAATGATACATTTGTTATGCTCCCTGAAAGAGACATCATACAGGCCTGCCTTGTCCTTCTATCATTCTGTCATTCTGTCTAGTGTGGGGAAGAACTCTATAACAAAAAATGGTAACGATTGGCTTGTCCTGGCCATAACTTCTCTGTGCATGGAATGATTTTAAAATACCTTGGCACAATTTTTCACACTGATGAGACGGTGTGTCACGTGCAGGTCTCAGGCTCGCAGATCAAAGATCAAGGTCACAGTTCCTGGTCAAATGTCCAAAATTTTGATGATAGACTTTGTCCGGGCCATAACTTCTCCCTGCATGGAAGGATTTTAAAAAAACCTTGGCACATTTGTTCATCCTGATGAGATAGTGTGTTGCGCGCAAAACCCAGATTCCTAGCTCATGCATGGAAGACTTTGAAAATACCGTGAAACATTTGTTATGCTCCCTGAAAGAGACATCATATAGGCCTGCCTTGTCCTTCCAACATCATCTTCCCACAGTTTCCATTTCACAGTCACATCCCCATAGGCGGCTTTCCATTGGCGGGCTCGACATGCTGCCCATGGAAATTCTAAATTAGTAGAAAATTTCAAAATGAAAAGTGAAGATGCAAAAATATACAGTTGAATAAGGGTTCGGAGAATTGGCGTTCTGGGAAATAAATGACACACAAATATACTCATTGAGTTCTATGATAATAATGTCAAAGAATTTGTGAAGACTCTTAAAAACGAATTTGGAGGGTACAGATATTTAAATGTGTTTTGCACCAGAAATTGTTGGGCTACGCACGCAATTAGTACAAAGAAAAATAAAACAAACTGGTAAAAATGCTTGTTGGAGGGAGTGTAGCAATGAACTGTTGGTGTCTCTGGTCACGGAAAAAAATATAGTGAAAAAAGAAGTGCTCAGCGTTTTCTAATTCAAAACAACAATCACATTTAGGAGAGTCTATCAAATGATTTCTGAATCGGTCGTCGTTCAAATTGCTACATCTATTTCTTATTCTGGCATGAAAAACAGATAGAGATCTAGTTCCTGTCAAATAATATTCTGGAACATGCGACGGCTTGAATTTTTCTTTGAGATTAGATTTAAAGATGCTTAAAGAAGGCGAAGTATGTATGTGAGTTTCTAAATTGTTCCTCACAAGATGCAATTTAATTATCTTGGATATAAATAACAATACTGGAAATCCAGATTATCGAGAAGATAGAATCGAATGGGTTGCCTTCAGATATATCGGTAGTTAGACTGTTTCTTCATTCAGACTGGGAATAATACTGAGCTGATGTGAAAATGGAGGCCAGTAATTTCAACGGTTTTAACCTGGAAAAAAACTTGATAATTTTTGTTTTTGTAATATTTCTGGGTATTTTGATATACTGTTTATTTTTGAAACTATGTGCAACCGTCATGATAATATATGAGTCATAGACAGATTGGAACAGTACACGGACACTTTTTCTTATATGTAACTTACCCGTGAAAATCAAGTTGTGTTTCAAATCATCCAGTCTTTGCAGTTTTAAAGATGGATCCTTGCCTTCAGATTTACAGGAACTCGCGATTGTAAACAAAACAGTACACATGCGCAGTGAGAGATCGTGGCAGGTACAGATACGACTCAAAATTATTGTTCTTTTTAACCAGAACGCGGACACCTGTTTATATCGATGGAAAAGAAGTCAGATAAGGTGAACTCACCTGAAAATGTTTTTAAATATGTATTTAATTTATGTTCATATTATACGAAAAAAAAACTTTATTTTTGTTATAAATAACACGTTTGAAACAGTCAGTGAAACTGCAAGTATTGATTCGTTTACGATGTTATTTGGAGTTCGTCTGCTTATAAGTCAATAAACAGGAATTGTAAACACACGTGTATAATACCGGAAAAGGATAATTTAGTTACAAATATAGGTATGTAACATCAATACCGTACGTGATGTTTTACACATTTAAAAACTCGCCGAATACGGGGGTGTCCGCGTACTGGTAGCGTCCGTGTACTATTCCAGTCTGTCTACATCTTTTACCGTGAATTACAAGCAAAGGAACGAAAACCGTCATACTGGTAGAGTTTCTTTTCTGTTCTGTTCTCTTCTCTCTTCTGTCCTGTATTGAAGCTTGAACGCTTGTGTCAATTATCTGGTGAAAATGAAGTTTAGGATGAGTGCCATTTTGTTACATTAAAATGCTGTAAATATTCTCTGTTAGGGAGTAAGCTATATACTTTATTTAAGTACAGAAGCCCTATTATGTTAAAATTTACTGAACTGCTTAAATGTAATAATGCAGAGATTTTAAACAATGTAGGGAAATACATCTTTCAAGCATCGAAAATAAAAGATAATTGCATAACAAATGGAATTTGAATTTCTGATAGGCATTAAATGCTAGATATTTATTTTGTATTTGAAAATTATCAATGAAAATGTATTGTTTCATGTCATTTTTCTTTTTTTGTTTTATCTAATTGTTGAACTTTACCTTTTGTATGAATGAACTGATGCACGAGAAAAAAAAACGAAAAGTTTAACTTCGCACAATAAAATACATTCTGTTCTGTTTTGATCTGTTCAGATCTGATCATCATTAGTCTCTCTGGAATGTTACTGTTGTTTTATATGCTGTTGACAAACTTGTTCCTGACAGTTTATCCCCCCCCCCCCCATCTAAGATGAGGGGGCATATAGTTTTGCAAATGTCGGTCGGTCGGTCGGTCTGTCCGTCGGCAGACACTTCGTTTCCAATCAATAACTAGAGAACGCTTTTACCTAGGGTCACCAAACTTAGTATGCTGGTTGGTCATCACGCAGTAGATGACCCCTATTGATTTTGAGGTCATTAGGTCAAAGGTAAAGATCACAGAGACTTTCATCCTAAAAACGGTTTCCGATCAATAACTAGAGAACGCTTTGACCTAGGTTCACCAAACTTGGTATGCTGGTTGGTCATTACAAGTAGATGACCCTTTTCGATGTTGAGGTCATTAGGCCAAAGGTCAAGGTCACAGGGACCTTCATCCTAAAAACGGTTTCCGATCAATAAGTAGAGAACGCTTTGACCTAGGTTCACCAAACTTAGTATGCTGGTTGGTCATCACCATTAAATGACTCCTATTGATTTTGAGGTCATTTAGTCAAAGGTCAAGGCCACAGGGATCTTGATCCTAAAAACGGTTTCTGATCAATAACTAGAGAATGCTTTGGTCCAACCACCAGCAATTAGGTGCTGCTGGGGGCATGCATGTTTTACAAACATTTCGTAAATTCTGATTTGATTTATACCATACACTTTTTTGCTAGTAAAGATAATACTGGTATCTTATCTTTTTCAGCATTAGGAACGCTTGTTTGCATGATGTTTGCCGGTACTTTCATAATAAGCTGTTCTCTGGACAAGCAGGTTCAACTTGGTATGAAAGAAATACAAAATGTATGCTGCCGATTTTAGTACTTTTGTTATTATTATTAGTATTAGTAGTAGTAGTGTTATAACAGCATACCTTGCTTTGTACAGTCGAATTTCATTCAGCCCATCTTAGAACAGGACCGTCGAAATGAGCTTTATGTTAATGATCTTTTTTTCTGTCATTCGTCTTCCTTTTAAGCAGCTCTAACACGACTGAAAAAAATATTCGATGCAGTAATCGGATTACTATTGCAACGAAAAGGAACAACTTTTTGTATCTTATAAATACATATTTGACTCGAATTTTTGTCTAGAGGTTCTTAACAAATGTTTTTGTGTTTTTTTTTTCTTTGTTTTCTTCTGGTCCTGAGTCATTATTGGCTAACACAAAAAGTTCATATGGTCTACAGAGAGTTGTATTTATGAGCTCCATTAAATATTTCATTTGAGAAATAATACGGACGAGAACTTTCATGTTTGGAATGTAGCGTGGTCAAGTTGACCTTTTCAAAAGATTGCTGTAGAAATAATAGAAAAATTAAAAACGTTTTTGTCAGAAATTAAACTGTATTGAGCCTTCATAAGTACACAATTTAGTGGACCTTTTAATTTGGATTTGGATTTCTATGACATTCCATTTGTTATATTTATCAATTGTACCTTAAAACGTATAACCATATTTGCCATATCGATAACACTGGTAGGGACTTCCAATCAAAAAATATAAACTCGATATTTTTTTAATGCAGCTGTGTATTGTCTTTCTTTTCTCACAGATCAAGACGCTTCCTACGTCAGAAACTAAAAAGCAACAAAAACGCTATCTTATACACTGGTACAATCCTCCGGGGTTTTTGAAATTCAGAAAAGATGCCAGGCTTTGCGGCTTTGATAAATGCAAGTACAGTAATTGCAACATGACTTTTGAACAGAAAGATGTTGCAATAAGCAATGCTGTGATTTTTGATGGAAGGCGGGTACCAAAGACAGCTGGGTTTTTGCGACCTTCAGGTCAGGTTTGGGTTTTTGCAGCACATGAGGCTCCTGTTGCGTTTGGAGATACAGGGACATGGTGGAAAAAACCACAGTGGAGGAGCAAATTTAACTGGACAATGACCTATGATAAAGACAACACCGATATTGTCTTACCTTATGGAGAAATTCGGAAATTTCCGAAGTATGTAGAACGGGATTACCGTGAGCTCGCAAAGCGAAAGACAACAAGGTGCGCTGATGATTAACTCACACTGTAAGACACGTGGACTTTGAGAGAAATACGTCAAAATATTAAGTAAATATATACCTATTGAAGTTCTCGGATCCTGTGGCAAACGTTGGAAATGTGGTACACATTACGTTCATGACGATTGTTTCGATTTATTGAATACAACTTACAAATTTTTCTTAGCTTTCGAAAATGCGTTTTGCCATCAATATTTCACAGAAAAGGTTTATGAAAATTTTAACTATGACATTATTCTTATTGTCCGAGGTGGAGTTTTAAAGAAGCAATTTCGGTTTTCCCTAAAGGCACTATAATATCTACAGATTCTTTCAATAATATTGAAGGGCTTGGCAAATATCTAAGAAAAATTTCCTGGTCTGTTAATGACTATGCAGACATTCTAAAACAAAAGAGTCAGTACTATTCGGCCGGTTTCACAGCTGTTTACCAACGTGCCATGTGTGACCTGTGTGAACGTTTGAACAATCAGGATAAATATCACCAAACTATACCCGACATTGTCCATTGGGCTTACGATAAGAATCCGTGTAGAAAGGCTGGTGATCTTATTTGAATTTACAGTATTTTAAATATAAAGCTTCCTTTAAAAGTTTAAACAGTTAGTCAAATGTTGTGACCTCCTTGGTTTATACTTCCTGCTTTTTACATTTATTTTTGTTGTTGTTATTTTATAGAAGTATCGGTCCATTTCCAAGATAACACTGAAACTTTGGAATTTATGTCATCAGTCAATGAAAAGATTTTTAAGTAAAGCTAGTTATAACACCGCCATTTACAAAGAAATATAATAATTCAAGAATAAATTCCATTAAATATTGCATTGTATATTTTCTGTTGTTGCTATGAATGTCGTGTCTGATATCTTTAATAAACATTAGGTTGTGTCATGGTTAACAGGATAGAGAATGATATTTACTGTATCTTAGGCATACATGAATATTTAATCAGAATTGGGCGAATAAATAACCCATTACACAACATACACATACCTAATTGTGAGCATAATGATTACCCTTCACATAATCATTGAAGAAGAACACTCCGAATCAGGAAATATTTGACAAAATACCATTAATATAATGTTAACAGAGATTTGGCCTAACCCATTCACTGATAGTTAAGATTTAAATGCTATATTTTAACATCTGATTTCCAGCAATTAAATCAATTTCAACTAAACCAGGACACACTTATGATAAATGTGTCTTACAAGCTTAGCCATAAAATGCAGAATCGCTCAAAATATATGCATGCTATTTTATAGCATATCGTTTTAAGCTCACATGAGCACAAAGTGCTAAATATGAGCTTTTGTGATCGGTCGTTCTCCGTCGTCCGTCCGTCCGTCGTTTACTTTTCATTCAAACCACATCTCATCTGTAACCACTGGGCCAAAGTTAATGAAACTTGCCTGGAATATTCCTTGCATAAAGCTCTACCAAGATTGTTCAAATCGTTACAGTCCAGTGCATTTCCAGGTCACTGAAGCTAAAAATAAATTGTAAAAGTTGGATCTTTAAAAATATTCTTCTCCGAAACCTTAAGGCCTTGAGCTAAGATATTAAGATCTAGTGGACCTCTACCAAGTTTGTTGAAATTATGATCCAGGGGTCAAAACTGACCCCACCCCAGGGGTCAGTTGATTTTACATAGATTTATATATGGAAAACTTAATAAATCTTCTTGTGAGAAACCGCAAGGCTTCGAGTTTAGATATTTGGTGTGTAGCATTGTCAAGTGGACCTCTACTAAGTTTGTTCAAATCATAGTCACAGGGTCAAAATAGGCCCTGTCCCGGGGGTCACTTTATTACATATAGTTATATAGGGAAAAGTCTTCACATCAGAAACCAAAAGGCATAGAGCTTAGTTATTTTTATGTAGCATTGTCTAAAGGACCTCTACTAAGTTTATTTAAATCATGCCCCCTGGGTCAAAAATGGTCCCGCCCCAGTGACATGTTTAACAAAGAGTGTTATAGGAAAAACTTTAAAAAATCTTCTATTCAGAAACCACAAGGCCTAGAGTTAAGATATTTGATGTGAAGGATTGTCTGGTGGACCTCTACCTAGTCACTTGTTTTACATATAAGTATATAGGAAAAAAAATAAAATCTCCTTGTCAGAAACCAAAAGGCGTACAGCTTAGATATTATGTATGTATCATTGTCTAGAGGACCTCTACCATATTTGCTCAAATCATGAACCTGGAGTCAAAACTTGTCCCACCCGGGGGGTTATTTGATTTTAAACAAAGACTTATATAGTGAAAACTTAAAAAAAATCTGCTGCTCTGAAACACAAGGGCTAGACTTTCAATTGTTCGTTGCCAGTTTCCACTCAATAACAGGAGTACCATGTCACCCAGAACCTTCAAACTTCATAGGATAGTTGATTTTATTTGGGATTAGTTGTTGGAAAGTCAAGGTCTCAGTGAAAAGTGTTTCTTCTGAGTAACTTTAGTACCATTACACCCAGAACCTTCAAATGTTATAGGGTAATTATATTAGAAAAACCCTATTATTTTTAGAGTCCATAGATCAAAAGTCAACTTCACAGGGACCTCTAGAGTGAAAACTGTTTCTGCTCAGTAACTGGAGTACCATTTTACTCAGAACCTTCAAACTTCATAGGATGATTGCCCTTACTCAGTAGAAGAAACCTGTTGTTTTTGAGGTCAGTAGGTCAAAAATCAAGGTCGCAGGGACCTCTAGAGTGAACACTATTTCTGTTCAGTAACTGGAGTACCATTACACCCAGAACCTTCAAACTTCATAGGGTTATTATATTAGGAGAACTCTATTTTTTAGGGTCCGTATGTCAAAGGACAGGGACCTGTAAAGTAAAACTATTTCTGCTCAAAAATCTGAATACCAACAATACACCAAGAGTCTTCAAACTTATTTCAAACCTATTCAAACTTGCGAACAACGAACACCGGTCCCATAACAACCAATAACGATACCTGTAACTTAAGCAATGAGACTCATGTGAGCGATTTATGGCCATCATGGTCCTCTTGTTATTAAATGGTTGGTTGTAATTCGACATTGCTTCATTAGTCTAAATAGTTTTAATTATTCGATGAGTGATTTGAATCCTGATTTATCTATTTTGACAAAATAAATGTGTTAACTGAGAGCTTATTTGTGTGTTTTACATAATATGAAGTATTCATATACTCATTAACGTTGCAAATATTACACCCAAGCAAATATAGGATAAATGTGAGAAAAAATGTATGACAAATAAATTTATCGAAACAGTCTATTCAAAGAAACATTTATTGATATTAAAACAAATCCTGAAAATTAATTTTCATAGCCCAGGATGTCACCTATATTATATACAAGCGCAAAAAACTCAGTACTGCTAAATGTTTGTAAATTATTTTTCTAATGGGAAAACAGAATCGTACTCTGTATTTTAACAGCATTCGGTTCGCATCAGACATGACACTTATTATAAATGATTACGTTCTTAAGTCTGATTCCCGCTGACCCGAATGTCTGTTTAATCGATATAATAGATAATTTCAGACGTTTCTTGGAAGAATATCTACAGAAGCACATAATCTTTGGATATTTGCACGGAAATGATTTTTGTAAACATTGTCTATGGTTTATTGTCCTACTCTTAAATTAATGTTTCAAATTTTCAATTTTGTACAAATGACCCAATGACTTATGGTCCGTTCTTTGACATCTCATTTAAGAACAAATTTAGAAACTTTTTTTAATTCAAAATAAGATTTTCGTTGAAATTTTATGCACTCCAGTATTTATTCTAAAACAAGTTTCTTAAAACGTCCAACTTTACATAAGTGACATTTATTTAGTTGTATTTTTACTTTGAATGACTTTATCTAAAATTGTGTTATATGTTTTTAACACAAAAAAGGATTGTGAAATTTTCAGCGACTAAAGGTAATTATCTATGTGAAAATGTCTTACTATTTCATACAAATCTGAATTTTATATTTTCGTTTGCTGTAGATCAATTAGATTTATTCTGAAGAAAGTTTATTCTGTTAACATCATCTATATTTAGTGTTGTGTGAAAAGTGTAACAAAAAAGAGAAACTTTTATACCAACAAAGAAATGACGTTGCAACTGTTGATTCACCGCAAAATACATCGGTTCAGATAACTTATAAAAACGAAATAAAATATAGCATTGTAAAGATATAAGGAGTGTATTGTTTGGTTAAGGACTGTAAAAGGAACAAAATGTACCTTATAAATGTTTTCGTTTATTTACTTTGTATTGACTAGCTCATATACAGGTTTCTTGGTTATTTTTTCTGTAACTGGCAGTTATAAAGATAAACGAATGTCATTTCTTGCCAAGTGATGTTGATTTAACTAAGCTATTCCTTTATATTTACTAAAAACAGTTTTTTTTTCTGTTAAAAATAGTGTTAAACAAATATTGCCCACTCACCGTTAGTGTTTTGTAATCTGGTGTTTGCACTGCACTTTACATCAAAGAATATTGGAAGTATATTTTTTTCAGATTTCTACTTCATAATGTCTTGACTAGATGAACATGAATGTATGTGGAAGAGACTAATGAAGAATTAAATGAAATAGCTTGTCATGATTGTATCTGTCTAGCCTTTGTCAGCTTTCTATACTCTCTGCGTAATGGCTTTTCTGAGCTGTATGTAGACTGGTTAGGAGCTGCTAAAATTAAGCCAACAACTACAAAACTTACGATTTCACGACAATTTATGAATTTATATTACACAAGTCCGTATTAGATAATGACAGAATAATTTTAGCATGATTTGTAAAAGCGCAATAAAAAGAATAGATATACGAACAGACAGGCTGATATTTGTTTTGCTAAATAAGACAAAGACTATTGACATAACATAAATCACACCTGATCAACTATGTAGTTAACCTAGGCAAACATTACGAGATAATAGTGTTGCCTCAATGACTTCACATGACATAGCTCCGAATGAACTTTAGGCGTTGCTATTTCTATTTGATAAACGTCAGGTTACCTCTCATTAGCTTAAGCTGGCAACTATTATAACAAATGGGGGTATTTTATTGGCAACAAATAACGAACAAAAATCATAGGTCCCTACAATCACGGCAATAGGATTTGTTTTGATGAATGTTATAAGATTGTAACACTTCACTATGTTTACCTTTCGTTAACATAAAAAAGAGATTAGACAAAAAAATCTGCAAGTTTATATTTAGGCTGACAAACTGAGAGAAGCAAGAAAAGAAGAAAAGTAGAAATTTACTTAAGATGTTGAACAGATAAATGCAAAATTCATCGATTTATTTATATCTCAAGACTTTATTAAAAGTTCAAAATCCGATTCTTTTTACCAGCCTGTTTTAGGATGATTGTCAGTAATGGTGGGAAATTAATTTTTCATATCTTAAAAAGTCGTAAATATTTAACATGTGGTTCCTGGTTAATAATTTTAAAGATTGTTAAGGTTTCATTCTGAATATTTCATCAGAAGTTATTATACATACGTAGTATCTTTGGTTATGATTCACATAGAGGTTGGTTTTGTAAAAACGTTTTTCTTTAATCACGATTTATTACCAAGTAGAACATCAGATTTTATGCTTTTTGAACGTATATATTTCCCGTAGCAACTGATCTTATTAAAGTACAAAATACATAAGTTTCCTTTTTAAACTTTAAGGTTAATTGAGTAACACGTTGCATCTGATAATTGACACTGAAACTTCCATTCAACACCATCTTGTAAGGATTTTTGTACGCTGTATTTGGCAGCTTCTGTGTATAGGACAGCCAAAAGAGGAATGTTCAGACAAATAAAACGTTTTATTCCATTCAAGAAGACCACTGACCTAGTAGACTTTTCGGTATTTTATTTCATATGAAGAAAAAGAAATTTTTGTGTGTTTTTGTTTTTTGTTTTGTTTTGTTTTTTTGTTTGCTTTTTTAAGTTTTGCACTTAAGCTGTACTAAGGATGTCACACATAAAAGCATCAATATAAGGGACATTAAATAAACTCTAGTACATGGTATCAAAAAATGAAAAGATACAATGATTGTAAATCTATCAAGACAAAATTGAAAAGTAACTGACAGAAGCTTATTTAAAGTACTTAGTCACCTTGGTTACTAGCAGTTGCAACACTAAATGAACATTTTGTATTCCCACACAGTATTGATTAGGCAAAACAATTTCTTAAATTCATTAGAAAATGTTTTTCTCCAAGCGAATGTTGTAACTAACAATTAACATCGACTCAAAAATAATTCCCTTCTATCGATTTCTATTTTTAAACTTGCAAATAGTTAACAGATTTTATCAGACCTATTTATTCAAAAGTGTTCGTCAAGTCTTTAAATGAGCGTTCATTTGCAGGTCTTGTCTAATAGGTTAAACGAAGAATTGGCTGCTTCCCATTTGATCTGTAAGATTTTGGGCGTATGAAAACAGGCATTAAAATGAATACACACTTGCCGGCAGTGATAAACAGTAACCAAGAAAGTTGAACACAGGTTTTTGCTGAGGCGACCTCATAATCAAAGCCAGTCTTTTTGCAAAATCAAACACGTTTCTATCTGGTTTATATTAGCAGTTACAAGATCATTCTGTTGTCTGGAGCATTTCACGTATATCTTATCTGTGGAAAACAATAACAAAACATCGATATAGTGCTACAAATGGTTCTGTGTAATTAGGTGATTTTACATAGTCCGGATAAAAAGTCTATCACTTTTTGAATGTGACATTTGTCTTTTTTCATGAAATAATGGGGTCTAGCATCAAATATTTGTTTCCATTAATACTTTTGTAACAAGGTAAACCTTAACATCTCTGTTTTAAAAAAAAATATGAAAAGCAATGCTTTCATTTATATTCGACGAATAATCAATTGTAAAGCATTTACAACATATCTACATTGATTAACCACTTCATTTTTTACAATCTTACCATTATTTTCTCCTTTTCAGTTGAGAGACGATATCACTATCTGTGTTGCTTAGTTTTTATGGTTACTCCTTTGACACTAATATTTCGATATTGTAGTTATAGTAACTATCGAAATATTAAGAAGGACAGTAAAAAAAGAGAAATTATTTCCTCTAAGTATGTCTCTTAGCCTTCTTCTAATCAGTTATTTCCTCCAAGCTATAATGTGTCTAAGCCTTCTCCTAACCAATTATTTTCTCCCAGCCAGAATGCCTATTAGCCTTCTTCTAATCAATTACTTCCTCCCAGCTATAATGACTCTTGGACTTCTCCTGACCAATTATTTCCTCCCAGCTATAATGACTCTTGGACTTCTCCTGACCAATTATTTTCTCCCAGCCAGAATGCCTATTAGCCTTCTTCTAATCAATTACTTCCTCCCAGCTATAATGACTCTTGGACTTCTCCTGACCAATTATTTCCTCCCAGCTATAATGACTCTTTGACTTCTCCTGACCAATTATTTTCTCCCAGCTATAATGACTCTTGGACTTCTCCTGACCAATTATTTTCTCCAAGCCAGAATGCCTCTCAGCCTTCTTCTAACCAGTTATTTCCTCCTAGCTATAATGTCTCTTAGCCTTCTTCTAATCAGTTATTTCCTCCAAGCCATAATGTGTCTAAGCCTTCTCCTAACCAATTATTTCCTCCGAGCCAGAATGTCTCTTAGCCTTCTTCTAATCAATTATTTCCTCCCAGCCAGAATGTCTCTTAGCCTTCTTCTAACCACCTAGGCATAGTGTTTACACCTGGAGGATCATTTAATTTAACAATAGAAGCACTTTGTGGACAAGCTCTTAAAGGTATATTTAAGTTAAAAACTATGTTAAACAAGTTTCCTGATATAACAGTTAGTCATCGGTTAGAGCTTTTTGATAAACTTATAGTGCCAATTCTCAATTATGGCTCAGAAGTATGGGGCTACCTGGAAGCCTGCAAAATAGAATCGGTTCACTTACAATACATGAAACAATTACTTGGAGTAAGATTACAAACCCAGAACAATTTTATTTATGGAGAACTAGGTCGATTTCCTCTTCAGATTCACAGAGTTATTTCCGTTGTACGTTACTGGTTAAAAATCATTACATCAGAGGATAGAAAATACGCTAAAATCGCATATAAAATAATGCTAACTGATTTACAGAGATATCCGAATAGAAAGAACTGGATATTTTATGTTAAACAGATTCTAGAAAATTATTGTTTCAATGAAGTTTGGATTAACCAAGGTGTGGGAAATACAAATATATTTTTAAGCCTTTTCAAACAAAGAGTAAAAGACAATTTTATTCAAAATTGGAATGATCAGTTAAGAAACTCCACTAGGGCATCAACTTACATCCTTTTTGCTGATTTTGGTTTTAGTCGATACCTTGATATTATTCCAGTTATTAAGTATAGATACGCTTTAACAAGACTTAGAACATCCAGTCATAGGTTAGAAATAGAAATAGGACGTTGGACAAAACCTCATGTAACGCCAAGATCTGAACGTAAATGTCAACTTTGTAAAAGTTTAGAGGATGAATTTCATTTTATTCTAGAATGCCCTCTTTACAATGAATTTAGATTAAAATATATAAAAAAGTACTATTGGAAAAGACCAAACATCCCAAAATTTATAGATTTATTTACATCTGAAAACCATAAAGAAATAAGAAATTTATCGATGTTCATTTTTCATAGTATGAAAAAAAGGGACGACATATTTTACCTTAGGCAATAAACCCAGTTTAGAACTTTTATTTATTTTTACTGAAAAACTACAATGTTTACAATAAAATATAAAGTAGATTTATTAATAATTAAATATTGTTTATGTAATTTTTGATACACTTTTCTCCCAGATGTAACTACTTTAAACAATTATGTCCTTTAAATGTTTAGTTTTAAAAACAGAGACCTTAGATATCTAAGGAACCTGTTATAAATGATGGTACCTCAAGGCATGCCATTAACCGGATTTATGATTTCTGTAAATTTGTTTTGTTTGTATGTATATGAATGCTCATGGACTGTATTGTCTTTTGCATAATAAACTCTCTCTCTCTATTTCCTCCCAGCCATAATGTCTCTTAGCCTTCTCCCAACAAATTATTTCTTCCCAGCCAGAATGCCTCTAAGCCTTCCTCTAATCAGTTATTTCCTCCCAGCAAGAATGTCTCTTAGCTTTCTTCTAATCAGTTATTTCCTCCCAGCCAAAATGTCTCTTAACCTTCTCCTAACCAATTATTTCCTCCTAGCCAGAATGCCTTTTACCTTTCCTTTAATCAGTTATTTCTTCTGTCAGAATGCCTCTTAGCTTTCTTCTAATCAGGTATTTCCTCCCAGCCAGAATGTCTCTTGGCCTTCTTCTAATCAGTTATTTCCTCCCAGCCAGAATGTCTCTTGGCCTTCTTCTAATCATTTATTTCCTCCCAGTAAGATTGTCTCTTAGCTTTCTTCTATTCACTTTTTTCCTCCCCGGAAGAATGTCTCTTAGCCTTCTTCTAACCAGTTTGTGTACTGAGTCGAATCTTTGTTTCAGACATATAGTGTTGTAAATTGCACGGAAACTCAAGATGTCATTTTTTGCAAAGATGTGACGACTGTTTTGTGGTAGAGTTACGAGCAATATCGTTATTGAGGTTAATGAGCAAATTAAAAAAAAATTGCTATAAATACTAAATTATACATTTTTGCGAGGAAAAAACTAGATATAACAGTGTTCTTTCTAAATTTTCTCCAGATTTGCTCACATCTTACAATGAGATGAAAAATAGTTGAGAACTCCCAAACCCCCAAACTTGATAAGAATTAAGAATTTTTATTTAAATGATAACGTAAAAAGAATAAATGGTTATTCAATATATGAACTTCTAAGTAGATGTTGTTACTAACTTAATCCTTCATTTTGCTTGTTTATGCTAAACAATTAAAACATATTTGTCACAGACAAAACAAAACAGTATTTCTTTATTGTACTGGTTTACGTTAAAAACATATGAAGTTATTTCACCTTGTTCAAATCCTGTTGGCTTTCAAATAATGTATATAAGATACGTTAAATATTGAACATTTGTTAAGTGTGTTTTCGTTCTTTAATTTGATATTTAAAAACAAATCACAAAACATATTTTAGGACACTTTAAAACACAATTCTTTTTTTAGGAAATACATATCAGCATGTTAATTCTGTTCTGCTACATGCCGAAAAATTAACCAAAATCGCCGGTAATCAATTACATTTATTTTAAGCTTACCTTAGTAATAACTACAAGATCACTTTGTTTTCTGGACAAGCTCGCGTATTATTCCAGAAACAACCACACTCAGGAGACAGAAAAGATACTCCCGTTAACGTCAGCTTTTTTTTCTTTCGGGAAATGGCGTCAAAAGTGATCTATGTACGTTTTTTATTGCTACGGAAAATTAACTAGATAACATATTTCTCATTCCTGTGGCAATGTTGATGCTCCTTCGTTTACTTTAATTTCCAAATGACTAGTTTTTTTATTTGCCATTCATTTTAATTCTAAATCGCCTACCGAATTTATCATGTGAATGTACATTTATCACGGGTCATTTTTCCTCTTATTTCCCAGAGTGTTGACTCTTCAAAATCGATTTACATAGCTATGTTTTCTCAATTATTTTGCAAGTGCATTCTAAATCAATGCTACGTGATTAAGAATCTATTAAGAGATATCAGCCAGAATAATAAGGTCATTCTATTCTATATTTCTTTAAGTATAACAGTGGTAAGCATTACTCGAAGACGAAAATATAGACACTTCAGCTTCTATTCGATTAATTCCCGATTTCCTATCATTCGACGTACATTGACAGCGGTATTGATGAATGAACATCTTTTATTGTAACATAGTAAAGAAATAAGTCAAATAACAGTTCCTTCTACTTACTTGACATTGTCCTTTTCCTAGTTTTACTGTCGCTGACTTGCTATCACTATATTTCCGACGGACGTGAGTCCCGTTGTACCAACAATGGCCATTTATGTGAAAAATTCCATAGTCTCTTAAAGATGTACTGGTCTGTTTAAGGAGCAATGGATAGGTAAGCTGCCCATATGATATAACTTCTATGGTTAAAAGGGTGTTGAACGTAACTTTAAGTATTCCTTGACAGGTGGTGTAACTATGTAATTTCGTTGAAAAAAAGTAAATTTTATACCATTGGAAATGTGACCAGTGTACTTACAATAACTGTTACAACTTGTTTCTTTTTCGTTTTATTGGCCATAGTGCCTGTTTAATTCTTCGACAAAATCTGATAAAAGCTGCAGTTAAAAGAAAAACACACCTACATGTTTTCTTTCTGAAAGTTACGACTTCATATATATAACTTTACATTAACAATAAATTGTCACAGCAAGTACTAGTGAAAGCAATAATCTTCCTTAACCATTTCTTTCTGGGATTTCATAATATTACTTTGTTCTGTAAAGACATACTGTTTTTTATCAGCAAAGACGTTTATTATGAGTTTGTTTTCTAAAGTCATTTTTCTCTAGCCAGTGTGTCTCCTCAATCGATGTACACAAATGTAGGAAAACTTTGGCACATTATCTAGAACCATTCGTGCCATGGGACATTTATACGAAAACAATTTACAGCATACATCAGCACAAAAAGAACTTAAACTCTTATTAGACTTTGTTCCTGTCTTTTTAGTTCATGGGTCTTTACTTATTGCTCATGTATTACGCCTGTTTTCTGACAGGAAGTGTTTAAGTATTATACGAGGATATTGCCATAGAATTATTTTTTCTTCACATACAAGTCAAAATAAAATTGACAATAGTCAAAAAGCTAAAAAGCGAGACTACTGAATGCATATTTTTAAGGCTTTTGCGACTGACTCACAAAACAATATTCCTTTTTAAATAATACGTATTTCAGAATGATTTCCTTGACATAATCATTTATAGAAATTGATAGCTTTATTGCCGTTTGGTATGACTAAAATGTTAAAATGTTGATTAAGTACACCACTTGGAACAATTTTTCACGTTACAAATGATAGGTGATTCTGAGCACTTGTTTTATTTCACAGTGCTGACCGAAGGCAGGGCATCCAACAAAGATATCGCCAAACTGATCAAATACTTTATCCCATTCAACAATTTCCTCGACCTGTGGCAGACTTTTTGGCATTTTAGTTCTAAGGAGTATAATACGTTTAATATTTCAGTCTTGCACAAAAGCTGCACTACAGATTTCACAGAGAGAAACATCATAGCACAAACAAAATCAAATAGAAATTACAGCCAAAAATCGAAATCGGTATATTTTTGAACTAACAACAGATTAATGAAATACTTTCGATTGCATTAAAAGGAGGCATGAAAAAATGGTTATTTATAAATTTTAAATATATGTCATACCGAAGACAAGACGATAAAAAATGTATTTGACCTAGTTTGTTTTGCAATTGCTACCTAAATAAAAAGAAATGAATGGACCCAGGAATAAGTACATTTGCGCCCATTTTTGGCTTATATTAATAATTAATAGTGTACGTTGACGTGGAAAAAAGATGTCCATGGCTTTTTACTGCTAGTAGCTTTTTTTCCTTTCCTATTTCTCTTACTGTTAATCAGATATTTCGTTTAGCGAGAAAGCTAGTTTTCTTGAGTCGTTCCCTCATAATTCTACAACAGTTCAAGTTACTAAATGTCTAATACTGGCATGTAATATCGATTAAATAAAACTATATAGTATTAAAGTCTTTAAAGTTATAGTATTATTTTCTCAATATAAATGTTAACCCAATCAAATACTGTCGGCTCAATGTATGTTTAAGTACTTGCATTTAGATTTTTACCACAGATGACAAAGTAAGCTGTTATGAGGCATGCAAGGTGTTATGCCCCAAGATTGTCACAGGTCAGAAATAGGCAGAGTGGGTAGTTTTATCACCGGAATGACTACCAAACAATAAATGTTTTTTTTTTGCTTTTGGGATTTTTATCGTAAATGTGTGTGTGCTTTATTGTTTACGTATCTACTTATGTTAATACATAAACATTCATTACTTAATATATGTTAACATTATAATGTATTTTATCCCTTGATAAAATATTTAAGCGTTACATTAAAATTTCTGTAAAAGGAAAAGTCACGAAATATCTCCAAAGATAAGTATAATGTCTCTATCATGATGGCTAATCCAACTGACACATTTCCGCCGAATGGATATACGAATGGATATGCACTCCGACCAGATAGGTCTATAACAGTTAATATATATGAAAGAAATATCTCGTCTGACCCTAAAAAGTCAATATATTTTGGTACGAAGAAAATATCACTTCCGACCATAAAAAGTTAACATGAATAGAACGAAACAAAGTGTTTCAATTGTTACAATCCTCCGACCACTATATTTGTCTATAAATAGCAAGGATTGACGACAGGAACATTATTCGTATAAGTGGATATACTTAGTTGATACTTCAGAGGGTTACCAAGCATAACATATATCCTACACCACGACACTGCTCAAACATCTCGGTAGTAGTATTACTGTAGTCATCCCTCAGTACCATAACCTAACAACAATACTTTTTGCTATTAACAACTACATAGAATGAATTTCAGTGCAAATCAATATATATAAAAGAAATATTTACAATTATAATTATTCTGCATACTAGAATTAAGATATTTCCACATGAAACTGAACAATAAAATTTATGGTAATACATTTCAGATGAAAATTTTCATGTACAGAGGAATAAGAAAGAAACATTTACAACTGTTAATTAACAAGAGCTCCGCGAAACGGCGCAAATGCTCGTCTGTTTAACGTCATTCAATTTTGACAGAAATTGTAAGTTAAAAACGGGCACAACTCCAAAAAAATAGCTTTCAGAATAATGTCCCTTGTGTTAAAAATGCCTCTGGTCATGATAAGCAAGCATTCAAAGTTTCATATTGATACCTTTTAAATTATTTGAGTAATGGGCTACAAGTTTTGGCACGACGACAACAACGACGACGACGCTGCGATCATAATAGCTCGACATTTTCTTCGAAACAGACGAGCTAAAAATAAAGCTGTAGTTTTTTTCAATAGATGTTATCCGGAACTCGGCAAATGTGGGTTTTTCCCAGCTAATCCGGGGGTACAAACAAACTTTTACCGTTATGGCTTCACGGTACACAACCCTTCACAAAAGGTTGATCAACGTGTTGCGCTGATTTACCTTGTTGTAACTGTAAAAGTTTGTTTGTACCCCCGGATTAGCTGGGAAAAACCCAAATATTCTTTATTCCGGAGTAAGTCTATAACACATTGAATGGTCAGTTTTTATAGGTAAGAAAATCACTCAGGTATGAAACCTTTACACTTGTCGATATCATTACTGGCTAACATGATAATCCGGTTTTTTTAGAAAATACCGTTAAAACAGAGCTAAAAATATCTGATTTTGTGACAGACTGAAATGTAAGAGGTAATCACATGAAAATGGCAATCTTGCGTTTCTGCTATTATGTGCAAAGGCTATTTGATAATAAATTTACAACCTATGAAAAGTAGAATCAGGCTTAATGAAAAAATTCATCAATAACTTCAACTTAACATTAAGTTCTGTAATAATATAATGATATATATTATAATAGTATAATCAATTGCCTTATGGAATTAATAAAACATGTTTAATTTCTATCATGAGTGTATTGGTTTTTCAACATATCTCATATAAACTTATTGACAAATTCAATGTTCACACAAAATTCAAGAATTTATATTTCTGGTTATTCATCTAAGCAACAGAGAAAATAATACAAAAGTATGTTTTTGACATAATGAGAAAAGCACTAATAATCAGATGTCGCACCTGCTTTCTTTCGTTCACAGAGCGAGTGCTGAACCGTATGTACTAACAGGGGCTTTCTCATTGGTTCTTAACTTAAATACATTGTATCTTGTTACGCTCCAAAGCAAAAGTGTAACAGAAAAGAATAACCAGTACCAAACTTTCAATCAATAACAATAATATGTTCTTAAAAGAAATTACCAAAATAATTAAAGTACAATTACACAAAGTTACAGAAAATGTTTTTACAGTACTTGGATTAAATGCAGTCATAAATAAATAAATAATTCTGTCTAATACTAATAAGAGTTAAATGTCTTAATTACTATTGAAGTATTTTCTACAAATGTCCAAAATATCATTGAGTAGAATAATCCCATAAATTGTTGAAAAGTTGAATTAATTCCTCACGAAGAATAATGAGCAATTATTTCAAATATTCTTGTAATAGTTAACTGTCACCGATGAAAATTTAATCGAATATTTTTGTGACCAAAGGTTACTTAAAGATATTGTTTTAACAATTTTTCTGATTTTTATACGCATGAAGAAAATACCAGAACAAATAACTTCTAGAACATTCTTCAGTATTCAAAATACATCTTCACTAAATGAGTCACAAGAATATTCTAGTACAATGTAGATTCTATACAACTTTAAATATAAGCTTTATATGAGAATTTTCTACAATATTCCAAATATAAGTTTATAGCTTATTCCAGCAATTTCTGAAATACAGGTTCAGCAACTATGTTATTGATTAGTTCTAAAAAATAAAACTGTCAACTGTGAACAAGCTATCATCAGATATTTATAGAGAATTATTATAAATATACATAACCATTTTCGCACCGCAACATACGCCAAATAAAGCAATCATGACGCTTGTTATTTGATATATGTAGCATTTTAAAATACCTTTATATCAGCAGAATAGGAAATTTAAACAAATAGTCTAGGACACACAGCAACAAATCTAAGCTTGTGGCATAGAAAGAAGCACGATGATACAGTTAGAAAATCGTTTAGTTGTCTGGACTACTTCACGATAATGTCAGAAAGTTAGACTTTACAGTTAAGTCCAGTAAAATGCAGTCCCATTCCTTAAAAGAGTTGGCACTAATCGTGATAAAAGAACATTTTCATTTTTGCGTATCACTGATAATATTAAAAATACTACCACAAAACGATTTTGAAAGAGACAGATGGGTTTTTTGTAACTTTTTCTTTTCAATACAATAGGTAATGATATCCGTTTATTTAAAATTAAGGCTTACATGGGGTATAAGGGAAGTTTGTACTTATAAGCTCAAATTGAATATGAATATGTTTACAAAGTACAGAACTTTCATTCTTTTATTTTTTCTGAAAGGATATTTTGTTATATCAAATAACAAATGAGAACAATTTAAAATTATTCGGTAACATATGTTTCCATCTTCAAGCAGCAAGCTTAGAATATTTGAACATTACGTGCTGTTTCCTGTTTTCCTATCATACGGACGAGAAATGTTATTACCTGCTTTTTAAAAGTATAACCACAATGTCAACATTGTTCTTACAATTTTAAACACTAACTTAGTATAATTTGATTTTATCAACGATTTAGAGTCTCGTTAGATAACTATCACATTTCTAAATGAAGTACAAAATATACAATCACTTTGGTTTCTGTTTCACTTTACAAAGAAAATCTTCTCTATGAGAGAAAAAGTGATCTGCTTATCACAACTTGTGTACAAATCTAAATATAATTACAGAAAAACAGTTCATATTAAATTCAAAGAAGTAAAATTTAGCGTTTGTTTTCCTGTTTATTTCATCGCATCACCTAACCACTTTTTTGTGACGTTTCGACAGTGAGACAAGCATATGATTATGATCCGTAATGAATCTGTAATCTTTCGCAATAATTTAAATAAACCGATGTGTTTTGCCAAATTTTGTACGAAAATAGTTTTGTTGTTTCATTTTTAAACCTGTCACGTGTAAGGCGTGTTTATAGATGTTATCCGGAACTCGGCTAATGTGGGTTTTTCCCAGCTAATCGGGGGGGTACAAACAAACTTTTACCGTTATGACTTCACGGTGCACAACCCTTCACAAAAGGTTGATCAACGTGTTGCGCTTATTTACCATGTTGTAACTGTAAAAGTTTGTTTGTACCCCCGGATTAGCTGGGAAAAACCCAAATATTCTTTATTCCGGAGTAAGTGTATTGACAATGACGTTTTGCAGTGATTCTTTGTTTTAAAAATAGAAAATGGATTAAAGTTTTATATGTGCAAATTTGAGAAAGTGAGGATTAACTGATGGTAGTTATAATTTTGACTTTGGATTTGTAATTAATGAGATATATTCGATAAATTGCAGAACAATAGATAACAATAGCGTCATGGTTGTGTAATTCTATATCGATGGCCTACTTATCCGTCCTTTGTTCAGTGTTACGTCAGTGTTATGTCGTTGACCATTTAACAGCAGGGATTTTGATTTAGAAAAACTCTACGGAAGCAAATAAAGGTCACAAATTGCAAGATTAGAGACTTTCAGAAAACGTATTGGTCGTTTTGGTGGCGATCAAAGGATAAAAAATACAAAACGGCAAAGTTCTAAGCAGAGGTATAATACGTATTCTAGATCGTCGGACATACATTACCGCACAAGTGCCTGCTGTGTAGTTGTATTGTGCATATTAATGTGCACGTGGCTGTTGCTGTATGCGATAAATTATACATCAAACTACTTAGATAAACGGCCGATTAATGTTGACATAGAGGCCTGCTTTGAAAATAGAAATGAATCCTGGAAAAAATGCAAAAACTGTAATTGTGACTCGAACGACTGATACCTGTCCACAAATGTACAAAGTATATAGTAGTTACTTTAATCGTGTGTTGAGATTGTCGGCCGATGTTGAATTGAATCCTGGTCCTTCGTCTGTAGATACTCAATCCATTCTAGAGGCTATTACAGATTCTAGTCAAAAATCTACGGAAGAAATACGTCAAGTTAGGGATGAAATTATGACAGTTAGATTTGAGATGGCTGGTATGCGAAATGAAATAAAGCAGATTAGTTTGAAAGTCAATAATTTATAATGTAGACAAACGTATGTAGACAGTAAGATCGATGCAATGCGGGATAGTTTTGAAAAGCTAGAGTATAATCAGGAAGTTCTACATTCAGAATTCGACGAATTGACACGGCGATATGACCGCGATACGACTGAACTACTACAGAATCTAAGCAAGCATTTGGATCGTATAGAAGCAGATCAGGTGAAATGTTCTATGAGAGTCTTTGGTTTTACTGACGAATTGGGTGAAACATCGGAGCAAACCAAAGATAAATATGTTGATCAGGTACATAGTATTGCTTTTCCAGAACAACCATTTGCTGAGGAGGATATAGTCGAAATAAGGCATATTTGTGTCAAGCGAGCTAAATGGTAATGGCATGACGGGCTACTTTAAAAATGGCCGTCTGTACTCACACAAGAAAAAAAATTAATAGCACTCGAATATTTAAACGAGTAACACGGCAAGTTGACAATAACATAGAAAGTAATACGAATGACATGGATCATGAGCAGTATGTCGATATTGCAGCACATCTAGAGGATAATCACATGCTACTTAGTTCTATTGGTGTTTCAGATGAAAACATTAAATAGGATAGTGACCGAAGTCCTACACCATACAATGTATCTTTTTTGTTATGGAATACAAGCGGATTAACTAGCAAACTGGGTGATGTTAACTTTTTAAACTGTGTAGTAAAATATGATATTGTCGATTTTGTGGAAACGTGGGAAACTGACTTATCGAAAATAGAAAGCTGTATTGAAAATTATACATGTTTTATGAGTGCTGCGAAACGATCATCAAGATATGGTCATAATATGGATGACGATTGTGTATATGTAAAAAACGATATTTCAAAATTAGTTACGAGGATTGAAAACAATTTTACCTGTGGTGTTATATTAAGAATAGACAAGGCTTTGTTCAATTTTGACAAAAATAGTCTATATATTTGTGCTTATATTCCTCCAGAAAAATCACCGTATTACGACCATTGCCGATATAAAGGTACTGGAATTATCGAGCAGTTATTAAAAGAGTTTGATTTATGCACGCCTAAAAATTACGTTCTCATAGCAGCAGATATGAATGCTCGTACGGGTAGTAGCAACGATGAATTATATGTAGATGAAAGTATTCATGTTTTTCAAAATTGTGCGAATGTATTTGATAATGCTAGTGTCGCAGGGTCATATTAACTAAATATGTTGGTATGTGTTGTTTGATGTCGCAGGGTCATATTAACTAAATATGTTGGTATGTGTTGTTTGCCATATATGTCTCATTTTGTCTTGCTTACTTCATGTTCTGTCATGTCCATTGTGTCTGTCTCATGTATATGTATTGAAGTCCTATATTTCTGTCCCTTTTCCCATAGTCATTCATTCATTCATTCTTTCATTCATTTATTCATTCATGCATGTATTAAACAGTTTCTAACATGTACTAACCAACCACTGGTACGGGCCTCAATCTATAATTCCTTTTTCCGGATGAACTAACATCACACATGCGCACTTAGATAGAAGAGATTTTCATGGCGCGAGCTAGATTTTCTTCTCAGCAATAAATATTTTCTGAGTAGCGCACTTCTGTATTTTACAGGTAATTAGGAATGTGTTTACTGTTTCCGTACTTGTTATTCTACATTTTGCTATTCATCATTTTTGTATTATCTCGTTAGGCACTTAGAAGAGATTTTCATGGCGCGAGCTAGATTTTCTTCTCAGCAATAAATATTTTCTGAGTGGCGCACTTCTGTATTTTACAGACCTTCCTTCTCCCCGAGACCAGAACTCATATGAGGAGCCCCTTACAATTGGTACGAAAGGTGAACTGCGACAATTGGCGCCAAACGTGGTCTGTGACTGTTACATTGCTACGAATGTGCTTCCATTATAAGTCTCTATGTCTGTGAATTCGAGGATGAATTCTTATAGAGCAGGGGAGAATGTCACAGGACTGATATAGGTGATATGGTTACTAACGAACTATCACCAGCCCGGGTAGCTCAGTTGGTAGAGCACCTGACTTGCAAGCGGGGGATCGCGGGTTCGAGTCCCGTCCTGGGTAAATGATTTTTCTGACCCCGCGACACTAGTTTGTTAGGTGATAGGAAATCATGCGATGTTAAGGTTGATAATTACGGTCGTCATTTATTTAACTTGTGTAAGTCATTTGGGCTAAATATAATGAATGGTAGAATAGGATCGGACAAACAAATTGGAAATTTTACATACGTTAGTACACAGGGCTGTAGCGTAATAGACTATTTCGTAGGCTCACATGACATTTGTGAATGTGCAGTGGATCTTGAAGTTATTAATAAGGGTGAATATGACCATTTTCCAGTTTGCTTGAAGCTGCCCGTTACAGCAAATGTACCCGTCACTCTGGAAAATAATGAACCTGTCAAAACGCCGGCAGACAAACTTCAGTATATTTTTAGTGAAGAAAACATCAAAAGTTATCAAAAGATTTTGCACTCGAGCATTACAAATGGTGAGTTTGATGAAGTTGACAAACTGATAGGACAGCTTGATGTTTCAGCTGATACAGTTGTGAGTGAACTAGAAAATAGACTGATAACTGCTAGTAAAATGGCGATAGTACAAAAAACTGAACGAGGGTATTAATATAAAAGGTCTAATTGGTTTAATTTTGAATGTAAGCGTTTAAAGTCTTCCATGAATAGTGCTTTAAGAAGTTTTAGACGAACTAAATCGGAGCAACATTTGAATGAATATATCGAAAAAAAAAGGTCTTATAAAACTTTGTGTAAACAAAAGCGCTCAAAATATTACAGACAACAGGTCATTTCTCTTGAACAGTCTATAATTGACCCGAAAAAACTTTGGAAAAATATAAGGTCCTTGACAAATAAAACTAGGCCAAAACCTATCACAACAGCAATGGTATGATCACTTTGAGGCTGTTTTTAATGCACATGCAGATGCAACACGAGAAGATATACTGGTACAAGAGCCATGTGATGACAATGGCGATGATATACAGCAGTATATTTTAAATGCATAAATAACTGATAGTGATATTTTAGATGCAGTAAAGTCTTTAAATCCCAATAAAGCAAGTTCCGGTTCTTTGGTAGCTGAACATTTCATACATGGACTTACTAATATTTTACCATACCTGCGTAGATTTTTCAACCGTCTGTTTAGTAATGGTGAATTTCCTTATAGTTGGACAACAACTATTTTAGTGCCAATCCACAAAAAAGGCCCTATTGACAATCCAGATAATTACCGTGGAATATCGTTAATTGACATGTCCAGTAAGATTTATATACATATATATTATTAACAAACGTTTATCTTTCTATGCAAATATGTATGACAAAATATCAGAATCTCAGGCTGAATTTAGACCACAGTATTCTACAATTGATAATGCTTATTTACTGCAGTTTATTATTAGTAAAAATTTGTCTATGAAAGGCCGAAAAGTCTACGTTGCTTTCGTAGATTCCAAGAAAGCGTTTGACTCTGTAGATAGAATCAAATTATATGAATCTTTATTAAATGAAGGTGTCAGAGGTAAGTTGTTCAATGCAATAGGATCTATATATGCCTCTGTAAAAACGATAATTAGATGTAATTCGAATTTTACAAACGTTGTGAATTGCCCTGTTGGGTTGAGACAGGGATGTTGTTTGAGTCCTGTCCTGTTGGTATTGTTCATTAATGAACTACATGACTTTTTCAAAAAGAATAATGTTCAAGGTATTCAGCTTACACCGGATGTTATTGAGGTTTTCCTTTTATGTTTGCAGACGATGTAGCGTTACTATCTGACACTATAGTAGGTCTTCAAATGCAACTGAATTTATTAAATTCATATCGTAAAAAGTGGAGACTGTGTGTTAATGTTAGTAAAACTAAAATTGTATGTGGTGGTCGTCAAAGGTAAAGGTAAAGGATTTCTTATTTAACGTTGGTAGTCAACGAAAGTCCCCACCTGGTGTGGATGGAACAACTTATTTCCAGAAGAGCCCACGGTGCGTGTATCTTACCTCCCCGATCCCCCAGTCTAGACCGATACTGCTGGAAACTGTACCCGGTTAGGTTTCCACCCAGTCCTGGGAAATCAGTCGATAACTCAGTCGCTACCCGGAATCGAACCCGGGTCGCTAGCTTCGTAGCCCAACGCACAAACCACTCGGCCACCGTCTTTCTAGACATGAGAAGTGGTTTTATGATAACAAACAAATTGAATGTGTAACTGGTTTTGATTACGTTGGCGTACATTTTTCGTCGAAATTATCCTTCAACAAAATGGCAGAACATATGTCAACAAAGGCAAAAAGGGCATTATTGTACATTTTATCTTGGATATACAACCTTATGCCAGTTGAACAGAAAATATATTTTAAAATTTTCGATACAAAGGTAGCGCCTATTTTATTTTATGGGTCAGAATTATGGGATTTGTACAGTAGTGATATAGTTGAAAGGGTACACACATACGCATGCAAACGTTTTATGTGTGCACCTATACACATATGTAATATACCTGTATATGGTGACTGCGGGAGATTTCCTCTATATCTCTATATTTATAAGTGTGTTATTAAGTATTGGATAGGTATTCTTCATATGCCTGATCATCGATATGTATAGAAATGTTATATCATGTTGAAAGTCTATGATTCATTAGGTAATAATAACTGAGTGACAAAAGTGCGTACACATTTGTATGAAAATGGATATGGGTACATTTGGTAAAATCAGTATGTAGCTAATGAAATATTAATTATTGTACACTATTTGCAACGCTTAAAAGATCAGTATTTACAAATGTGGTATGCGAGCTGTGGGAATAGTCCTAAATTGATTAGTTATTATACTTTTAAACAAAGTATACAATATGAGTCTTACCTAAATTTTGTTAATTTTAAAAAATTCAGACATGCTTTAGTATGTTTCAGAACGTCTTCACACGATCTTCAAATTGAGAGAGGTCGTTACAAGAATATAGAACGTGACGTGCGATATTGTCCGTTTTTATAAAAACGTTGTTGAGACCGAGTGTCACTTTTTACTTTTTTGTCCATCCTATGTTGATCTCCGAGAAAAATATATACCTCACAAATACATGAATAATCCTACATATAATAGTTTTGCTGCTTTAATGTCATGCAAAAATGAGAAAATTGTACAAAATGTTGCTATGTTTATATATTATGCATTTAAACATAGAAAATCTTTAGCGAATTCATAGGCTGAAATTAAATTGAAAGTTTGTTGGATAACTGATACGTTGAAAACTAGAAGGTTTATATATATGCCTTTGTTTGAATGCTGTTAAATGTACTCAGCTGTTGATATATAAATTGTGATTATTTTGTGCTAGGGCCGGTGGCCACATAGAAAATAAACTGTTTGAACTTTGAACTTTGTAAGCGACAAGGTTTAAAGTTATACCCAAGTTGAAAAATTTTTGTCCCGGCTCATCCTGAATTATCTCAATGCAAACAGAATGAAGCCGGTTTCAGCGATGACGTATGTCCTCGGAGCCTCACAATAGCCATTCACTTTCGCCAGGAATATAGTCCCTTCAAAAAAAGCGAGGAAATGAAATGAACATTCTCATTAAAAAGGCTTTCAAGTTTGTTTTTAAAGAAATATTTTCCCTAGTGAGAATTGTTTTGTGTGTGGAGAAAACAGAGAATCGACGCTGACTGTATCATTTAATTTCTGTAAGTGTCTCTTTATACATACAGAGCATAGAGGTCAGTGGGTGGTGCTTATTCAATAACGCTAAACATTAGTTGACCTTTCTGCCAGATTTGATTGGCAGCCAATCAGAATACTGCATTCTATCACACCTCCGGAACCAAAATGTAAGCGCCATTTTGTTAGCTGTGAAATCAGTTGAAGGATTTTTTGAGTGTTACTGGTCAACATTTAGCATAACAATAGTGTTGTGAAACATGTAGGTAGCTTCAGGGAATGCAAACTTGATAGTTCTATTCCAGAATAGTAAAAGGTGTCATATAGTTCGTTTCCTGAAGCGAAAACCAACTACGAACAGACTGTTCTTGAAATAGTGTCTAACTCTTAGATGTATCAAGCGGGAGTCCTCAAGAAAGGTTGAATCCTTTTAAAATCAACTCAGGTCGTTTTGTTTGCACGAAGGTAAGTTATATATCGTGTCATTGTTGATTTTTACACTGAGAATCCATTAAGAAGAAATTTTTTCAACACGATGAGTTCGTACTACAACAACTTTGTACATCGATGCAGTACTGCAATTATGATGGTTCGTAACACAGTGGCGATTTCGAGACTCATATCATCGATTTTAGAGCCTCGTTTGAAAGAATATGTGTGTGTGTGTGTGTGTGTGTGTGTGTGTGTTACGGTGTTCACACTCCATTGTAATATACCTTGTCAAATTCAAGGAGCGTGTCGTGGTCAGAAAGGGAATAATAAAAATAGATGTGTCCAGGACTTAACACACCAAAAATTAGATTTCAGTCATTTTCTTAATCAAATCCATTTAAAGCAAATGACAAACACGTACATTGTCCTTAGTTTTTGCTTTGGTCAGCAAATTGATTCAACTTTTTTTCTTATTTACTATGTGCATTAGGTCTTTTCAGTGAAACTGTTTTATAATTCATCCTTTATTTTATGAAACTGTTGTCTGCTTAATACTAAGCTATTATGACTGTGCTCATATATTATAGATTAACCTGTTTCCAAATATTTAAAAAATGCATGTTTTTCGACTTGTTGCAGCACATTTGTCAAAAACAGCTGGCCAACCAAAGATCACCCTGACCCTTTACCGGCTGATCCCTATCTATCCACCTGCTAAAAGAGCCCGCAGACCAAAAGGAGGCGGTTACATTCCAAAACATCAAACAGGTTATTTCAATTCATTTATATGAAAACTTTAAAGCATTATCAAAATTTACAGCAGTACAATTTTGTAGTTTGTTGTTGTTGTTGTTTTCTCAGCTAAATACTAAAATTACAAAAATGTCATCTTATAAAGCTAAAAAATCTGATTGATACCATTTAATATAGAATCAATATACCGGTAGACCTGAAAACAAAAATAACACTGGTGACGGATGAATCATGTTATGAACATAAACCACCTAACCATAGATATCATATCTGTTCTTTCTTAGAACCAGTTTGACTTTACAACATTTTTCATAATTGATTTATTTTACAGTAAAACAGTTGGTCTGAACATTTGCTAGAGCATACCTGATTTTGACTAAGAGAACAATTTGTCAAACACTGACAATTTGTACAGAGAACAGCCTATAGCAACTGCATCAGTTAAATCATACCAGACATCAAGCTTGTGTAAGTAACCTACTTTCTGTTAGCATAGTATTTTCGATAAACTATGAAATGTATGCCTACAGAAATCCAGTCAATATGAACTATTTCAGTATCCTTTGTGTACACAACAAAGTCACAGAAAACAGCTGCAGTGACAAGTAGTTGGCCCTGAACTTGATAATAAGTAGATCTAATTATGGGTCTTTTGATCTTTCAAACAGAAACTGTTTTGGAACAAGCTTCTGCTATAGTCTTTTGCTGTGCATTCTGTGTGCACTGACTTCATCAAGGCCACACCTTACCTCCTTTGTGCACACTTCTGAGTCTGGTGAGGCCCAATGAAATGAAAATTCGGGGTTTACAATCAACCCACACTTGTGCACATGACTGCCTGTTCTTTTTCAAATACTCCTGTTTTTCGTTCATTTGATATTCCTTATGATACTACCTTTGTAGAGTCTTGTTTAGGTTCAATAATCATTTGTATAAATTCCTCAGTCCCTTTTTTCATTTGACTAGCATTCCAAGTCTGGACTTCCTCCTCTGTTCCAATTTTTATCCAAAGAGAGATATTCTTGTCGAGGATAAAAGCCTTGTTCTATCATTATGACAATAAATTTTCTAAAACTTAAGCCAACAATAAGTTCCTGTAAAATGTTACCCTTGCCATGCTAAATATCTAAAATGGACCTGTCCGTCTTTCAATGTGGACAGATCCATTAATTGTTTATAGGGGTGCAGGTTAAAAATTTACTCACTGAATGGCAGATAGTACAGACCATGATCAGACTGCACGGATGCGCACGCAGATTTTGGTCTGCACTAGTCGCAAAGGCAGAGTAAATTGCCTCCAGCAGAGTAAGGGTAAAGGTATTAATACACGTTCTGTTATATTTAATCTATTTTTTCAGGTTTTTGCAGTCACATGGTCTATGTCAAATGTGACAGTGTGCCAAATAAAGCTCTATGTACCTGGCTAATGACACTGTGGAAAACTGTAAAGTACTACTATGGCATGACAGTTCTGCTGAAATGACAATAGTTTGACTGCAACAAGCAGAACAGCTGTAGAGGTATATATAACCACTTTATCCAGCTATCAGGATCTTAATTGTTTATTTTTAGTCTGTTTATTTATTAGACTAATAAATGTGAATTCTAGAACAGCTTTTCAAGAAAAGTTGATATCTTCAGCTCTGTTCAAGTGTTACTTTCAAATTTGTTTTAAGACTGAATAGTCTTAAAAGAGATTGAGGTAAGAGTGGTACTGAGTAATGGTATGAATATAATCATGCATCCATAGAATTTTGAATTACCAAGTATTTATAGACCGTTCCAGAAATTAGTACCTCCCTGATTACCTCCCTTGTGTCCGCCATTAAAGGACTGCGCAGACTGAAGCAGTTATATTATGCGCAGCTGTAATGTGAAAGTGACGTTGTTTGTTGGAGAAACAGATTAATATAAATCACATGAAGGATTTATTATCAGAAAAGATCTATCCCATGGTCTTCTACCTGAAAAAAGTGTATTTGTCAACCATTTTGTGCTGACATCTCAGTCTATTGAACTGTTAAATAAAAGACTTGTGATGTTCTCCGGTAGATTAATACTCTCCTTTTTATCAAAATTTCACGAAAAACTGCCTTAAAAAGTACAGGTATATATCTTTAAAAAATCTGAATATTACTAATAATTTCGTTTTCCATGTTACAACATCAAATATGTTAAGAATAAGAAGAAAAGCAAACGTATTATTGTAAAACCAATGTCTTACAAACGTGTTGCTTCCAGCTTTTATTTTCTTTCTGCATACAAAAACTCACATGTTGTACATATCAATACTTTGTACAAACTGATTTCAAAATGCCAGAAATAAAAAATAGAAAAAAAGGTCCATATGGCAACAGAAGGTAAATTTCATACGGTCTTGAAAATTTTGCATGTAAGGAAGAATGTATATTCCAAAAATTTCATAAAGCGATCAAATATAGACCATGTTTTATAGCCTTCAGGCATTTTCTTAAGAGGAAATTTCGTTATTTAAGTGTTTTACTGTGACTGATTAAGCAAGACCGAGAATGACAAATAACGGTGACTTATCAAAACAAAGATGGTATGTCACACCCTTATTACATAACCACATTCCTTCCCCACAGGACCCCGCGAATGACAAAGACAGTTTGATAATTAAAAAGCGCAAAATAATGCATATTTATTGTCAAGTAATTTTTGAAACAGTATCAAAGACTTAAATAAGATTTAGTTAAAATATAGTGAACATGCGGTTGATGACCGAGATGTTTAATTTTGTCCATTTTGTGAGCTATAAGAGTTGTTCAAATATTTGAAATCATAGATTTTACTTTCAAAAAGGAAAACAGTGCTTTCAGGATTATATGTGTTTTACACAAATTTTATATGTGGTTTATACAACCCAAGCTTCCTATGTGAATAGTCCATGGTCTTTTTTCACAGTCTTTCATGTGTTAAATAACTCATGTTAATAATATGATTAAGTCAGCAATAAAACGTACAAAATAGAAATAATAATACAATAAAATGATGTTTATTCTGCAACAAAATTCACGCGATATAAAACAGTATGTCAGCTTGAAATGTGCTAAAGTTATACAGATTTATACGGTTCTTAAGCAACATAGCGAGGTTTAGCAGTCCTTTAATGGCGGGCGGTCAAGTGACCTTCATAATGGCGGCGGTCAATTTATCAATTATGGAACGGTCTATATGTTCACATTACAATGTAGTGCCACACAAAAAGTCCTTTTTTAAAATTTATGTTTCAGCAGTTTTAATGTTTAATTGAATTCTGAGGTATTCCATATTGCAGTGATGATAACTACTTGACATTTTCATTTTTTGCATAGGGTAATTGGGTATTCACATAAAGTAACCACAGTTTGTAATACCTTACATTTAATAGGCTATTCAGACAGCCCTGGACTCTGCATAACCATTGCTTGACATCATTGAAGTTAAGTTTCACGAGCAGTTACAATAAAGAAACATGTATTGTAAAGTAAATGCTAGAATAGCAACAATAAGGAACACCTTAAGTACCTTTCAGAAATGTTGTAGGCCTCAGTAGACTCTTGACATCAAGTTTCCCTCAGGATTCCAGAAGGATGTGAAATACCTTAGATTGATAATGCCATTTCTCTGCCACCAAAGTGGGGGGGGGTCTAATTTTTGAGCTGCCCATCTGTCATTCTGTCTGAAAACTTTAAGATTGCCAGTAACTTCCCTTTTAGTAAACGGATTTGATTTATACTCAAACAGAACTTTGGAGAAGACCTTCCCACTTATGTATATTTATTTGACATTGACCCCAGAATGACCTTGACTTTGAAGGTTCAATTGCAAAAATACTTAATATTGGCCATACCTCCAAGACAGATTTAAGTCATGTTTGTACACAACAACAGTTTGGGAGAGATATTCAGAATGACAATTTTCTTACTTTGTCCCTTTTTTACCTTAGTTCGTCTTTGCATGCATCAACCCTTTGATGTAAATCATCCAGACGACTGTTTTAACTGGACCCCTAAATGACCTTGATCTTGAGGCCAAACTGTCAAAAAAGTCAATGTTTTGAAAGATCTACAGTTAGGTGAATTGTCATCTTTCATTGACAGTTCTTGCTATTAATAGATCCTTTCCTATTTTATGTGTTTTTTTTCTCACTTTTCAGAAATTTGAAGCCCCTCTCCTTCAAGAAATGTATACAATCAAGGGGATTGCTGTGGAGCAGATTGAACTGTTGAGTGTCTTCTGGACAGTGATTGCATTAAAAATATTCTCTTTCGAAAAGAGAAAGAAGGCAGTGTCATATGAAGACAACAAAGCAAGGACTGAAATAGTTTTATTTTATGGACACTGGACAGGGAGAGAAATTCTTTCTAGTCAGAAATAAAGAGATATTCCAATAGTAGTGACGCTATATTGGTACATATAGATGACAGTTTTTGCTTTTTGCTGGGTTTGTAGACATGAATATAAATATTTTCTTGTGAAAAATGATGACATCATTTTACATCTGTTCTTTAAGAAATGATGTACAAAGCAGTGTCAGAAGAACACAATATAGAGAATCTCACTGTAGTTGGTACTTCCAGTATCTAATAATATTTCCTCCTTTCAGAAAAAATTTCCTCATTTGATGCATTCAGTTTATAATAAAACCATCTGTCCATCAGTTCATCTTTTTTTGCTAGTTGGAAATTTCTCTTTTTGCAACTACTTTTGTAGCAGTTGCATGACAGTTGACACTTACTCATTTGTGTGTAGGTAATGATACTTACAAGATACATAAACCTGACTGCCATTTACAGGGAAAATCCTCTTTTTGTGCTTCAAGAAAAGATTATGGTTTCTTGTTTATCGAGTTTTCAACTCTATAAGTAATAATAGAGGCATTATCATCACACAATTGTCATCATGATGCAACATACCAGTGCACAGGTCGTCTGGGTCATGCAAGGCCTTTTTAAACTCCATATTCCATTTCCACACATTTAAATGAAAATGCTTGCACATATTTCATTCATATTTGCATGTAGATGTGTCTACATATGGTTCCTGCCGTAACACCCCTTTTTGACTTATTTCCTATTCAAATGAAATTTCTGCACATTTAAAGAAGAATGCTGAAACAGATTTTTATATTTTGCATGTATATGTATCTTATGAAACTACAGGTTACTTGCTAAATTAGGCAGGACACCTCCAAATTTATCAGAGTTTTGACCTTTATAGACTTAAGATTTGATCAAAACTAAATGTCTTCACATTTATAGGGTTGTGTTTTGTAGCACGCTGTTCATGAAATAAATGTAACAATTATACAGCTTTTGACACTCCACCTGCCTCTTTAATTTTTATCATCTACTTATGATACATGGCTGGGGCAAATGTGTCCCATGGGCATATTTCTAGCGAATTGTTATTTTTGATAGTTTTATCTTTTATAAATAAAGATAATGTTAACAAGTTTTGCTTTCTTGTGTTTGTGGTAAACTTATTGTCAGCTAAAGTTTAACCCCCTCTTTACAGTTGTATTCATATCAGAGTCAGTGTACCTTCCTATAATTACTGGAAAGAAACTGTGTTACCAGTAAACTACCAACAGATCTTACAATATTGGCAGTATGCATAAATCATGGTTAGTATAATAGTACTCTTGTACTTTTCTAGAACATTATAGTTGAAGTACCACAGGGTTTTAGAAAAATATAATTCATGACAAGGCAGGTCATAAAACAGATTTTTATCATATTCAGCTTAATGAGACTAGCTCCAGTGGACATATGTTGCACAGAGATAAATTCTCCCA
Source organism: Cyclina sinensis (assembly GCA_012932295.1). Taxonomy (NCBI): domain Eukaryota; kingdom Metazoa; phylum Mollusca; class Bivalvia; order Venerida; family Veneridae; genus Cyclina; species Cyclina sinensis. The sequence goes on from JAAONU010000019.1 coordinate 1,244,843, forward strand.
GATAAAGGTATTGCATTACATGCATGTATCCATTACTTGAAAACATAAACCAAACACTACGTGGCAGGTTTTCAGTGCTTTAATCTATTTACGTCAAAGGACAATTGTAAATAAGATATCTTCTCGAACAAACACATTTTCTGAACAACAATTCGAGTAATCATACCGAGAGCAAACTAATTACGCAAAGTTATTTGATAATCATTTAGACAAATATTTACTTTTTATCGTTCAAGCATTTTCCTAGGAATTCATGTAAATGTCTTTTTTTATTTGTACAGAAGTTACACGATACATGATATCTATGCCTAAAGCATAGGCTATTTAGCATATAAAAGCTTGCTGTTATATTATTACATGAAGAACTGAAAGACGAAAGCAGTTTTACCTTTTTTGTTGTTGTTGTTTTATGGTTGTTTATTATTATTATTATTATCATTATTATTATCATCATTATTATTATTATTTAAGGTTATTGTTGTTGTATTGCTTTTTTGTTTGTTGTTGTTTTGTATTCTTACTTTGTATAAATACAAACAGGCTCGTCATTTTTTTATGGTAACGAGGGCTTAATGATAACATTATGTAAACTTTGAGTAACTGTTTTTTTCATTCAGAGAGTTGTGATATAAAATCTACTCTCTTTCAAGTAAAATTCAGATAATATGAACAACACAGACAAATTATCCTTTGTAATGCAAGAGAAACCAACGTTTAATCAAAACATAAATATATTTACTCATTGTAACGGGAAGAATGTGTTTACAATACAGAAAAGGCTGTCTGACATGCGAAAAGATAGTGAAATATTTTCTACGTTAGAAATATGTTACAACAGACCTTGAAAAAACAACATGAAAAGCAGACTACAGATTGATTTTATTAACATTTCCATTCGAACCGTATATCATCTCTAAATCAGTGTTATGTTATTGCTCTGAAGCGTAATCAAGAACTACTGCGAACTAAGAGTGTAATTGTATTATTTTGTATTATAAACTTACGATTGCTGACTTCAGTAGGAAACAGCTCACTGGATAGTAACTTGAGTTCCGTCAAACGAAAAACAAAATACAACGGCAATTATTTTATTTTTGTGTCTGTAAACTTAAAAGTCTGTGATTAATATGGGTACTGAAATACGAAACTAGCCAATGAATCATAAAAATAAGGTATCATATACATAATAAAATATACAATGTGACAATATACAGACCCTATTAACGCCTCGTTCTGAGATAATCCAAAACGAGGTTCTTAACGCTAAGGATTATTGATACAGTCTAGTCAAAATTTCTGCTGCTAAGACAGGTCTCCGTGAACCCGTTGGTCGAACAATTTAAGTGTTGTACCCAATATCTGTATGAGTGACGCTGTTTCGATCATTCAAAAACACTATGGTTCCTGGAAAACATCTTGACAAAGGCTACAGATTCTTGCATGAATCGTACTTTCATAATATAAAAAGTCAGTTCAAAGTTCAAATGAGTGGTTTTTTTTGTTACAATTTATTTTTAAAGAATGTTGTCCTTCCTCCTTTTTTAAAGTTTACAAAATTTTAAGCGAAATATAAAATTTTGCAAAATTCAATAAAATAATACATTATTCACGTACAGATGCAATTAAAATTCTCTCAAATTCCTGTGTTAATTGATGTAAATTAATTGATACTAAAATGAAGGAAACATAAAAGTTCATGTTTTTTGTTCTGTTTATTTGTTATTGTTCATTTGTTATATGTTGAATTTGCAATTTTACTTGTTATAGATGCAGTTACATTGTTGCAGATTCCCTGATCACTAGTTTTTGTGTTCCTCTTAAACAGTTGTTGGTGATCAAGTTTTCAGTTCATAATTGGATGTAAGTTTTTATTTATCACTTTTTATGCTTCATCAATATGTTAATTACAATAAATAGTTTTTACTTAGAAATATACTGACAAAAGCGTAACAAGTTGTAGACTTCAGTGATTATGTTTACAACTATATAACAATAATTAAATTTTATTTAAAAATAAAGTAACTCTCTTAGAGCACAGTACTGGAACAATAATTATACATTTATATATGGTTGGCATTTATCTACCTGCAATGTAACAAAACATTTAACACTTTTGACAGGCAAATGAAGCAGCTGGGTTGTCACCTGGGGTACACACTGTGAAATATGCTGAAAAGTGTGCACAACACAGAAAGAGGTCATCGGAAAAGTCAATGTTACCTTCAACAAAACGTAGGCGTCTCATTTTAAAGCAGGAACGAGCTATCACCCAGGGTGCTCAAGAAGCCTTAGAGGGAATTTCCTATCAATCAGGTACTTACAAACTCTTCTTATCTTATATTAATGGATTCCAACTCAGTTTTCATGAAAATCATAAGCTTATTTTTGTGTTAGAATAACTTCAACTCTGCTTTTCGTCATATGAGAATACATCTGTTGTTAGAAAATGAAAATGGTTGATGCCCATGTCAGAAGGTGAATATATAAAAAAAATACAACAAATTTAAATGGTTTTCTTCAAAATAATTCAGCTAAAGATTCTGAGGTGATGAATGATAAGGAAAACATCAAACTGTTTGCCATACTTTAAACAAAAGAATGCATTTTTATTTTATTTTTTGTCATAGGCATTTGTCATGAACATGATGTTGATGTAGACAAACTTCCCGATGCAGTTCCTCGAGGAGATTTTAAACCTGTGGTATACACTCCCTCAGACCAAGCTACATTTGTTACATTTGATTTAGAGACTACAGATCTAAGTAAGTAATTGCTTTTATTCTAAAACACTATCAACATACTTTACTTAGGGGCGTCCGTGGCCGAGTGGTTAAGGTCGTTGACTTCAAACCACTTGCCCCTCACCGCTGTGGGTTCGAATCTCGACAGGGACTTTGGATTCTTATATGTGAGGAATCTATCCAGCTAGCTTACAAAACGTCGGTGGTTATACTCAGGTACCCGTTCGTGCCAGAAATAATTCAGGGAAGGGCACCTGAGGTCTTCCTCCACCAGTAAACCTGGAATGTCGCGATATGACCTATACTGTGTCGATGTGACGTTAAACCCAAAACAAACAAACAAATATACTTTACTTATTGTTTAGACTAGAGGTTATTGTAACAAGGATACTTTCATAGTGAAGTTTATTTTCTTGCAACAAATGTACTGTTCTTTAATGAGGTTGTCGCTGTAAAGAGGGCCATTTTATATATCTTACACAGTAAACACCTCATTCTTGTCAAAAAATGAAGGCTTATCATTTGATTGGTTTTATACTTCACAGGATTCTATTAAAATTTTATTATGAAACAGATTATGTATGTATTGCACTCTATCAATCTATGTTGTTTTATATATTTTCAGTCCATGGAAGTATCATTCCTCACATTACACAGATATCAGCAATAGATTACGACACTGGTGATACCTTTGATAAGTATGTAACACCAAAGATGCCAATAACAACAACTGCGCAACAAGTGACTGGCATTGTGGTTACTGATTCATTTATGAAGGTTCATGGAACTTTAGTGGAATCTTTGCCTATCAAGGAAGCCTTACATCAGTTCATAAAATGGCTAGAAAGCAAGTCAAATGTTTTCCTTATTGCCCACAATGGTAGGCGGTTTGACTTTCCCGTCCTCTTATTTGTTTTAAAGACAGTGGATTTTCTAGATTCTTTTTTCTATTGTACCCTGGGACTTATTGACACTCTTCCAGTTTTTAAAAAGGTTTTTCCTGGTGAATCCCATAAACAAGAAGATTTAGTGGTTCGTCATCTTCATACTACGTACAGTGCACACAATGCTATAGAGGATGTTACATTTTTACGTAAACTCCTTATGTTTACAAAGTTGTCAAAGCAGGAAATTATCAAATTCAGCTTTTCACCAAAAGCCATGTACAATTCACTTATGTTTAACAGGGAGAAAGCCAAGAATATCAGAAGTTTAGATATCCTGATTTCAAGTGGTATTTGCAAGTTAGCCACAGCAGAGAACATAGCTGGGTCTGGACTAAACTTCAATCATCTTCAGAGAATATACTCACGTGAAGAAGAAGATGGACTTCTTAATACCTTTACAGTTAAAAATTCTGAATGTCAACCAAGAGTGACAAACTCAAAACGTGTTCTAGAAGCTGTAATACCTAAACTGGTAGACTTATTTAGGAAAAGTGAGTGAACTGTAAATCAAACAGGAAGACTTATGGAAAAGTGAGTGACATTACATATAGAACTGTAAACAAAGGACCACAACTACCCGTATTGTCAGTGTTATATATTGTTATTTTTATGATACTATATGTTGAAGGAAATAATGATTGAGGATATTAGTTTTTTCTGAGTGAATATACTATGTAACACAATGAAAGATGAGAGAAAATTGCATTTTTTTACGAGTGCCTAGCACAATTGAGAATTTGAATATTTTTTACTTTGATGTGTGATCAATATCATTTTCACTCAAACAAACAAGTCATTTTTATATTTTATTTTAAAAGTTAGGAAACCAGCAATTTTTAACAGTTTTCATCATAAATGGAAACAAATTTATGCACGTAAAGATGATACACTTTCAGGTGCCCACACTTTCAGGTGCCCGCTGAAACACTGCTCAAACCAAGTAGTTTTGAGTTTATAGTTATCATTATGCTGTTGTTTATAATTGTATTTGTGTAAATCATAAGTTTGGAATCAAGAAATGTACCATTATGAAAACTACATATCAATGACATTCTTTGTAAATTTACAAATTTTGAAAATTAAATTTTTTCAAAAAAAGTTTGGTAAAGCTATATCAGTCACAGTGTGCATGATATACATGTACAATGATGATATATATTTTATTTCACAGATTAAAGCAAGTATTTCACTGATAAGCATTTAATAAAATAATAATTAATTATTTATTAAACTAAACAGAATGAAGACACATAAGTTTGTTTATTATTTTAAGATTTTTTTAATGAAATTATGTCATGTTATCCCATTAGAACAATTTGTAGTGAAGACTTTTTAACTTGGAAAAATAGAAAACTCTTTAATTTTTTTCTTTATTGTTTCACAAAACAATTATTACATAACTTATATTTTAGAAATGCAGAGAGTGAATTTATTCTCTCTTTTTTGGGTAAAAAATCAATTTTAGTTTTTCCAAGTTACGAGTCGGCAAATTTAACCTTCTCAAATGTTTTTTTTTCTTCTGGAATATTTTGTCGGTAAAAGTTGTTCATTTTTTAATATACTTCACTGGATATGATATAGATAAAATGTAAATCAATATTTTTGCATGCACTATTCTGCTTTTCTATATTTTTTACTTTGTTTATGTGGGTCGGACAAAAAATATGTTCAAAATGACACATTTTAGAATTTCAGGAATATACTTAAAATACATTTAGATTGAAATGCTTGATCATATATCTTTGTTTACTGTATAAATTTATTGTATGATGTCTTCTTAACTTAAAAATAGTAAATATATAACATTTTGAATGAAAAAAAATTTTTTTTTTCGTTTTGAACATTTGCTGGTGGTCGTCCATTTTGCCCCCTCGGACTTGATACAAGTTTTAGCGAAATTTTCTTATTTCTTTGTAATTACACGGTCAAAACTTCCTTAAAGTACACAAATAATGTCCTGAATGCATTGAAATAAGAAAATTTTCCATTTGAAAAATATGCTAAAATTTTCAATTAGGGGCCTAATACCTTAAAAACAGTGATTAAATCTTATAACTCTTAAAAAAATAATCTTATTAAAATATTTAAATCAGTGTATTCAAACAGGTACACGGGGAAAAATTGTTTAGTTTTTAAGGTGCGTATGGTCTATTTTTTTACCTTATTTTGTGTTTAGAGACTTCATTTTCATAAAATATATTTAATTTTATCATTAAAAACGGGTCGCATGCAGTTAGTTTCAAAGCGGATGTTTTATTATAAATAATAAAACATATTGTATTTCTAAATAACTGAAACGAAGTTTTAACGAAGATACGGAGTAAACCGGCGGAGATTGCCGTCAGTCACGTGATTCGAATATATTATCTCTCAAGTATCAACAATAAAAATCAATCATACCGCCGTAAAAGACATTTTTGGCAGTTCTGACTTCTGTTTTGTATAGTTGTTTCCCTTTTTGTGTCGACTTCCGTTTGTGAAAACGAGGCTAATCAATAAATAGAATCGCCCGGCCGTTTCCGATTAATTTATACGGTAACTACCTAAGGGAAACGTCGTAAAAAACGAAAGTAAAATATGCGTTTCTATTTTGGGGAGGTTGAGTGTCTTTGCAAAGCCTTTTCGTGACTGTCATTGAGGGGGTCATCTAAGTAGTGTATATTGGACATATTTTTCGTAAAATAACACAAAAGACTCGATACAACCACATTTTCCATTGATAGACCATATGCATCTTTAACAAAATGTTGTTCTAGGCTTTTGAAGCCTTTTCATTGTCTTTTACCGAGGTAAGTTTATCATATATTCAGCGTAACTGCGCTTGCTGCAGTATTTATTACCGCATTCTCTTAACATAAGATTAAAACTGAATCGATTTAAAATGTGTCAGTATGATTACCCAAAATTGTTTCTTTCAGGTTGTCATGTAAGGGGTAAATGTTATAGATCAATGAAAAAGAATGTAGCTCCCTGGTCACTACATGTAAGTGTTTTTCTGTTTTTTCATTTGTTTGTTTGTTTGTGTGTTTTTTCCGATTTTTTTCCTTAGCTGGAGCATTAAGAAAGCATTTAGATTTTAGTTTGTTATAAATAAACTAGAGGGGTGTTCAAATGAACACTTGTGTCGCTCTTGGATACTTTGTTAGAATAACTAAAAAGGTAAACTTGAAAAAACAACATGCTAGTCCAAAAAAGGGGCATAACTCCACTAAATGTGACCTTGACCTAAAAATGTTTGCATCATCAAAATCCTGACCCTGTTTTCATAAGTTATATAATTTGAAAGTTTGTTAAAGAAATGTTAAGACATGGCAAAGTTATAGCAAAGTTTAAGTTTGCGTGACGGACGGACTTATGGACAGACGGACAAAGCGATCCCTATGTCGTAAGCGATACAATTGTAAGCATTACAATTGGAACGTTTGATGAAGGAATATTAAGAAAGTGCATAGTTATAACCAATGTTAAGTTTTCGTGACAAAAAGGGGCATTACTCTGTCAAATGTGACCTTAAACTAAAGATTTTGCTATCATTACGACCCTGTTGTTGTAAGCAAGATAATTTGAATGTGTGATGAGTAAATGTTAAGAAATGGCAAAGTTATAGCCAACGTTAAATTTTTGTGACGGACGGGCGGACTGACGGAAAGTGCGACACAAAAAATGTTCATTTGCCTTAAAGAACAGCTGAATTATATTTTAGTGAAATCAATCTAGGTAACAAACATCAGAAGTAGCATTATCTGTCAACTTAATATATAATTTGTATCAATATTTTGACTGCAAAGACAGATCTTGTTTGTCATTTGATTGACATTTTAAAGTCATCTGCATTTGTTTAGAAGGCTTATATGTAACTATAAAATATCAGTTGCAAGTATTTGTATGTTTGACTTATTTAGTAATAGAAATCATTCTTGGAAGGGTGTATTTGTAATCGAAGGTACCTGAGTTCTAATTCTTTGTCACCTCTTAAATTTTATTATACTTCTCTTATAATAATGATTCATAAGGTGACATTCTTACAACAAAGATCATTGAAAGTCAGTCATGTGGACGCACAGTGCGCACGTATAACAGCGTTAGTCTACCAACTGGCACACTACAAAACACTAAAAATGAAGTCTGTTCCAGATGATGTCTCAAAGACGTCATGTCCATAGCAATGACATGTACCACCACGAACACACGGTATTAGTCCAAAATTTGTGAAGCCGAAGCCTACAAGGGACTTGCAGTCAGAACAGTGTGTTTACAGCACACTGTATAACCTCATTAATACAGATTTTCCAGACACTTGCCTTGCAACAAATTTTACCTTTGCACAGTAGTTACATTCAGCTGCTACAAGTTATGCCTGATAACTTTGTTAGTGCTTAAACAACTAAAACAGCATTTGGAAAGGCTTTCATTGGGAGCTGTTTATCATATCAGCTGCCAGTCTGAACCCAAGTCTGATGAAACCATTATTCGAATTCATGATGTAGTGATTTCTCATCCCTCCCAGTGGCCACTCATGACTTATAGTGTAGTTCTAAATGAATTGAAGGCTTTAAAGTTTCTCAGGCACAGGCAGAAGGAATTGAACAAATAACAAGGAAACAAAGTGATTCCCCGGAATGGCACAAATCAAGACAGAGAAGAATAACTTCATCAACATTCAAGTATGTCAAAATTAGAAAAAAAAGAACTTTGAAACTTTAATAGAACGTTTGACGTCAAGTAGAAAAGTACAGACACAAGCCGTGAGACATTGAAAACGAAAGCACCGCTGTCATGGAATACAGCACTCACAAGAATGTTAAAGTAAAACTGTGTGGATTTTTAGTTAATCCAACAGTTCCCTTCTTTGGAAGTTCCCCAGACAGGATTGTATCTGATCCGAAGGAAATACGTCCTTTTTGTATTCTTGAAGTAAAATGTCCAAAGAAGAAAAGTTAAAAGGATGCACAGAACATCACGCGTACCTCCTACAGATAATGGGCCAAATGGCAATCAGAAGACTTACTTGGGGGAACTTCTGTGTCTGGACACCCAATGACATACACATAGAAAGAATTTATTTTGACAATGAGCTGTGGTCAACAGTCTTTGAGAAATAAGTGTTTTTACTTTGACCACATGCTATAGAGAATTGTGTAGACTACACTACTTACACACAGGTCTTTGTGGATACCACACAGAAAGAGTGTACAGTTTTAATGTTTAACTGCATTTGGAACTGTTTAATGATGAATTGAACTAATATCTGATAATGGACTACCCTTGTAGGTTTTTTGTTTAACATCCATTGTCAAAGAAATTAATACAGATGGTTACATTGATCCATTTTTTTAATTCATGATTATATATCCATTTGATGCAGAACACTTTACTAGTACTTACATGTAAATGATGTATATAATGAGTTATGCTAAGCTTAAAATGTATTTTTAATCAAGCAGTAAAACTTTACATTTAAAACACTGTGTACGTTTTGCTTTTTCTTTTAAGATGTAAAACCAAATACTGCAAATGTTCTCATATGAGCTTAAAAGAAATTATATTTTCTTCTGTTTTTAAAATAGTGGTCCTCGGAATAAAGTCAGAAGGCAACAAACTGTCCACAGCTGTAGTGTGGAACCAGCGATTGCGACTTGTAATACTGAATCAAAAATATGTACTCTTTTACTCGTCAGAGTCTTGGCAGTCTTGCAATTTCCTAAGTTTCCTCTATCTCTTCTTTGCTGAGCTGATCTCTTTTTGTCAAAAAGGGAGAAATGTTCACACTTGACCTTGCTCGGCAAGTAATTGTTCTATTAAAACCCCTTATCTGCCATTACACTGTCCCCGCATTCCAGAAGGGAAATTATCCCATACTGGCGAGTAATGTTTTGGTCTGATATTGACCCTGCATACAATGATACACAAATGTCACATAACCAGCTGGTGATATTCCAAAAAGACACTTAAATGTTGTTGTTCCTTTACACATGTAGTTGGAATAAAATTCAGAGTCCAAACTAAGTGCTGAAGGTATTTGTGTTCTTATTTCTGTACAGTTCAAAATGATAGAGTTGTTGTGTAAAGAAGCGAAAAACATTCAGTCATATATTTGTCAACTTCTTCTCGTGACGACCAAATGGGAATCGAGCCTAACTGAAAATATAAGAAATTCGCCCAGGCAATTATGATTCGACTGACTGTTGACTGTGAAACATTGAATCGAAACCTAATTCTTGCTGAAAAAGTCCAAGTCGTATTTTCCAAGAAACATGAACAACTGGTCAACAAGTGGCAAAGATTCTGCTCTAAAAGAAAGCTCTGTGTTTATCTGAACAGAATGTCCCATTCTATGACGCTGCACTTGGGCCCACCGTGTCATTTTCTCAGCTGTTGATTTCAAAAGCTGGAACATGTGTATGAACTGAACCCTGTAGAGAAAAGTTGTAAAACGATGTATCCCAAATATCCTGACATTTAGTATATCCACCAACTGTTCAAGGTAGTCAATGTGTTGCGTTGATTCAACTAGCTTTTTTTCGGCACTCATTTGTTGTTCTGGACCAATGTAGTAATGGAATTGTGGTTAAGGAGTGACAGGCGTCTCTGACCTGCCATGTTCCACTGTTTCATTCTCTATTTCACTGAAATAAATTGAAACATTTACGTAAATATTCCATAGGGAAAAAGCGATAATTATGTTTAATAAGAAGTTAATAAACTACTGTCTGCTGTTAAACTTTATTAATTAAGATTGTAGAATAAAAGATTATTTAGCGTGAAGTTTAATTACCCCAGATTTAACCTCTTTGGTTTAGAGGGAGGGAGTCTTTCTTTTGGTGGCTTTCTTTGGTGTTTCAACACTCCAGTCAAACACAGATGGGCAAGCATCTTTTATAAGACACTTCATTCCTGTCAGTGGCTTTAAGAAATCAGTAGCTTTAAAGTGGGAGCAGCAGGCCTTTGTGTGAATGAATGTAAGGATCAATGCATCGTAATATTAAATATTACTCAAAAAATATTACAATCGCACAAAATATCACTTGTGGGAACGCGTTAGTTTGAGTTAGTTAGTTAGTTAAAAAAAGATTTTTCGCACAAAATAATTCGTTCCCACAAGTAAGAAAAAGATTTTTCGCACAACATATTTTGTTCCCACAAGTTAAAAAAGATTTTTCGCACAAAATAATTCGTTCTCACAGATTAGAAAAAAATATTTCTGAAAATAAGTCGTTCCCACGGATTAATAAAATACGACCATGTCCTCTCCATGCTTCCGTACGCAGCAGTGATACGAAGCCATACCTTTCAGTTTGTGTTATGAGCTTCGTTTTCTATTCAAGATGGATGACGCATAATGTCGGCCTATTGCACAATTTCGCCTTTATATCGTCAGTTTGTGCAGTTATCATTCATAAAATATTGTAAAAAACACTGGCTATGTATGGTGTTATATATCTTGGTTGAATTGATATAACCCGTGGCAGTCTACTCAGCCAAAAGTCTAACTTAGCATAACAGATTTATGATACTTGTACCATAGATTATTTAGAAATAAAACTTGATCTATTTTCTGTCTAGTTTAAACATATCTTATTGCATTAATTTTTTCACAAATATAAGTACACAAACATTTCCATACTATACAAAGTTCTGACAACATTAAAATTGGCCCTTCCGAGACACGGATAACCTAAAAACGTTATGGTGACAGAATTGATTGCAAGAGATATATACATTTTTGCGTAACAATAATAAATGTAACTTGTATAAGGTTAAAGAAATGTAAGACGAGGGTAACAAAGAAAGGATAAGATAGAAGAATGGATTCTTGTAAAGTGTGTATGAAGGTGTTGTTTAATGTTGACACCAAGCGAGAGAGATTAACTAGAAAGTTTTGTGTCACAGATGAACTCCTGGGGCCCGTCTTATCAACGGTCGTACGCTTATTCTGACCGTACGATCGTCGTACGTCGGTCGTACGATTTCGGAGGTGTCTTATCAAACGTCGCCGTTTTTCTTGATCGTACGATTTTATCACGATCGTATGTAATTTCTACGATCGGTAAGACGCAGTCGCAGATCAAACAAAATGGCCGCCATACTTCTCGCAGATTGAGAAGTTAAACGTCAGAAAAGAAAATTTAGGGAGAGGTCTTGTGATTTAGACTCCCTAACAGATGCGGAGGTACTTGGTAGATATAGATTGACGAAGGACGCCATAAGATATGTAGAGAGAGTGTGTAGGGAAGACCTGTCGCCAATAACAAGACGGTCCTTTGCTATCAAAAGCATGACAAAGGTTTTTTATGTTCGCACACGTTTCTCCGGTCATTTCATGACTTTGATCATTCAAGATTCACTTTGCTTCTTGTTACCCCCCTAAGTCAGAAGAAAAATTCACAGCGAAGAAAACATACGCTGATAACATACCTGTCAAGTCTCACGGTTTCGCCGTGAGTCTCACGCTATTTATAGTGAATTTGGACCCTCACGCTGATTAAATAATTTCTCACTCATTTTTATAAAAACAAAATGAAAAAAAAAATCAACAAATTATAAAATAATTTTGAACGGCAATATTGTATTTTTTCCTTCCTGATTACGCCAAATTGAGCTATTAGTGGTGTATGACCTAATATCCGGAAACGGTGATAGCATAAGATTTATAAATTATCAGAATATCGCACGGTGTCAATGTAAACAAAGTGAATATGGAGTATAAATGAGCCCAGAATGCACCACAGACGACCTAGAATTTCAAAATTTTCCGGGGGAGGACCCCCGGACCCCCCCTTTTATTTTATCTCACTCTAACCTTCTCCAGACCCTTGACAGGTATGTGATAAGATGGCTGCTTTCGACAAGATCGATCACTCCTTAATGGTTCATTGCTAGAAATATTTATTTACATGATAAAAGGACTTATAATTAAGCAACAGGGATAACTGAACTTGTGTTGTAATGTCAAATGACGCATCTTCAAATAATTTCTTTCAAAGCACGAAGTATATGCATTTCGGCTGTAACGAATTCGGATTAATGTCACTCTTTCATCCGTAATAACAAATGCCCGACATGTTAATCATTTCGGCAGGGATAGCTGTAACAAAATATTTCATAGAAACCGGACCAGAAAGGACATTGTAATGCATTAATGTTATGTTATTTTGTTCTTTTTATATGGTAAAATGTTTACCAATGAGCAGTCAGTTTAAAATCTGTGTGTATGCTTATATCACTATTTACATTAGTTCTTCTGTGAAAAACACAACTGCCTCCGCGGCTTAAACTAGGACATTGCCATATATGTCATGGCTTTTAACAAACAATATTTCTAGTTAGATGCAATCGCAACACCACTATTTAAGAGTAAAACATTTCTTTTTATTATATTTGAGTTAAAGTTAAATTTATCTTGTGAATTGCCAAAATAAAACATGTTTATAAATGAAATAAGCAGTCTTGCTGGTGATACTGGTCAATGCTTGACTTTAAGGACAGGCCTGACTCATTTAGAGTGTTGATGGATGTTACAAGTGTTATTAACACACAAGTCTGTTCCTCTACCAAAGTCTCCACAGTCTTTTCTGAAAAAAAACAAAAACAAACGTATATTAAACAACTTCTGAGTAAACATTAAACTTCTTTGAATGATATTTTGTAATGAGATCATAAAAGAAAAAAGTACAAGTATGCTACTAGTACAGCATGTAGATGAGACACAAAGTACTCTTCCTTTAAATCAGTTTGTTTGGATTAGAAAAGTGAAATAAATTTCATACAAAAACAGAATGTTTTTGATAAGGTAGTTAAAAAAGAGCACCCATTAATTTTTAAGATTAATATTAACAAAAGTGATGTCATCTCCGGAAAGGAAGTAAGTTGGTACTATAGGTTTTTGAAACATCGTTTGTGACAGCTTTGGTTTGAATTCGCATAGTGAAGGAGGGTTGAGTAATGAAAGATCGATGGTATTCCAAAGATTGACAGCTGATGGTACGAAAGAGTTTGAGTATATTTGCGTTCGCGTGTTTATAATGAAATATCTATATTGATGCTTGATATTGTACGGAACGTTATCTTGACTTAAAACGGGTAACGAATTATATATATAATCGGGTGTTTCACCGCTATGCATTTCAAACATCAGTACTAACTTTTGATAGTTTCTCCTGTCTGTTAATTTTAGCCAGCCTATCTCTTTGTATAAATTTTCAAGTGATACAGATTTAGTTAAATCAATTACAATACGAGCAGCTTCGTTTTGGATTTTTTTCAGGGAAGTCTGTCTCATAGTTGGTACACCTATCCCATACTACTGAAGTGTACTCTAAAATGGGTCTTAGAAAAGAGACATGTACTTTAATTTCCTCATTATTCCTAATATTTTTGATGCAGACGTGGTAATTTCATCTATATGTTTGTGCCATTTTCCATCTTTACTTAACGTCAAGCCAAGATGTTTATGATGCTCAACAAGTAACCTGATCCCCCGAAAAGTATAAATTTGGTTGGTCACATTGCTGACCTAAGGAGAGAAAAAATGCTTCAGTTTTACTTGGACTGAAATCTACAAGCCAAGTCTTAGACCAGTTTGTTTTCTATCATTATTAAATGGTGATTCAGAATACCTTATAGATCAGTTAAATTTGAAGTTGTGCATGATAGTGATGTGTCGTCCGCAAATAGTCTAGCAATACTTAACAAATTTTCAATAATATCATTAACATAAACTAAGAACTATAGTTTGGCGATAAAAGACATTGATTTTCATTTATCATCATTAATGTCAATGACAGAGCAGCAGCTACAAATGTAACTGTATAACCAGTACAAGGGGTAGGACCTAAATCATGTAGTTCGGTGCTTTAAGCGAGAAAAACGTGTAGTCTATGACTAATGTTGTCAGTTTTCGCGTAAATATTCAGGAATTTGGATAAATTATCAACAGGTATGGGGATTTTCTAGGAATATTTGTATAATGTATACGACTAGTACCTAGCCATATATGTATGCTAACTGTAGTTTTTATTTGACAGATGAAGAAATGTGTTACAAAAAAGTTATTGAAGGGATGCCAACAAAGGTGTCCCATTTTCTGTGTGATTCTGCAATATTTTGCTTCGGTTTTTCAGCTTGACCAACAATTTTGCGCCATTAAAATGGTATTTTAAGTAAACAGGAACAGAATTAAACATTTACAACCAGTTAGGAACGTGCATAATGCATCTATGTTCGATTTTTTTCACTTTAAGACAATAAACGTGTAGTTTGAGTCACTTTAAGACCATATTATGTAACCTCGGTTCTTTCATAACTGCATACCGGCATTCTAATACATAAAATATTTTTCTGTCACTAGCATATTAGTTAATTTAACAGTTATTTTGTACTATAATCATACTCAAAACCAGTGTTTGTCCAATCTAAAGGCATTACATTAACTACACATGGTGATTTTATAATTTAAAAGTGTCTTTTGATACAACCGAAGTTAACGTTCAGTATATGTATTCGTTCAAGATTGTTTTACAGACAGCTAAATAAATGTTAACAATAAACAATTCTTACAGTTGTGAGTTGAAGCAATAATTTAATATTATAATCAGATTTTGTTTGATACCCAGCGACAATTAAAAGATTAAAAAGATTAGAATATTTTTAGCACAAATTCACCTTGGAATTGTAGATGCCGGAATGATAAACTCTGTACTTTGAAACTTGGGGCAACAGCTCATTAATAAAATATCATAGCAAAATAGCATTATGACATATACTTACAAGCTATTCATACATACCATACATGAGAAGTAAATAGATCCTCAAAATATAACTTACATTTTTTTCACAAATATAGAATTAAATCTCGGATGTATTAAAATACCTGACGGCTTGGAGATAAGGGAGGTCAGTGATCATTTTACGTATTGCAAACTATTTCATTTTCATCCCCTTTCCAAGTTTCATTAGTAAAGACTAATCACTACTTGCAGGAAATACCTTAAAACCACAATTATTAGCAACCTAATTTAATTTATTGCAAAACGGCAGTTTAAGCAAGGTGATGATATTTATCAGCCGGGTCTATTTTTTCATAAAAGGATTTTCACTTCATCTTTATTCTTTGACACTTGTGTTTTTTAATACTATGAATAAAGAAAATATACACGTAATTTCTCATCCAGTTATTTCAGTCATCAAAAGCTGAATGGATTGCATGACCCACAGGAAATTATGCATTGTTAGGTAGACAAAGACTTCATAAAAATATTGTAATCATGTAAACATTTGAACCAACTAATTATTTAAGTACATTTTACATCAAATTTTCTCTCTCTTTTTTGTGCTAAGGAAGAGATGATTATGTTGTCATAGAACTTTATGTTCATTATTTCATTTAAGTTTAATGATAGTCCAGTCAAAGCGGAAAAAATATTGACTGATATGATCGTGGAAGAAGTAAGATAATATTTTTCAAACTCCATTAAAAACTACAAATGTTTTAAGAAATCTAACTTGTCTAATTTGCGTGTTTCTCTAATTTGTTTCCTTTTAACTGAAATAATGGTAAAATGCAAATGAACATTGGATACGGCATCCAAGAATAAATGTCGCATAGATATTTTGTTGAGTCCAGGGATTGAACCATTCACCATTGAATGACTATATGGAGCTTAGCACATTGGCAGTTCTTATATGTACAAGTATATACAGTTTATTTAACTGTGTGGCACAGGCTGTCTGTCAGTTGACAATTTGTTTTCGCACAACTTAGAAAGTCCTTTTTGATTTTATAAATATAATGTTTGCATGTATGTAATGTCTACAAAATTGTCAAATTTGATTCTTTAAATAAAATCTGCAGACTTGTGATCAAGTCAAAATCTTTCATAGTTTAAAATTTACTTGTAATATTGTATTTGTATCTGACAATGAAAAGCACCAAATAACCTTTCAGCCTTAAAATCGCAAGTGTTCAAATTCATAGCAACATTTATTGAATCATCTTAGCTTAAAAGAGGAAATACTTTGGGGTTTTTATCAGAAACATTAAGTTAAATTTACAAACAGAACTCTTTGTAAAATTTGTCAACATGCTTATTTTTAAAAACTTAACCTTAACATCAATAAACAACCGAGGTTACACAATATGGTCTTAAAGTGACCCAAACTACACGTTTATTGTCTTTAAGTTAAAAAGAATGAAAATAATATATAATATATGTTCCTAACTGGTTGTAAATGTTTAATTGTGTGCCTGTTTACTAAAAGTATTGTTTCAATGGGGCAGAATGGTTTGACAAGTTCAAAAACCTAAGCAAATTATTGCAGAATCGCACAAAAAATGGGACACCTTTGTTGGCATCCCTTCAATAACTTTTTTGTAACACATTTCTTCTTCTGTCAAACAGCAGCTACAGTTAGCATACATATATGGCTAGGTACTAGTCGTATACATTAAACAAATATTCCCAAGACAATCCCCATAGCTGTTGATAATTTATCCAAATTCCTGAATATTTACGCGAAAACTGACGACATTAGTCATAGACTACACGTTTTTCTCGCTTAAAGCACCGAGCTACATGATTTAGGTCCTACCCCTTGCAGTATAGCTTGTCAAGACAATGTGGAAGAAATGCAACACACGTTTTTAGATATTTATAAGGTAATGAATAGTTTTCAATATGTTCTTCATTATTTGCTCGTTCCTTATTTGTTTTATTTATGAAGCTTTATTCTATTACCTTTTATATTTCAAAAACTGTGGGCGAATTAAAGTAAGTAAAGCTTAGATCGATACGGCGTTTGTTCGCTTTAAATTAATCAGGTAAATCGTTTTTTTATATATTTTATTACGCCATTAATGTGTCCTCCAAGGTCCACCGTACTTTTCATATTTTTGATTTTCATATTTTTAACATTCTTATTTAAATCAAGGCTTATATCTAGGAGGATGACCTTACCGTTAGTTCCGCTAACACGTTTTTTTCTCTAAACTTTACCAAATATGTGCACGCTTGTCTTCACAGTTTGACTCCATCTATGCTGCTTGAAAATTGAACCAATTAAAAAATTGAAAAACTGAAAAAAAGATAGCATAATGGTGGCAGATACCAGTTTCACATTGAAAGTCAGTGACTGGCGACCACACAAACTGTTAGCACCTCAGTGACAATCCCAATACAACAACCTGAAAAGAAAAGAAAAGTTATTCTTATAGGAGTGAAGACAATCTACAACAAAAACATAAATTTCAGATGGAATACTTCTCTTACAACATCAGCTGCAAGAAACTGCTCCTCAGCCCCACTTTTCGACCCGTGGTCGAGGAATTCTATGAAACAGACAAGTCAACTGATATTGAAAGGGACACGATAGAGTCATAACACTATATGCTTATCGTTTGTCTGCTATGGCACACCTACATCAGACAGTGCTAGATACCTGTCAACGCTACAATTTTTTCAGTATCCAGCCCTTACGGCGTCCTACTGAACTTCTACAGCCAAAACCAGTGACATAACCTGCTTTCATTAGTTTCGAATTTCAAGCTCCTACATCACACTGAGTGCATGTTAATACTGTTCAACGATAAAAACACTAAGGGAACCTCAACCTTACCACTCTGAATACATATATTTCCATGTATTTATTAATTCAAACTTCATCAATATACATACTAATGCATCATACCCTATCATTAATAACTTTTACTTGGCCAATTTGAGTGTGTTCCTGAGAAACTGGTATGTGCTATCTTAAGGAAAAAAAGGAATTTCATTTTAAAAGAAAAACTTTGTCTCTTTCATAAGAATGCAGTTTTCTTAGAAAAAATAGCTCCAAATGGCTTCTTACATTGCCTGTTAACAACTTAAGTCAGTTCTGAAACTGCATTAAATAAGAACATTTGGAAAAAACCTCTATCCTCTTAAATTTTAATATGCCTTACAAATATGCTTCTGTTCCCATATTCTAGACACCTAGATAAGATATACTGGTTTTAGAACCCTACTTGTTCTCTGTAAAACATGAGAAAATTGAGAAATCTTTGAATGAATTTTCAAAACAAAACAAAAAAGAACGAGTGAATAATGAGACGCTTACATAGTTTTAGAAATGCACTTCAACATACCGAAAACCTATATTAAAAACTCAAACAGTTATATAATAGCACATTTTACACTGACAGCTGAGGTTTAGATTACATTTCCCTGCTTTACCACAAGTTACAGACTAAATTCAGCCCCGTCCGTAAAAGTAAAGAAAATGACAGAACACACTTGTAACAATATCAAAGGGGGATAACTCTTGCCAGAACACTAAACAGTGGCGAAAATTATGAGAAAGTTATCCCTGAAATTATAAATAAAGGACTGATTCTTCATTAATTCAAAGCACAATGCCTCTTAAGGCCAAAATCATCCATAATTTGTTTCTAGTTGTTGCTTCTCACGCTGTTTCTTTAAACAGGAAAAGTTTTCTCACAGGCAAAAATTCTGTTCAGTTGTATTACATTTCCTTCTCCTTCAGAAAATATCTAGATCTAATTTATCTTTTCAAAGTGATTCTAACTGATGAAAAGGAACACAGTTTAGAAGGATTCTCAGATTTACCATTTCAGCTGGCTCAGGATACAGACAGCTATGACAAATGACACTTCAACTTACCTACAAAGAAACTGAATTTAAAGGTACAGAACCAAGATATTGCTGTGTCCTACTGTCTCACACACTCCCTTGCTGAAGAACTCTAGAAATGGTTTGGTCTTGACACCACAATAAACACACTTTCACACACAGAATAATGTCAAAACCTGAAAAAGTCAAATACAAACTGTCCAATACTTTTTCCCAACAGCAGAACTTACCAGCATGTCCAAGACTATTTAAACTGACATATCTTGCACGAAACTTCAAATTTAAAGTTTTCATAAAAAAGGCTTAAAAGGGACTTAGAAGTATCGTTCTGTATTAAAACTTTACAGGCGGCACTATGTCATTCAAGTTTAACCATGCATTAAACAACAGTACCATTAAAATACCAGATACTAAGGAACAAATATTGTCACTTTTCACAATTCAAATTACCTCCCCTGTAAATAATAAATTTCTGAAGCTTTTTTCCCATTACATTCACAAGTTTTCTCTAAAAATTACATAAAATGCTCATTTCAAGCATATCTGAAAAATTAAGTTCTACCATAATTTGGCAGATAGTTTCACACTGAAATTCAGTGACTGACAACTGCTCAAACTGTAAGCACCTGAGTGACAATCCCAATACAACAACCTGAAAAGAAAAGTACAGTTATTCTTATGGGAGTGAAGAAAATCTACAACAAAAACATAAATTTCAGATGAAGCACTTCCCTTATAACATCAGCTGCAAGAAAGAA
Source organism: Cyclina sinensis (assembly GCA_012932295.1). NCBI lineage: Eukaryota > Metazoa > Mollusca > Bivalvia > Venerida > Veneridae > Cyclina > Cyclina sinensis. The sequence continues at coordinate 1,264,915 of JAAONU010000019.1, forward strand.
ACTGCTCCTCATCCCCACTTTTCGCCCGTGGCCGAGGAAAATTCTATGAAACAGACAAGTCAACTGATATTGAAAGGCACACAATAGAGTCATAACACTATATGCTTATTGTTTGTCTGCTATGGCACACCTACATCAGCCAGTGCTAGATACCTGTCAGTGCTACACTTTTTTCAGTATCCAGCCCTTACGGCGTCCTACTGAACGTCTACTGCCAAAACCACTGACATAACCTGCTTTCATTAGTTTCGAATTTCAAGCTCCTACTTCATACTGAGTGCATTTCGATGTTGTTCAATAATAATAAACACTAGTGAGAGAGCCTGACCACTCTGAATTTCATATTCTCATTAATTAATTTTGACTTAATACATATACTAATGCGTCATACCCTATCATAAATAATTTTACATTGCCAAGTCGAATGTGTGGCTTAAAAATTGGTATGTGCTACCAAATGGGCGTGGGTAAAATATAACTGTTAATGTAATTCGATACTTGATTCGTCGGAAGGGGTTATCTTATCAGACAAATGCATTGTTGTCTGTTCGCTTTAAACTGATGCAAGACATATATGTATGTTACAGTTTAGAAGGACAGTAAATAAAGAAATAAACTCGTAAAATTTGGATAATGTATTCAGCGAAAAGGAACAAGTAAATGCTCGACATTTTGGAAAGACAATTCTTAGTTTAAAAAAAATCATAATCATTTTATACAACGTAATTCAAGATTTAACCAGTCGTTCTAAAGCGGATGTCAAAATATGTTCGTCTCGGGTGTTGTTCCTGAAATATGCTTTCATCGGAAACAAATAGGTAAACAGCGTTTGTAACATCTCTTATTTTGAACGTCTCTATATATCATGACTTCATTAAACTGAATTACGACAGGTAATAAACTGTCAAAAAAGTAAGTACCACAAAGCGAATTTCCGTTAGAAAATTTCACATTGGAAAACATTTACGATTTTTAGTTGGCGGTGCAAAGGCCTAGCTGTCCATAGCGGCCTCAAGAGTCTGTCTGTAAGCTAAAAGGTTCCTACACAATCGAACTACAATAAATTTGATATAAACTAAAACAACACTCTGTGTCAGTATAAAATACAAAATGGCTATAGCTGCGAAGGATCGAAATCGTCCCCATTTTCATGCCCGTTTTAAATGCTTTGACGACAGCATAGGTGTAGCCTCGTATATTTTACGATTTTGCGTCATGACATCAACGTAACCAAGTTTATTCCCAGCGATTCATTTATTACAGAAAGAAAAAAATTGAAACAAGAATACTTGCAAGTACTTGAAACAAAAATACTTGCACTTAGATAACTATTACCTGTGTAAATACGTATATATGAATATTGTCTGTGACATTTCAAATACAGATAAATAAATACTATACAGATAATTCAGGTTTTCACATCATTTCAAATATTGATTATTTTGTATTTTTATTTTTATGAAATGCCAGTCTTCGAATTGGCGACCGACCCCGCTCATGTTTTCTTAGAATCGCGTACACTTTTTGTATCGCATCTCTAACTCGAAGAAAAAAGTACTGAGACACTAGGATGTTTGTTATATATATATTTGTAGCGTTCTGTCGCGATTTATTCAATCCCTATTTGATAGCATAACGAGTTGAAATGCTTTAAGTATCAAAATTTGAAAAATAAAATCGAAGAATTCAGTTAACTCCTGTTGAATATCACATAAACGCAGCAACTTTAAGTTTAACATTCTACCTCCTTTTATTACGATTTTTATTTATTTATATATTTCATTTTGACTGAGAACAGGTTAAATTATTGTTCATGTATTGTACGACTTTATATTATTTACAAAATATAAAACTCACCAACAAACTCTATTAAATTGTCATAGATATATGGCGTGATGTACGTACATAAAATTGTCACCTCTTTTCTTGAAAAGCCTTCATATTTTCCGCAACCTGTTTTTTATAAAAGGCAAAATGTTCACATTAACTCTTATCAGGAAACATTTATGAAAAAACGGGTTGGGCCAAAAGTTCTACCAACCTTATAATACTGGCTCTTCCCATTCACTATCTATTTACAGAAATAGGCAATAGCATAGCGATGTTTAGGATATGATTTTAATCAGATTGCAGAAATAGGTGACATTTATTTACATTACTAGACAGCAGTAGGGTTTAAATAATAGTTGAAAGTTATTTGAATTTGAAAAGAAAGAAGAAAAAGGAAGAAAAAAACACTATTAAAAAGATTCTAGCAACAATGAATCTGTGAAGATAGGAACGAAAGAGGAGTATATCAAGTCCCAAGATAAGTATAAGAGACACAACCTACTATGCAGCGTGTATGTAAATTACTGTTGAGCATCGTAAATATTGCACCTGCCCAACCCTCTTGCTGAATGTTAAGATTTATATGTTATATTTGCACATGTGATTTTCGCCAAATGAATATGTTTAATTTATGAAAACGGGTATAAAATTTTTTAGATGAACACAAACAAAAAGGCTTTTTCCAGCTCTTCGTTTTTTTTTTTCGTGCCGAGCATAATAAATCAGACACTTGCTTGGTATTCTATTTATCATGTTTTCAATTTTCTATTTGCGTTTCTGTCTTTTGTTTTAATTTAAATAAATCAAAATACCTCTCCACAGCCTTTGAAACTTCATGTCGCGTGCAATAATGTAAGAATTTACAAAGTCCGTGTAGTTAGCTCGGAGATCAGCAATCAACATTCAGCTCGACATTCGTTTTTCTTTATTTTTGAATGTCGAGCCGAATGTCGAGCTGGCTCAACATTCAGCTCGACATTCGTTTTTTAGTATCTTTTTTATGTTTTGAATGTCGAGTCTAAAGTCGAGCTGGCTCAACATTCAGCTCGACATTCGTTTTTGAACGTTTTAACGTGTTTAAAATGACGAGCCGAATGTCGAGCTGGCTCAACATTCAGCACGACATTCGATTTTTAGTATTTTTCTGTGTTTTGATACTCGAACCGAATGTCGAGCTGGCTCAACATTCAGCTCGACATTCGTTTTTTTTAACGTTTTAACGTGTTTCGAATGTCTAGCTCGACATTCGGCTCGATATTAGAAACATGAAAAAATACTAAAAAAACGAATGTCGAGCTGAATCTTGAGCCAGCTCGACATTTGGCTCGACATTCAATACACGGAAAAATACTAAAAAACGAATGTGGAGCTGAATGTTTAGCCAGGTCGACATTCGGCTCGACATTCAAAACACGAAAGTACGTGCAAAAACGAATGTCGAGCTGAATGTTGAGCCAGCTCGACATTCGGCTCGACATTCGAAACACGTTAAAACGTTCAAAAACAAATGTCGAGCTGAATGTTGAGCCAGCTCGACATTCGACTCGACATTTGAAACAGGGAAAAATACTAAAAATCGAATGTCGAGCTGAATGTTGAGCCAGCTCGACATTCGGCTCGACATTCAAAACTAAGAAAAATTCTAAAAAACGAATGTCGAGCTGAATGTTGAGCCAGCTCGACATTCGTTTTGACATTCAAAAATCAAAATATAAAAAACGAATGTATAGCTGAATGTCGATTGCTGATTTCCGAGCTAGCTTCACGGACTTGAATTACAAGCAAGGGTCAAATCGATAAGAAATAGTCCCGAATGTTTTGAGTCAAAAGTAAGGGAGACTTTAATATTTCATAAAAACTTCGCTTCAAAATTTATCAGTTGAGTATCTTCAAAGTAGTAGCAGGTACAAATTTTACGTTCCTTTAATATTATTTCGCCATTCGGAACACCTCGGGCGACTTCAGTAAGTCACCTCGGAAATAATATGGTAGCCGCCATAATGGACTATTTTGTAACACAAATTGTGTCTGCTTTATTGGAGACATTTCTTAAAGCCTCTACCTGTTCATGCTTTAAATTAAAATTTATTTTCATTTTTTTTCTAATCCATAAGACAAACACTGCTTGAATTCTGCCATGTTTGTTTATAATTTTATTAAAGCCGAGGCGAATTACCATTACCACTTACATACGAGGTCTTTATACGAAGTTGTCGGAAAAGGCCGAGTTGTTACGATTGATTAATTCGCATCTCATGGATATTTGGTTTCACAATTTTGCCATCTTGAATTTACCGATGCAAGGAATCAAACGTTGAAAAGGCTTTCTTGATACTTTTAGCTAATGTCTTACCTGTAAAATGATTTAAATAATTTACTCAGTAAGAAAATGTGCTTTTATTCATTGGAAATTTGCTCATAAGACATATTTATGTGACATAAAGAAACAGGATATAACAAATAAAAAAAAAAAAAACTAAACAAATGAATGTAGTTCCGTCAAGGTCAGAATGTATATGGATGACGTGACTGATAAACTTAAGAGAGACTGATAAAGGTAAATGTATCAGGTAGGCAGTTTATCAACAGAAATCGATGTGATGACGTGATAAATGAAAACATGCACTGTGTGTCCCCGAATATATATCCACATATCAAATGCTGAGAAGTTTTCACAGAAGAGTCACACATTAACAAATTATATCTCATTTGAAAGGATACATTAACAAGCATAAAAACAATTATCATGATTATTATTTTACAATTTGTACAGAACATGTTCTCAGTAACCGCCATTAATTTGCCTGACCAGCTCAATCCGCTTCCTAAAGTTAGGTATGACGTTGGCACATGAGTCTCTGATTTCTCTACTGATGACGGCTTTTAATTTTGTGATGGATGTTTAGGAGGGTAAACATTGTCTTTCAAGTGACACGATAGGTGAAAGTCAAGGGGACTAAGGTCTTGCGAATGAGGAGGCCTTATGTTGTCAGTTGTCAACGAAATCAAGCGGTCGCTAAATGTTTACTCTAATCATATCAAGTAGTCATTCTTTACAGTGTGCGGTGCTGCTCCGTCTTGTTGAAACCAAACACTTTTAAATGCTGTTCCCTTTCTAATATGTTCTGGGATGAATTTAATCTGTGTCATTAAATGATACAAGTTTTATCTATATATAGTTAAAATAGCAGCTTGTTTTCCGTGTCTTTTAACTTTCTGATTGCTTGCTTGCGATTGATCTTGATTCTGCATTTAAAGTGGAGAACATGGAGTGTGTAAGTAAATAGAGAATAATAGGTTAGTGTCTTAATATGAGAAAGTTTATCTGGCAAGGCGTAGGAATTTATCGGATGAGCCGAAGGCGAACCCGATAAATTCCGCAGCCGAGCCGGATAAACTTTCTCATTTAAGACACTAACCTATTATTCTATTTATCCTGTCACATCTGGCATTTGTCAATAAATTACTATGATATTGAAAACCTATCTTTAAAGTGTTTCAAATGTCAAGGTTATCCGCCAGGTGAACATATACACAAAAAATAGTTCCAAAATTTCGATATATTTTTCCTTAAATGATCATGCTATATTATAAGATCTAGATACTGAAATATTTATTTTTTATTCAAGTAGTCTCTGTTTGTAATAACAACCATTTAATAACTTTCTTCTAATTATAAACACAAAAGTTGTCCATGACGTCACCGGTGATGACGTAGCATGTGCCGTATAAAGCAAAATTTATACGACCCCCCTTTATCGGGTCGGATATGAAATAATTGACAGGATAAATTATTTTAGGTGAATTTCGCGAATTAAATTAGAATTTAAATGGTCAGGTATAATTCGGAAGTGATGCATTTCCCGTATTTTTATTCATAGAAAACATGTTACTACAGCTTCTTCAAACCAAAGTCAAGCTATTATCCACCAATTATGGCCAAACACATGCAACTAATTCCTTTTAATTTACGATGGGAGCCTGCGAAATATGAAAATATTGAACCTAATCCGAAATCAAAGCAGATGGTTTCTTTCCGTTACTAGTTGTAATTGTCAAGGTTTTATCCTTTATTGTAAAATTAAACGAAGATCTTTTTTAGTTTGGATTCTAGACCATCATAAAATTGAAAATCAGGCAAGAACATTCAGAAAAAAAAACAAACAAAAAATACCAAATTTATTTCACTTTTGACAGATTGTTAGTATTTGACTCAGGTGGGCCAACTAGAATAAACACTGACTCTGACAGACTAGACCGAGGTTCTACAGAAGAGTCAAAAAGCACATTTCATCAATAAATTTCAAAACTGGCAATGTGCACAAGGTATAATATTCATTAAACGTGAAATAATTACTTTTGCATGCATATCATTTTCCAGCTAACAATGTAAAGGGGTTGAGATATTGGCATAGAATACCAGTACTACATAATGGTTGTTACCTGAACATTTGCAAGTTTATCATAAGACATTTATTTTAACATCTTTGCTTAGGTATGTAATGTTGATCTATTTCAGTGTTTTCGATAAACTATACCCTTTTCCTGAATTTTGATAAACATGACATCTACAAGAAAGGATAAGTGAAATTGTTTTCACTATTCTGTAAAATTGTAATAACTAGTATGTCCCATGAAGAAAACACTAAATCATAATGTTTATATGTGTATTACCAGCATAAATAAAAAATCTTTATCATTTAAAATTGCAAATTGTGTTTGCTTCTATTCATATAGAAAATGTAAAATATTTCACTGGTTAGTGAAAGGAACAAAACATGGACAGTTCTATGGAACAGCCAGAAAAGAAAATACTTCTGCAGGTAAGGGTAGAAGCTTGCTTTATAGATTACAAATTTTAAAGACTGAAACAACTTTTTGAGAAAGTTTAAACATTCATTATATAAATAATCAAATCACCAGTTGCTTTTAAAGATCATGTAAAACGGTATAAAACTTCCTCTTTGTTAAATAAACAGTAAATTTTCAGTAGAACTTTGATGTAAAAAATAAAAACATCTTGTTTTATAATCATCTTGAAGAGTAGTGTGATATTCAGACTATCATTCTCATGTCAAAACAGAATTTTCATCACTAGGCGTCTGAATAACATTTACATGCAATTTCAGTTTACAGTCAAATGTTTCTTTCTCAGTTGTCTTCTCAGACAAACCAATATCCCAAAATTCTTTGCTACCTTCTTTCTAATCAAGTGTGCAAACCTCTCATCAAATTCAGACTTCTCCAATCCTAAAAAAATGACATTTTGATAAAATGGCAACTTGTAAATATTTTACATCATGTTTCTACTGAAAATTTACCGTTAAACTAACAAACAGGAAGTTTTATATCCTTTAACATTTACGGATCTTTAAAATCAATGGGTGAAAAGTATTTGATTATTTGTATATGGATGTTTATAAAAAAAAAAATTTTCAGTCTTAAGAATTTGAATCCTATATAGCAAACTTCTGCCCTTACCTGCAGAAGTGCTTACTTTTCTTGTTGTGCCATAGAACTGTCCATGTTTTGTTCCTTTCTTGTTCCTTTCACTAACCAATGAAATATATAACATTTTCTCTTTTTCTGTGAATAGAAACAAACATACTTTGCTATTTTAGATGCTAAAGATTTTGATTTATGCTGGTAATGCACATATAAACATATGATCTAGTGTTTTCTCACATATAAACATATGATCTAGTGTTTTCTTCATGGGATTTTCTTTTCAATTTTGAAGAATACTGATTTTTTTTTTCGAATTGTCTTTTCTTGAAGATGTCATATTTAATCTATTCAGACAAAAGGTATAGTTTATTGAAATGTTTACTGAAAACACTGAAAACAGAAATACATGTAGATCAACATTACACACCTAGAACAAAGATGGTAAAATAAATGTCTTATGAAAATCTAGCACATTTTCAGCTAACAATCATTATGTAGTAACGTACTTGTGTTCTATGCCAAGACCTATAAAACCCTTCACATTATTGGTTGGTAAAATATTTTTTTTCTAAATGTTCTTCTCTGAGTTTCAACCTTATGATGGTCTGGAACCCAGAAGAAAAAAAAAAAGCTTTTTTATTTTACAATGATTAACACAACTGTGAAAAGTGTTCCTCCTTTGCCTTTCCCTTGATCTGACAACTTTCACAATTAAACTAGTTACAGAAAAACGTATGCATTGATCTCGAAGTAGGTTTTAAATTTTTAAATATTTCAAAGGCTACCAACGTAAATTAAAAGAACAAAATGGCATCTTAGTGGCCTAAATTGGTGGAAAATAGCTTAGCTTTTATTTTGTAGAAGCTGTAGTATAATGTTTTCTATCAACAAAAAAATACGGGAAATCCGTCACTTCAGGGTTAAGCATGACCATTTAAGTTCTAATTTAATACGTAAAATTCACTTAAAACTTACTTACACATTCCATGTGCTCCACTTCAAGTGCTGGAACAATATCATTTGAAAGCAAGCAATCAAAAAGTTAAAAGACACTGTAAACAAGCTGCAATTTAAACACGTGTTTGCACAGATAAAACTTTCATCATTTATGACGTCAGTGGATCATGTAAAATATTGATTCCTTGTGAAACTTACTTTATTAAAAGTTATAGAGATAGATTCGTACAGTAAAAGCATTTTCTTGATGTTCCTTGATCTGAAACTGTTCCTTGCTGCTTAATTCTTTGAACCATTCTACTGCTTCGTTTATCCAAAGGTGATTTTATTGTAGGATGCTTTTTAATCAATTTTCTTTGCACAATAGATGGAAATTGGTCATTTTAATGGTAGAGCGTAATAATTTCAATATTGTCAGCCATTTTTGAAACTTGAATATGAATGACGTCGTTTGTGACGTCATTCAACATTACCTGACGACACATGATTCTAGTAATTAGCAAAATCTTACACCGATAACCTTTAATTTGAGATCACATTTGTCTATATATGGAAGCATTTCTAACAAAGTTATTAACATTTGTTAAGTGAACATATACTTTGTATTCTGGGACAACCTGTATATACTGTGTGGCATGAGTTACCGGTATATTATTCGTACCATTCTAGAACAATGTTGTCCATGATTATCACTGTAACAGTTGTCACTCTGTCTCTATATATTTCCTATAATTATATTTCAATGGATTTTTTTTCATGGACATTTAAAACACTTCACTCCCAGTTTTGAGATCGTAAAGCACCACTAAATTGCCGACGAACTCTAATTGTTCTATTGATGTGCAATAACCTACGTAAAAAACAAACAAACAAAAAACGCATTTTTAACAGTAAATAAAAAGAGAAATATCTTCAATTTTCAGCCTTTCTTTCTTCCGATAACAGAAAAAAAACTGTAAATGCTTCGAAGCTTCATGCAGTGTGACACGTAGTAAAAGTGCTGAAGTCTCAAGGCAGAGTGATTTAGACCTTAACTGAAAAACACAGTACTTGAAAATGTACTTGTTTAGAATAATCGAATTATGACACGCCATAAAGCAATCAAAAGTATAAGGGCCATTTTGTATTTTTGCATAAAATTATTACATAGGCCACTTTTTATATGTTATAGAGATAAAAGGATATCAAAATTTTATTATCGTAGAATGGTTATACATGTAAACTGATAACACAACGACTGTCAGATTGTAAAATGTAACAGTTACCTGGCATAGAGAGCGAGTGCAGGTGCATATCCGTGTAAATGGATGGTTTAGTGCATATGTAAGGTCGTATACACGTGTACATTTCCATGGTTTTGCTCACTTTTATCAGTTGTTTTGGCGACAATTGTCAGCAAATGTGGCTAGTGTAAATGCTCAAATGCCTCTTGATGATGCAGAAATGAATAGAGCGATAGGGTTGCTTCAGGGAGGGCTCTCCCAAAGACTTGTTGCTCGTCGTCTTGAGGTGTCTCAGAGTGTAATTGGCAGAACGTGGCAGCGTTACCAAACATATGGCAATGTAACGCTTCGTCATGGGGAGGTCGAAATAGGGCCACAACTTACGTCATTGAAAATGACGCGTTCTCAGCTTGGAGGAATGTAAATGGGATCTTGGAAGTTCATGTTTACCTATACGCTGGTGCTATTGGTCTGGAGTTCAGTTTCGTGAATGATAATGCCCATGCTCATAGGACCAATGTCACCAATCAGTATATGGAAAGGGAAAGTATTGCTCGAACGGTCATTTCTGTGTATTTAATCCAAAATAGACGATAATGCCATACAGAACAAAAAGTGATCATTAGCGACTTGTAAGTAGTATATTTGACGAGTACAAAAAAAACAACCTGGTAAAAAGAATACAAAACTTAGTACAGCAGGCAGATTGTTAGAGGGGAGTGTATCAACAGATGGAAAGGTGCCAGTATAGATTAGATACGGAGTTGATATTAAAATGGGGGCCTGGGATTGCAACAGTTTTACTCTGACAAAGCTTGAGAATTCTTGTCTCTGTAATATTCGTGTGCACTTCCATACACTGTTTATTTTTTGAAATTTTGTGTAACCGTCATAGTAATATGGAACCTACCGGTTATGAATCATACATCTTTTACCGTGAATTCCAGCTCAGGATGCAAAATGTTAGTGGAGTTTCTATATACTTTAAAAGAGAGTTATCTTACCAACATGAAAGTCTGCAAAAGAAAGATGCAATGCATCATAGAATACACAACCCAGAGCGGGATTCGAACCTCAATCTCCCGCTTGTCACGTCAACGCTCTAACCACTGAGCCAAAGAATCGACTCTCTGACGGAGATGTCAGAGGTTGTATTTATACAATTATATGTAGGTGTGCACAAGACCGTACCAGTTGAAACCAGGACTTGAAAAAAATACGTTCCGATTTTGACATAATAATATGATAGTTACATTATTTGGATTAGATCGCGTTGTTACCTATTTGCTGTGTACATTTGGTATGAAAACTCGCTAGCATTCTCCCCAAAATGCATGTACATATAAGAGTCTGCTTTGAATGATTTCCAAGCACTCGGGATTCCATTTAGAATTGGTGACTTCAACACCAGAGTTAGAACGCATGAGGACTATATACAGTGTGACAATACTGTGGCCAATTAAAGCTACCATGGTTATTCACAATACATTCCGCACATAAGAATTACAAACACACCCAATCGGTCTTCAGCTGATTGGTCTTTGGGAATCGGTAAGATGTGCATTTGTAATGGCCGACTCAATTTACATTTTGAAGAGCTAACGGTAGTACTTAAATTGGCTACCTTTTATCAAGAAAATGCCACTTTTCTCTAATCAGATCTCTTGTATGAATTGGTTGTGGTTTATTAGTAATTTAGATACAATGTATAATGAAATTTAACCACAAAGGAAAGTCACGAAGTGTCTCCTTGTGTTCTGATTAAATATTCTGCTTTGTTGAGTGTTGATGATGCAGTTACCGAGATTATAAGCAAAGAAAATGTTAACACCTGTGTATCTGACTTACTGATTATCAAAGCTTTAAACAGGTGGCAGAACCCATTTTGGCCAATCTCTTATCCCACGACCAAAACACTATTTGTAAAATGTCTGCATGGTTTAACGTTGAATGTAGTGACAGAAAAACTTCATATCTACAGGTGAAAAATTAATATAATAACTGTAAATCGAAAAATTTCAGAGAACTCTCGTTAGAAAGCAAACGGATGTTTAAGTATTTTCTGCAAAAGAGATTACACATTTATAAGAAAATTAAAGGAATTGAATAGCAAAGCTATTCATCTCAATTTTAAATGCACGATAAAATACTAGCACAAGGGGTAATAAAATACATGTTCTGTTCTGTTCTGATCTGATCTGATCTGATCTGTTCTGTTATGTTCTGATCTGATCATCATTTTTCACTCTGGCATCATACTATTTTATACATGCTGTTGACAATCTTGTTCCTTACTTTCTCAATTCTGATTTGATTTATACCATACACTGTTTCGTTAGTAAAGATTGTACTGGTACCTTATCTTTTTCAGCAATAGGGACGCTTGTCTGCATTGTGTTTGCCGGAACTATCATAATCAGCTCTTCTCTGGACAAGAAGATTCAACTTGATATGAAAGAAATACAAAATGTATGTAGCCGATTTTAGTACTTTTGTTATTATTATTATTATTATTATTATTATAACAGTATCCCTTGCTTTGTTTTGTCGGTACTGTCGAATTAAATTCAGCCCATCTTAGAAAAGAGCCGTCGAAGTGAGTTTTATGTTACTGGTCGTTTTATTTTCTGCCATTCGTCTTCCTTCCAAGCAGCTCCAACACGATTTAAAAAAAAATATTCGATGCAGTAATAAGATTACTGTTGCAACGAAAAGGGTCAACTTTTCACGTCTTAAAGATACATATTTAAAACATAGTATTGTCTAGAGGTCCCTAACAAATTTGTTTTATTTCTCTTTGGATTTTGTTTTGTTTTGGGGTTTTTTTTTTGTTGTTTTTTTTCATGATCCTGGGTCATTATAGACGAACACCAAGAGTCCCCATTGTTTACAAAAAGATTAAGTATTCATGTGAGAAACCATACGGACAAAAACATTCATGTTGGAATGTAGCATTGTCAAGTTGACATTTTCAAAAGATTGCTTTAGAAATTGTAGAAAATCTATAAAAATATATCTTGTCAGAGTTTAAAATGTATTGAGCCTTCATGATAAGTTTATAATTTAGTGGACCTTTTTATTTGGATTTGGATTTCTATGACATTCCATTTTTTTAAATTTGTCAGTTGTACCTTACCTTGAATCATATTTGCCGTATCGATAACACTGGTAGAGGCTACCAATAAAAAATATAAACTGGATAATTTCTAATGCAGTTATGTGTAGTTATGCTCCCCGAAGGGATAGCATATGGTCGCCGCTTTGTCCGTCCGTATGTCCGTCCGTCCGCATTTTCTTGTCCGGGACATAACTCTGAAACTACAAGAAGTATCAACAAGAAACTTTAGGTAGATAGATCTTATTGAGTAGAAGTGCAGTGCATAAGAACCATAACTCTGCATTGCCTAATTTTTATGCTCCCCAAAGGGAGAGCATATAGTCGCTGCTTTGTCCGTCCGTACGTCCACTGTCTGAGTTGATAGAAAAATAAAGAATATAATGGTAACTGTCTTACATTCTTCATTGGATATTTAAACAGTTTTAACCTTTTTCAGCAACTACCAATAACATAATAACTTTATGCTGAATTTGGCAAAGACTTTATGGACACACTATTCTGTGTCCAAAACCTATTCGGGGAGCATCACCCGGTTCGACCGGCTCTTGTTTTTTTTTGTGTTTTTGGCGTTTTTTTGTGGGTTTTTTTTTGTTTTTTTTTTGTTGTTGTTGTTTTTATTTTTCTTACAGACAGATTTAGGACCACAGTTCAAGATGCACCATATATCAGAAACTAAGAAGCTACAAAAACGCTATCTTTTACACTTGTACAATCCTCCGGAATATTTAAAATTCAGAAAAGGTGCCAGGAATTGCGGCTTTGATAAATGCAAGTACAGCAATTGCAACATGACTTTTGACAAGAAAGATGTAGCGATAAGCGATGCTGTGATTTTCAATGGAAGGGGAGTACCAAAGACAGCTGGGTTTTTGCGACCTTCGGGTCAGGTTTGGATATTTGCTGCAGATGAGGCTCCTCTTGCTTTTGAAGATACTGGGACATGGTGGAAAAAACCACAATGGAGGAGCGAATTTAACTGGACGATGACCTATGATAAAGACAACACCGATATTGTCTTACCTTACAGGGAAATTCGGAAATTTCCGAAGTATGTAGAACGGGATTACCGTGAGCTCGCAAAGCGAAAGACACAAGGTGCGCTGATGATTAACTCACACTGTAAGACACGTGGACTTCGAGAGAAATTCGTCAATATATTAAGTAAATATATACCTATTGAAGTTCTCGGATCCTGTGGCAAACGTTGGAATTGTGGTACACATTACGTTCATGACGATTGTTTCGATTTATTGAACACAACTTACAAATTTTTCTTAGCTTTTGAAAATACGTTTTGCCATCAATATTTCACTGAAAAGGTTTATGAAAATTTTAACTATGACATTATTCTTATTGTCCGAGGTGGTAGTTATAAAGAAGCACTCTCGGTTTTCCCTAAAGGTACTATAATATCTACAGATTCTTTCAATAATATTGAAGGGCTTGGAAAGTATCTAAGAAACATTTCCCGGTCTGTTAATGACTATGCAGACTTTTTAAAACAAAAGAGTCAGTACTATTCGCTCGGTTTCACAGCTGCTTACCAACGTGCCATGTGTGACCTGTGTGAACGTTTGAACAATCAGGATAAATATCACCAAACTATACCCGACATTGTCCATTGGGCTTATCATAAGAATCCTTGTAGAAAAGCTGATGATCTTAATTGAATTTACAGTATTTTAAATAAAATGCTTCCTCTAAGATTTTAAACAGTTTGTCAATTGCAGTGACTTCCATGGTTAACGTTTTTCTGCTTTTTTATATTTATTTTTGTTGTAGTTGTTGTTTTATCAAAGTAAAGGTCCATTTCGAAGATACCACTGAAACTTTGGAATTTATATCATCAGTCAATGAAAAGATTTTTAGTAAAGCTAGGAAGAAGAGCGCCATTTTCATAGAAAAAAAGTAACTAAAGAATACATTTCATTTAATATTGCTGTGTACATTTTCTGTTGTTGCTATGAATGTCATGTCTGACATCTTAAGCAATAAACATAGGCTGTGACATGTTAAACAGTATAGAGAATTACTTTTACAGAATGATATTTAATGTATCATATGTGAAATATCCCGAAGCATACATGAATATTTAATCAGGTTTGGGCGAATTAATAAATAACCCATTACGCAACATACGCATACCTAATTGTGAACAAACAATTACCGTTCACACGCACGTGCGTGCGTGCGTGCGTGCGTGCGTGTGTGTGTGTGTGTGTGTGTGTGTGTGAAATAATGAGATATCTTTAATCAGATCAAACACATCTTGATTAACAAGTGTATTTTAGGCCATGGTTGGAGCCAACTGAATATAATAGTGAAAATTTCATAGCTTTTTTCATATTTCTGTTATTTTATATAACTTATTCTATAGACAACTTAGAACTTAGCAGACATTGAAAGAATACTTCTCTTTTCAATTAAAATGTACCTAATAATATATATAACAGTGGAAGACACAGAAAAGGGAATATTTTTTTAATATATACATGTTTGGGAAGGGCCATAAATGTAATGTCGGCAGAACTTTTTGCCTAACCCTTTTTGCTGATTGCTTAAATTTGAATGCTATATTTTTGCATATGATTTTCAGCAATAAAATTTGTTTAAACTAAACCATGACACTCATATGATAAATGTGTCTTACAAATTCAGTTATGAAATGCAGAATTGCTCAAAATACTCAGCAAAAGAATTTAAGAATCAAGGACTTATGCCAGCAGTTCTTAAAGACATACCTTTTTTGCTTGCTGAAGTTTATATTTATGGTAGTGTAAACACAGGCATTGAAACAGTTGGGAATACACCAATTGTTTTCTACAGGAGTCGCTAATATTTGATGGCCGAAGCAGAGAGCCTACTAACGACTACATATAACACCAGGAAATGTTCAAAGCAGTGGCTAAAGTCATAGATCGTTCACATATAAAAGGACTTCAGCGCATATATGGACTTATGCGTATCTATACACATGACCTCCATGACAAGGTTGCCTTGATGAGCAAGGGTGTCCCCATACAGGGTATATAGTTCAGGTACGAGTGACTAACCCTTTCACTATTGACTTAGAAAATAATAATAGAGTCAGGATACAAAATATACCCCTTTCAGTAGATGGCGGAGTGATTAAAAGCGCTCTAGTCATGAAAAATCTGGATATAAGATCTTTATGCGAGAAAAATTGAGAGTAGATGGCAAATTAATAGAGTGCAATACTGGCGATCGTTTGTTGACAATTCGCACCTCTACCCTCAGGGAGCCTTTGCCCCGCTCCATGCAGTTTAGTATTTGGAAAGCCAAAGTTATTCATCGTGGAAAAAATAAACCCGAACGTGAAATGCGGGAAATGTCTAGAAGTGGGTCACTCAATTTCCACGTGCAAAATTAAATGGAAATGTACAATCTGTCTAAATATGGAGTACAAAAAAATCAGTGTCCGGATAAGCAGAAATCCGAATCCGAGGCACCAACAGATGCTGATGGCAACGGACACGAACACTCTGGCGAGGAAGAGACTTTTGTCCCACCCGAAGCCATCTCCACTGCCGTTTAATCCCCGAACGAGGGTTACCAAGCTAAAACAAACAATTTGCCCTCTAAGTCGCCCCACACAAAGAGACACAACCACTGATTTGTATTTACGGACTTACGATTTCAGATTCACGACTTACTTTTAAGAACAAGAAACTATATATTTATACAGAAACGCTTATTTCTTTTGAGAAAGTTAAGTGTACAATTTAATAATATCAATATGTAGTTTGCTAAAAGAACTCAAACGACGCGTATGATAGCCGAAATATGTTGACCGTTTTTTTTTCACACATAACTGTAATCAATGACACTGTCGCGTCATCAGATATTCTCACCAAGTTTAGGCAGCGCTTTTCCGCTGAAAATATTAATAGAGTATCTGTTTAAGCAGTACTATTTTGCATAAGAATTTACTACGAAAAAAGATAAACATACATGAAATCCCGCTATTCGCATTACTTTACTTAATAAAAAAACGAACACTGATTTCAAGTTAACGTCTTGCATCTGTTTAATACTAGACTTTATCATTGATAAAAACAAAGATCTTTACAGGGCTTTTTTTCTATTTTTGTTGTATTATTCACAATTTAAATAAGATTATATTTTATTTTTTACATACTCCCATTTATGAACAAATTATGCATAGAGTGTAAGTACCAATGTAATATCAGAGAGTATTCAGGGTAGATAATCCACTAATGTCCCCCATTGACGCAATCCCTGCAGAATTTTATAGAGTATTTTTGATGTCGTAGGTCAGTTAATGACAGATTCTTTTAATGAAAGCTTTGAAAAAAAAGAATTATCATTTACACAGAGAGTAAGTTGTTTAACTTTAACGTACAAGAAAGGAGATCCTCTGACTCTTGAAAACTACAGACCAATTTCTTTACTCTGTGTAGACCTAAAAATCGCAACGCGCGCAATAGCAAATAGATTACAAAAGGTTATGTCAAAACACATTAGTTTTGATCAACAAGGATACATCAAAAAATGATTTATAGGTTTTAATATAAGATTAATTCAAGATATTATCGATTATACTGAAATAAATCTAACAGACGGTGTCATTCTTTTTTTAGATTTTAGAAAAGCTTACGATAGACTGGAATGGAATTATTTGTTCAAAGTTTTGCAACATTTTGGTTATAAATCTGATTTTATCCAATGGGTCGAAACTTGTTATACTAATATAGAATCTTGTGTTTTAACAATAGTCACAAGTCAGAAAATTAAAAACTTAATCGTGGAGTAAAACAAGGATGTCCTTTATCGTCTCTTTTATTCATTTTATCCGTAGAAATATTAGCAATTAGAGTACGTAAAGCAAAACATATAATAGCAATTGAAATATCAGATAGTAAAAAATGTGTGAAAATATCGCAACTAGTTGATGATACAAAATCGGGAAAAAAATAATTCATTTAAATCAAGAATTTTCTAAACCATTCAGGTTTAATTTCAAATGAAACAAAAACAGAAGCTATGTGGATGGGGTGAAGCAAGGTTAAGATAAACAAAGTAGGAAACATTACTAATAAAAGCTCTTGGAGTTTTTTTTAGTAGTACAAATGAAAAAGAATGTTTACTTTTAAATTGGGATAAAAATAAAGGAATGTGAAAATTTAATAAAAATTGGAATAAAAGAAAGTTAACAGTATTCGGTAAAATACAAATAATTAAATCCCTTCTTGTATCAAAATTAACACATTTGTTTCAATCAAAAGTAGTTCCAAAAGAAATAATTCAAAAACTAAATACTTTGATCTATAACTTTTTATGGGATAACGGTAAAGATAGAGTTAAACGTACTACACTCATAGGAGATCAATTACAAGGAGGCATAAACATGATAGACGTAGAATCACATATATCATCTTTCAAACTAAAATGGGTTAAATATTTAACTGATAAAACTCTAGATACATGCACATGGAAACTCATTCCAAACTTTTTCTTCAAAGAATTAAGTGAAAATTTCTTACTATTCCACTGCAGTATAAATGATATCGACCTTAGTAAAGTTTCGAATTTCCATAAAGAAGTATATAACATATGGACAAAAACTAAAAAAGAAACTGAACCAAGAACTGATACTTCATTTAGCTGGATAAGAAAACAAATTATTTGGGGTAATAAACATATCAGATTGAATAATAAATGCTTGTTTTTCAATAATTGGATTAAATCAAACATTATTTTTGTAAATGATATTATAAATGAACAAGGAAAAATCGACCAGAATAAAATACTCGATAAACTACAAAATAAAACTACATTTTTGTAATTGTTTAGCAGAATTGCACTGTCTTTTTAAAGCAATCCCTACGTCTTGGAAAATAGAACTAAATCTTTGAGTCATATTGTTTGGCGAAAAACCACTTGAATACCTCGATACCAAAGATATTTGTAAATTGTTAGTTAAACAACGTTTCACAAAACCCTATTTAAGACAATATTGGTCAAAAACATTACAGAGCGACATTAACTGGACAGACGTATATACTTTTAATAAAAAAGAATCCAGACAATAGATATAAACAATTTTAAATTCAGAGTTTTAAACAGAATATTTATAACTAAAGAAATACACCATCAGTGGAAACTAAAATGAAACACTGTTGAAACGTACAATCATTTATTTATCACTTGCAAAGCAGTAGATTTGTTCTGGGATAAAATAAAATATTTATTTAAAATGTGTGGAAAACAATCAAATATTCGTTCGCTTAAAACTATTATTCTTGGATATAAAATATCCGACCCGAATGACTATTCAGTAAATATTGTATTAACAATCATCGCTTTTTGTATCTATAAATCTTATTTTGCTAGTGATAATTGGACAAAAGAATATAATATTTTTTCTTTATTCAAATCCAAAGTCAAATGTATAAGCATGTATTATATGAACAAAACCAATCATAAGTTTCTACACAATATCTATAAATGTATATTTGAACATGTCAGATTTGATATGCATTAATTTATTACATTAAGAAGGGAATTTATACTTCAATGTAATATTTGTTGTTTGTATATAATAATGTACATATGTGCTTTTTAATGTATAAATAAAAGAGAAAAAAAGAAAAGAAATATGGAAACCAGTTTAATTTTAGAAACGGGTATGACCTGCTCGTGCTCGGATAACCTCTTTGACACGGGTCTGGAAGCCGCGTATAAGCTTTTTGATCTCCCTTTGTGGTGTGAGACGCCATTACTCAGTAAGGCAGCAGCCAATTCATTTCTGGTTTATGGCTGACGTTGTTGTGCGGAAACACGGCGCTGCAGCATGTCCCAGGCATGTTCTATTAGGTTCATGTCTGGAGACATAGCTGGCCATACGTTCAACATCTTGGTCTAGGTACTGATTGACGATTCTCGCAAGGTGAGCAGTAGCATTGTCGTCCATTAACACGAATTCCTGGCCGACTGTACCAGCATATGGAATGACGTGAGGTCGGAGAATCTCGTCAATATAATGTCTAGCAGTAACTGCGCCGTTAACAAACACGTGAAGATCTGTACGCCCGTCGTAAGAAATGCCCGCCCAAACAATAACAGAGCCACTACCAAACTTGTCATTTTCGGATCTGCAACACTCGCTGAAGCGCTCATTTTGCTGACGCCATACACGCCGACGTCCAACATGGAATCCCAGGCAAAATTTGGACTCGTCAGTGAAGAGCTCATTGCGAAAGTGCCAGAGTTGCCAATTAAAGTGATCTCTGGCAAACTCCATACGGGCAGCACGGTGTCTTGGCATTAAAGAGGGAAGTACCGCAGGACGGCGAGCACGTAAATTAGCGTCGTGGGGTCTGTTGTGATATGTTTGTGCCGAGATTCGAACACCAGAAGCAGTTTAAAAGTCTCTATTAAGAGCAACAGCCGAGTCAAAAATATAGCATGTTGCCAGGACAACGATGGCACGGTATTCCCGAGCAGATGTTGACCTTGGACGTCCCTTCTGAGGACGACTGGCGACGGCGCCTGTGTCCAGGTACTTTTGCCCAAGTCGTTGGATTACACTTTGGCTAACACCATGCTCATAGGCCACCTTGCGCTGCGTTTGCCCAGCCAGCAGACGACCGACTCCTCTGGCTGCTTCAGCCGCCGACATGTATCTTCTAGGCATCAGATATTCTTCAAACTAATCAGTTCTATAGTGTAACAGATGATTCGAATCAAAAATTCAAATTAAAACCTGCTCATTATTCTACACATTTGATTTTTTACATGATTTTGAGGGATGGGTGTGTTTGCACGGACCTGCTTGGGATAATTGAGCTGTTACGGGTAGATAAACACATATATTATACACAAGTACTGGTGTGTCTAAAGCAAAACGCAATTTAACATTTACATGAACATTTTTGAATTTAAAAAATATATGAACCTAAGTTTTGACCCTTAATTTATTTGTTAGGTGTATATGTCATGCTATTTTATAGCGTAACGTTTTTGTTCTGTTTTTTTTTTTTTTTTTTTTTTTTTTTGGGGGGGGGGGTTGCTTTTTTTATCAAATGGGTGGTTGTAATATGGCATTGTTTCATTAGTCAGAACAGTCTTACTTATTACAGAGTTCGTTGACTGATTTATCCTGATTTAATATATTCTATTGCCTATTGCTTATTCTTGTGTTTTTAAATAACAGAAAGTATTCATATACTCATTAATATAGCAAATATTATACCCAAGCAAAGTCATATAGGATGAATTTGGGAAAAAATGTCGATATGACAGATCAATTTATCAAAGCAATCAAACGAAAAGTTACTGAAATGAAAACAAAACCTCAAAATAAATTTCCAGAGCTCAGGACATCACCTGTATTATATACTAACGCAAAATACCCATTACCTGCTAAATGTTTCTACATATTTCTTAATTATTCCTCTAGTGGGAAAGCAGTATCTTGCTCTGTATTTTAACAGCATTCGGTTCGCATCAGATATGAAACTTATTATAATTGATTACGTTCTTAAGTCTGATTGCCGATGACCCGAATGTCTGTTTAATCGATGTAAGAGATGATTTCAGAAGTTTTTGGCAGTATGTCTACAGAAGCACTTAAAACTTGGATATCTGCATGGAAATGGTTTTTATAATGTCTTATGGTTTATTGACCTACTCTTAAGCTTTAATTAATGTTGCACGTTTTCAATTTTGTACAAATGACCCAGTGACTTATGGTCCGTTGCTTTGACATCTCATTACATTCTGAAACTTTTTTAAATTCCAAATAAGATGTTCGTAGAAATTTAATGCACTTCAGTATTTATCTGAAAAAGTTTCTAAAAACGTCATATTTCGCATGGTTACCATCGTTTAGTTGTATTTTTACTTTGAATGACTTTATCTAAAATTGTGTTACATGTTTTTAACACACAAAAAATGCTAGTGAAATGTTCACCAAATAAAGGTTATTATCAATGCGAAAAAGTCATACGTTTCCATCTACAGATCTGATTTTTTTTCATTTGCTATAGATCAATTAGATTTATTCTGAAGAAAATTTAATCGCTTAACGTTACCCATATTTTACAACTCGATATAAACGAAATAAGATAAAGAACATTAACCTTACAAGAAAGAGTGTTCAAGTGGTCCGATAAGCAAATTTTACGAGATTTCTGGATAGATTAAACACTTTTATGCCCCCCATCGAAGATGAGGGGGCATGTATTTTTGCAAATGTCGGTCGGTCGATAGACACTTTGGTTTCTGATCAATATCTATTATCTAGAGAACTATTAGACCCACATTCCTCAGACTTGGTATACAGGTTGATCGTGAGTAAGAGATGAACCCTATAGTTTTCAAGTCAAATCAAAGGACAAGGCAATAGTGACCTTGAATAGAAAAATGGTTTTCGATCAATATTTTTACAACCCTTCGTCCAGATTGTTCAAGCTTAGTGTGTCGGTTGATCATGACCAGTAGATGATCCCTACAGTTTTTTCACATCACCAGGTCAAAGGTCAATGTCACAGTGACCTGATCTTGAACAGAAAAACGGTTTCCGATCAATAACTAAAGAAACCTTGATCTCAGGTTGTACAAACTTAGTTTGTAGGTTGACCATGACCAGTAGTTGAACGCTTTACTTTTTAAGGTTACCCGATCAAATGTCAAGGTCACAGTGTGCTAGAAAAGCAAAACGGTTTCCGATCAATAACTAAAAGGCTTGATCCCAGGTTATTTATACTTAATGTGTAATTTCGTCCTGATAGTAGATGACTCTTATAGTTTTTCACGCAACCAGAACAAGTGACCTTCAATTGCAGAACGGTTTCCGATCAATAACTATAGAACCCTTGGTCCAAGATTGTTCAAGCTTAGTGTGTTTGTTGGTCATGATAAGTAGATGACCTCTATAGGTTTTAAGGTCACCAGGTCAAAAGTCAAGGTCAGACTGACCTTGAAGAGTAAAACATTTTCTAATCAATAACTATAAAACCCTTGGCCTCAGGTTATTTATACCTTATGTGTAGTTTGGCCATGACTAGTAAATGACACTTATAGTTTTTCAGGTTATCAGATTAAAGACCAACGTCACAGTGACCTTGAAAAGCAAAATAATTTCCAATTAATAACTAAAGAACGCTTGGGAACAGGTTCCTCGAACTTGGTATACAGGTTGAGCATTACATATAAATGACCCCTGTAGCTTTTCAGGTCAAAGGCCAAGGTCACAGTGACCTTGTATAGCAATATAGAGTCCGATCAATTACTTTAGAATGATTCGGCTCAGCTCCTCAAAATTTCATAAGTTGGTTGGTTATGACAATTAGACGACCGCTGTAGTTTTTATGATTATTAGGTCAAAGGACAAGGTCACAGTAACCTTGAAAAGCAAAACAATTTTTGCTGAATATCTAGGGAATCTTTAAGCCCAGGTTTGTCAGACTTAGTATTTGTCATGATCAGTAGATGACAACTATTGTTTTTCAGGTCATTGGGACAAACGCTAAGGGTCACATTGATCTTGAAAAGCAAATTGGTTTCTGATGAATAAGTGTAGAACGCTTGTGTCTATGTTACCCGAACCTTGTATATGAATTGTAATGACTTGCAGATGAGCCCTTCATGAGTTTTTCAGGTCACCGGGTCAAAGGCCTTGGTCACAGTGTCCTTGAATAGCAAAATGGATTCAGATCAATACCTATAGAACGTTTGGTCCCAACTCCTCAAAACTTCATGGTTGCTTCTAGGGATAAGGCGCTGGTGGGCATATATGTTTTACAAACATCTCTTGTTTTCTTTGATTTTGTTTTTGTTGTGGGGGGTTTACTTCTACATCCAAATTAATTCTTACTTCAAATACTTATCTACTGTAAAATAGACATTTATGATGTATTTTAATGTTTATTGACAAAGTATACATACTGAAATAAGTCTTGTATCTCTGCAAACGACTGACTAGTTCCTTACTAGCTTCAGAGGTGAAGTACAAATTATATCTAAATACACATGAATGTATTTGGAAGAGATTGATGAACAATTAAATGATATAGCATGTCGTAATAATATCTTTCTAACCTTTGTCAGCTTTTTATACTGTAAGTTTCTCTAAGTTATGGCTTTTCTGAGCTGTATCTTAATTGGTTAGAAGCTTTGAAAATAAGCTTACAACTAAGTAGTATCTCTGAAGGAAAAAAAATAATGTACGGTGTAACGACAATTAATGAATTTATATTATACAAGTCCTGATTAAATAATGACCGAATACGTTTAGCATTAGTTGTAGAAATAAACAACCAGACAAACGGATACTTGTTTTGCAAAGAATATTGACATAACATAAATTACACTTGATCAAGTATGTACTAATATTTGGCAAACATTACGAGATAATTGTGTTGCCTCAATTACTTCACATGACATTGCTACGGTGGAATTTTAGGCTTTTATCATGCCATTACGGCGATTTCCGTTGATAAACTGCCTACCTGATAAACTTTATCAGTCGCCCCAAGATTATCAGGCACCTCATGTGACCTTGACCGAACTACATTTATTTGTTTATTCTGTGATTTCTTACATCCTGTTCTTTTATGTCGCATAGATATGTCTGATGAGTAGATTTCCAGTGAATAGAAGTACATTATCCTACTGAGTCGATAATTTAAATCATTTCACACGCAATACTTTAGCTAAAAAGATCGATTAATCCTGTTCAAGTTTTGATTGCTTGCATCGATAAATTCAAGATGGCGAAATCGTGAAACAAAATACCCAAGAAATGCGAAATAAAATTAAAAGAACGTACCATTTGTACCTTCTGTAAGTTAGAAAATACTCAACCGATAAAATTTCAATCGAACAGTTTTTTGAAATATTAAATTTTCTCTTACTTATGACTAAAAACATTTGGAACTATTTCTTATCGATTTACCCCCTTGACTGTAATACACATATTATTGCGCACGACATGAACTCGAAAGGCTCTGGAGAGTTTTTTTATTCATTTAAAATTTAAAAAAAAAAACGAAAATAAAAGTTGAAAACATGATAAATAGAATACCAAACAATTGAAGGCAGAGCCTCGCCTTCATTTTTTTCTAAGCCTTGCCTGATAAATTTTATAATATCAGACACTAGCATGGTATTCTCTATTACTCCTTCTACTTGATAGATGTCAGGTTACGTCTCATTAGTTCAAGTTGTCAGCAGTAAAATAACAAATAGATTTATTTTATTGGCAAAAAAAACACATCATAAATCAAAGGTCCCTACAATAACCGCGATAGGATTTGTTTTGATGAATCATTTAAAATGTAACACTTCACTATGTTTACCTTTCGTTAAAATAAAAAGAGATAAGACAGAAAATATGCAAGTTTAGAGGCAATGGTTGTAAATCTATCAAGAAAAAAATGAAAAATAACTGAAAAAAAGTTTATTTAACGTACTTAGTCAACTTGGTTATTGGCAGTTGCAACACTTAATAAACAACTTGTATTCTCACACAGTATTGATCAGGCAAAACGATTTCATAAATACATTAGAAAAAGCTTTTCTCCATGCAAATGTTGTGACTAACATTAAACATCGGATCGAAAATACGAATTCTCTTTTATCGATATCTATTCTGAAACTTGCAAATAGTTAATAGATTTTATCAGACCTATTTATGCAATGAGTTTGTCAAGTCTTTAAATAATAGTTCATTTGTAAGTCCTATCTAATAGGTTAGACGTGGAACTGACTGCTTTCTTTGTACTGATATGTAAAATTTCGGGCGTATGAAAACAGGCATTAAAATGAACCCACACTTGTCGGCAGTGATTAACAGTAACCAAGAAAGTTGAACACGTGTTTTGCTGAGATCACCTTATAATCCAAGCAAGTCGTTTGCAAAATCAAATACGTTTCTGTCTGATTTATATTAGCAGTTACAACAAGATTATTCTGTTGTCTCATTCCAAGAATATCTTGTCAGTGGAAAACAATAACAAAACATCGATATAGTGCTACAAATGGTCATGTGTAATTATGTGATTTTACATTGTCCGGATAAAAAGTCTATCACTATTTTAATGTGACATTTGTCTTTTTTCATGAAAAAATGGGGTCTAGCATCAAATGTTGGTTTCCATTAATTCTTTTGAAACCAGATAAACCTTGTGAAAAGCATCGCCTTCATTTATATTCGACTTAGAATAATTAATTGTAAAGCATTTACAATATATGTACATTGTCTAACCACTTCATTGTTTTAAATCTTACACATTTTTTTTTCTTTTTTCAGTTAAGAGGTGATATCACTATCTGTGCTTTTGCTTAGTTTTTATGGTTACTCCTTTGACACTAATATTTCGATATTGTAGTTATAGTAACTATCGGAATATTAGGAAGGAACGTAAAAAAGAGAAATTATTTCTTCCCAGCCAGAATGTCTCTTAGCCTTCTTCTACTCAGTTATTTCCTCCCAGCCAGAATGTCTCTTAGCCTTCTTCAAATCAGTAATATCCTCCCAGCCAGGATTTCTCTTAGCCTTCTTCTAATCAGTTATTTCCTCCAAGCCATAATGTCTCTTGGCCTTCTTCTAACCAATCATTTTCTCCCAGTCAGAATGCCACTTAGCCTTCTAACCAATCATTTCCTCCCAGCCAGAATGCTTCTTAGCCTTCTTTTAATCATTTATTTCCTCCCAGCCAGAATATCTCTAAGCTTTCCTCTAATCAGTTATTTCCTTTCAGCAAGATTTCTCTTAGCTTACTTCTATTCACTTTTTTCCTCCCAGCCAGAATGTCTCTTAGCCTTCTTCTAACCAGTTTTTGTACTGAGTCGAATCTTGGTTTCAGACATACAGTGTTGTAAATTGCACGGAAACTCAAGATGTCAATTTTTTCAAAGACGTTACGACTGTTTTGTGGTATAGTTACGAGCAATATCGTTATCGAGGTTAATGTACCAATTTATCTTTTTAGTTTGCTATAAATAATAAATTTTACATTTTTGCGAAGGACAACTCTAGAGATAATCGTGTTCTTTCTAAATTTTCTTCAGATTTGCTCACATCTTACAATGAGATGAAAAGTATTTGATAACTGTCGGTCTTTTCGAACCCCTAACTTCATAAGGATTATGAATTTTTATTTAAATGATAAAGTAAAAAGAATAAAAGGTTATTTAATATATGACCTTCTATATAGATGCTGTTATTAACTATATCCTTCATTTCGCTTGTTTGTGCTGAACAATTTAAACATGTTTGTCACACACAAAAAATAAACAAACAAACATGCATTTCTTTATTGTACTGGTTAATATTAAAAAAAGATAAATAATATTTTCCGTAGTTGTTCTTGTTTCACCTAGTTCAAATCCTGTTGGCTCTCAAATAATGTATATATGTATATAAAATAAGTTAAAAATTAAACATTTGTTAAATGTGTTTTCATTGTTTACTTTGATATTTAAAAACAAATCACAAAACATATTTTACGACACTTTTAAACACAAT
Organism: Cyclina sinensis; assembly: GCA_012932295.1. NCBI lineage: Eukaryota > Metazoa > Mollusca > Bivalvia > Venerida > Veneridae > Cyclina > Cyclina sinensis. The sequence continues at coordinate 1,292,006 of JAAONU010000019.1, forward strand.
TCTTCTTTAGGAAATACGTATCAGCATGTTAATTCTGTTCTGCTACATGCCGAAAAATTAATTAAAATCGCCGGTATCAATTACATTTATTTTAAGCTTACCTTAGTAATAACTACAAGATCACTTTGTTTTCTGGACAAGCTCGCGTATTATTTCAGTAATCAGTGGTCTCAGGAGACAGAACAGATACTACAGTTTCTGTTCCTTTCAATTTACTCCCGTTAACGTCAGCTTTTTTGTTCTATCGGGAAATGGCGTCAAAAGTGATCTATGCACGTTTTTTATTGCTACGGAAAAATAACTAGATAAGATATTTCTCATTCCAGTGGCAATGTTGATGCTCCTTCGTTTACTTTAATTTCAAAATGACTAATTTGTTCATTTGACATTCATTTTATTTCGAAATCTCCTGCCAAATTTATCATGGGAATGTATATTTATCATGGGTCATTTTTCCTCTTATTTCCTAGAGTGTAGACTCTACCAAATCGATGTACAAAGCTATGTTTTCTCTATTATTTTGCAAATGCATTCTAAACCAATGCTACGTGATTAAGAGTCTATTAAGAGATATCATATAAGTTCATTCTATTTTATATTTCTTTAAGTATAACAGTGGTCAGCATTACTCTTAAACGAAAATATGGACACTTCAGATTCTATCCAATTACATTCTGATTTCCTATCATTCGACGTACATTGACAGCAGTATTGATGAATGAACATCTCTTATTGCAGCATAGGAATAAGTCAAGTAACAGTTTCTTCTACTTACATGACCCTTTCTTTTACCTGGTTGTAAGGTCGCTGACTTGCAATCACTAAATTTCCGACGGACGTGAGTGCCGCTGTACCAACAATGCCCATTTATGTTAGAAAGTTTGTAGTCTCTTACTGATTTACTGGCCCGGATAGGTGAATTGCCCATATGATATAACCTTTGTAGTTAAAAGAGTGTTGAACGTAACTTGACGAATTCTTTGACGGGTAATGTAACGAAGAAATTTTTTGGATAAAAAATTCAATTTTATACCATTGGAAATGTGAACAGTGTACTTAAAATTGATAATTTTTGTAACTTGTTTCCTTCTCGTTTTATTCGCCATCGTGCCTGTCTAAATTTCTGACACATCTGATAAAATCGCAGTTAAGAAAACACACCTGCATGTTTTTTTATGAACGATATAACTAAACGTTAACAATAAACTGTAACAGCAAGCCCTAGTGAAAGCAATAATCTTCCTTAGTCTTTTCTTTCTGGGATTTCATTGTAAATACTTTGTTCTGTAAAGACATTCTGTATTTTCATCAGCATAGACGTTTACTATGAATGATTTTTTCTCAAATCATTTTTCTCTGTCCACTTTGTCTCCTCAATCGATGTACATAGATGTAGGAGGATTTTGGCACATTTTCTTGATCCATTCGTGCCATGGGACATTTAAACGAAAGCAACTTGCAGAATACGCTATCATTTTCTGTGATATCTTATTAGCAAAATAGAACTTATAATCTAATCAGACTTTGTTGTTTTATTGATATTCTTAGGTCTTTACTTACTGGCTTTGTATCTTACACCAGTTTTCTGACAGGAAATGTTTCAGTATTATACCAGCATATTGCCATAGAATTTGTTTTTTTTTCACAAGTCAAAGTAAACTGATAATGGTCAAAAAGCTAAAAGGTGAGACGTCTGAACGCATATATTTTAAGACTTTTGCGATTGACTTACAAAACAATGTTTCTTTTTTAATAATGCGTATTTCAGAACGATTTCATTGAAATACTCATTTATAGAAATTGATATCTTAATAGCCGCTTAAGTTGATTAAGTTCACCACTTGGAACAATTTTTCACGTTACAAATGATAAATGGTTCTGAACACTTGTCTTATTACACAGTGCCGACCGAAAGCAGGACATCCAATAAAGATATTGCAACTCTAATAAAAAGCGTTATCGCATTCAGCAAGTTCCTTGACTTTTGGCAGACTATTTAGCATTTTAGGTCTGAGAATTATGATACGTTTATTTTTTCAGTCACACACAAAAGCTGCACTACAGATTTCACAGAGACAAACAGCATAGCACAAACAAAATCAAATAGAAATTATAACCAAAAAAATTATAGTTTCGCTAAGATGTTGAAATTGACTAAGATATGTAGAACCAAAGCCTTGTCATTGAAATAGCTATGTTTTGGAACTTAAAACAGATTAATGAAACCTTTTCGATTGGATTAAAAGGGGACATGAAAAATGGTTATTTATAAATTTTAGGTATATTTTACAGCGAAAACAAGACGCTTTAAATGTATTTGACCTAGTTTATGTTTGGTAATTGCTACTGTTACGGTTCAAACCAAAAGTGTAACAAAAAGAATAACAGTAACAAACTATTAAACAATAACAAAAAGTTATTCTTAAAACAAATTACTAAATTATTTAAGTACAATTACACAAATATACAACAAATATTTTACAGTACCTTGATTTAGTGCAGCTCTAAATAAACTAATAATCCTGTCTTATCCTGGTGAAGAGTTAAATGTTTAAATCACTGTTGACGTATTTTCACAAATGTCCAAAATAACTGTTAGTAGAATAGTCCCATAAATTGTTGAAAAAATGAATTAATTCTCACAAAGAATAATGAAAAATAATTCCAAATATACTGGTAATAGTAAACTGTCACTGAAAAACATTTAATCCAACATTTTTATGACCAAAGATTACCTAGAGATATAGTTTTAAAAAATTCTCTGATTTTTATACACATGAAGAAAATACCAGAATAAATATAATCTAGAACATGTTTCAATATTTAAAACGCACCTTCTCTTAATGAGCCACAGAAATGTTCTATGACGATGTAGATTCTACACAATTTTAAGTATAAACTTTATAAGAGAATTTTCTCCAGTGTTCCAAATATAGCCACAATGAATGAGTCATAAGAATTTTAAAGCATATTCCAGCAACTTCAAAACACAGGTACAACAACTAGGTTTTTGATTAGTTATAAAAATAGGAATGTAAATAAGCTATCATCAGATATTTAAAGAGAATTATTATACATATACATACCACTTCCTAAACAGAAGGGAATGAATGGACCCACAAATAAGTAGTTAAAAGCTGCGTCCATTACTGACCTAAATTAAAGCATTACCAAAAGTACGTTGACGTGAAAAATAAGATGTCCATGGCTTTTTACAGCATCCAGTAAAAATGTTCGTGAAGTTGGCGGCCTGGCGACATAGCGAACTAACCCTACAACAACAACAATAAAATGGATTCGATGTGGGTTTTGCAAATTCAAAAATGGGTTTTTTTTTAAAGAAAAGGGGTATTTACTTTCTGAAGGCTGCTAGCAGCCCAGCGGCCTAAGATATTCATTGTGTAATAAAATAAAAATGATATCTATGAACTAAGTGTCAACAAACAACAACATTAAAAGTGGTCTTGGTGTACTTTTGCAAATTAAATTGGCGGGGTTTTTTTACGCTTTCTTATCTGAAAGCTGCTAGCGGCCTAGCGGCTTTACATTTACCATGTGTATCAGAATAAGGATAATATCTTTGAATTAAGTGTCAACAAACAACGAGATTGAAAGGGATTCATGGTATTTTTACATATTAAAAGAAAATGGCCTATTTTATGATGGCCTAGGAGTAACAGGTTCTTATTATTAGCCACTCTGTTTCTAGAATATGTTGTAATATTACTTATTTTCCACTTAATTCTGTTCATACATTAGAAATGTAAAAGAAAATCTAAATTTTAGTGACCATGTCCTGGCAATATTGCTGCCTGTTGCCAGGAGCTCTGATTTCTTGCCAGACTTCCAGGATAAGAGTTTTCGTGTGATTGGTCAATGTGGACAGTCCTAGCACCTAGAACCTATATATTTACAAGTTTTAGAAATTCTGGCATCCTTCGTGGTCTTTAGCAGACAAGTCGTGAAAACTGGTGACAATTGTTTTCAAAGTTTGGACGGTGAGACCAGCATATGATTATGATCCGTAATGATTTTCTGAGCTTTCACAAAATTGTAATGAACCGATGTGTGTTGCCAAATTTTCTTCGAAAACAGTTTTGTTTTGTTTCGTTTTTTATTTACGTCAAAGGACGATCGTAAATAAGATATCTTCACGAACAAACACAATTTCAGAACAACAATCAACCTCATGGGTATTCGAGTAATCATACAGAGAACAAACTAATTACGCAAAGTTATTTCATAATCATTTAGACAAATATTAACTTTTCATCGTTGAAGCATTTTCCTTGGAATTCATGTAAATGTTTTGGGGTTTTTTAACTTGTAAAGAGGTTACATGAGACATGATAATTATGCCTAAAGCATAGGCGAATATCTTTAACATATAAAAGCCTGTTGTAAATATATTTACATGAAGAACTGAGAATATTTTGTTCATTAACGAAAGTTGTTTTTTTTTTTTTTTTTGTTTTTTTTTTTTTTTGTTTTTTTTTTGTTTTTTTTTTTTGTTGTTGTTGTTTTTTAGTATTTTTGTATTTTGTTTTTTTTTTTATTTAAGGTTTTTGTTGTTATTATTGTTTGTTGTTGTTGTTTTTGTTTTTTGAATTCTTACTTGATATAGATATAAACTAGACTCGTCATTTTTTACGAGGGCTTAAAAATGAAATTATTCCTTATTTAGTTGGCGAATGAGATGAAAGAAAAATGATAACATTATGTAAACTTTGGCTGAGATGATGTTATTTTTTTATTTCAGAGAGTAATGATATAAAACCTACTCTCTTTCAAGTAAAATTCTGAAAATACGAACAACACAGGCGTAGCTTCAATTTATCTTTTGTAACGCAAGAGAAACCGACGTTTAATCAAAACAAAAAATATTTATTCATTGTAACGGGAAGAATTTGTTTACAATAAAGAAAAGGCTGTCTGGCATGCTGAAAGGTAGTGAAATATTTTCTACTTTCGACATATGTGAAAAAATTTACAACAGACCTTGAAAAACAACATGAAAAGCAGACCATAGATTGATTTTTCTCAATATTTCCATTCAACAATATCTAACTCAATCTTATGTTATTACTCTGAAGCGTTATCAAGAACGTTTTATTGTCTGTAATTGTATTATTTTGTTTTATGAACTTATGATTGCTGATTTCAGTTGGAAACAGCTCACTGGATAGTAACTTGAGTTCCGTCCAACGAAAATAATACTAGGGCAATTATGTTCTCTTTGTATATATTAACTTAAAAGTCTGTGATTAATATTGGCACTGAAACACGAACCTATCCAGTGAAGCTTTAGGATAGAATAACAGTTAATAAAATATATAATGGAAATAATATTGTAAAGTTTCGCCTTTATGTCGTCAAATTGAAAAAAAAAACATAAGTGATACAGATTCTTGGCGGGGTATGTATGGCTTCATATATCCTGGTTGAATTAATATAACCCGAGGCAGTTTAAACAGCCAAGAGTCTGTATGACAGATTTATGATACTAGTACAACAAATTATTTAGAAATAAAACTTTATCTATTTTCTGTGTAAAACATGAAACATTTTTATTTTTTACTGTCTTGATACGCCACTGATCTCTTTCTTTCGTGTCCTTCCGTACCAATTCCAGAGTGAAACAGACACGTTCCAGTTCAGAATCAGTTTTCCTTTCTCACTTTTATTTAAATATTTCAAATTCTTATTATCAATGTGTTTATATAGATTGGGATTCCATGAAATAAACCAATTCATACATTTCTAACTGCAAAGAAAAGAATATGATGAAATGGGGTAAAAGTTATAAGTAATAAGAATTCACCTGTTCCCCACCTAATGAATTAACAAGTTGGCTGCTTAAAAAAAGGAATCAATGAGTTATGACCAATGACTGAAATGTACGTGTGCTTTTTTGCAATATTGGTACTTGTCTTCTTGCTTTAATCTCCCTGTCCATGTAAATATTGTCAGATTGTAAACATACTGCCTCATATGGCTTGCACATTAAGCTAATATCCATACAACTGAAGTATTAGATTAATGCATCTGTACCCGTCGTATCTCACCATTAGATGATTTGGCTTTCTATTCCCCACAGATCTACTGATCACAGTTTTGGTACGGAATACCGTTAGGGCCATCGTGGTTAGACGTTATAATCCAGAGGGCGACAATGCGATAGTGCGATAATGCGATGGCGACAGTGCGATGATGCGATGGCGACAATGCGATAATGCGATGGCGACAATGCGATAACGCGATAGTGCGATGGCGACAATGCGATAGTCATATCGTACTCTCGCAATCGCATCATTGCATTGTCGCCATCGCACTATCGCATTGTCACCATCGCACTATCGCGTTTTCGCATTATCGTACTGTCGTCATCGCATTATCGCACTGTCGCCATCGCACTATCGCATTGTCGCCATCGCGTTATGGCACTGTCGCCATCGCACTATCGCATTGTCGCGTTATCGCACAATCGCATTGTCGCGTTATCGCACTATCACATTGTCGACTATCGCCTTCCGGTACACATGCGCACATCGTTTTATTTTTGTATGTACACAAGCGATTTTTTCGAAACAAAATCAATTGCAGAAACATAAAATGGATGGCTATATAATACGGAATACCGTTATGGCCATCGTGGTTAGACGTTACAATCCAGAGGGCGACAATGCGATAGTGCTATAATGCGATGGCGACAGTGCGATAATGCGATGGCGACAATGCGAAAACGCGATAGTGTGATGGCGACAATGCGATAGTGCGATGGCGACAATGCCATAATGCGATGGCGATAGTATGATATGACTATCCCATTGTCGGCATCGCACTATCGCGTTTTCGCATTGTCGCCATCGCATTATCGCATTGTCGTCATCGCATTATCGCGTTATCGCACAGTCGCCATCGCATTATCGCACTGTCGCCATCGCATTATCGCACTGTCGCACTATCGCATTATCGCACTATCACATTGTCGCCCTCTAGATTATAACGTCTAACAACGATGGCCCTAACGGTATTCCGTATTTTGGGTTTATTACATATATTGTATCATAATGATAATCTGTCACGTGACATGGTAAGATGGCGGTTTGGAAATTTGAGCGGACAAAAAATATTCGTTTTTGTGTAATTCTGAATAGTTTCTGGATAGTTATAAAGGATTTTATTGCAAAAACAGTGTTCTTAGTGTAATAGAAGTGGAATTTTTAAAGAAAAATGGAAAACCAGAGTACGCCAAAGTGTCAAAATGTGACTTTTGCAGTGGACACACAGAATCGCTTTTTGCCGATATCAGGTTGGGATCAATGTGACCAAACACCCATAAATCAGTCGGTAGGGTGGAATAGAGAGAATAGAGGTAACAAAGATTCATCTGTGAACAGTCCTATAAATAGTTCATATTCTATGCCGTGTGATTTGAACCAGAAGTTATCATTTATTGTTACAAAACTAGAGAAACTAGAGAAACTAGACCAGAACGACAAAGACATTTTATCGCTGACATCCAGTCTAGCTAATACCCTAAATTCCACTATCAAAAGAATAGAACAGTTAGAAACGCACAAATCCGTGAGCGATACTTACCTGAAGATGTTAGCATACCATAGTATTGACCTAGAGGCTAGATCACGCCGATCAAACCTCATATTCTATGGGTTAGCAGATTTAATTAATGAGAACACCTACAATGTGCTGGCTGACTTTTTCGAGGACTGTTTGGATTTGAACTTGTCCGATTTTTACGTGCAAAGAGTCCATCGTCTTGGATCAATACGTCGGGCAAGGGCTATGACGCAAATTACACGGCGCCCTATAATTGTAGCTTTCCGGGATTTCCCGGACACCGAGTTCATCCTTGAAAGAGCCAGCATGCTTAAAGGGACTCGCTTTGGTATCGATAGGGATTATCCCAAAGAGATATCAAATGCGAGAAAACGTATTTGGCCAATGTTTCGTGAGGAACGAAATAACCTTAGAAACAATGGTAAAATAGCTTATCCCGCAAAACTGTTAGTAAATGGGAAATGCATTCACGACGAGTTCCCAGATTGGCAGGATATTCTACAACGAGACCGCTGTGATTATTTAAATTCGGTCACATCGCCAAACTCTACCGAACATCATCATTCTGTGTATTCAGCGTCTACGGAGGTTGATACGAACATTTCTAGTGCTCAGCCTACGCCGGACGTCACGAGTACACCGGTAATTGGATTCGTTACCCCGACGGATATGAACATTTCGGTGACACCAAATAGCACGAGTACATCGGAACACGCACAGCCTGAATCAGGGAGAGCTAGGTTTGTTACCAACATTCAAATACCTACTCCGGTTATTCAGCGTCAGCCTGTTGGAGTGGGCGCCAATAATGACAACCATACCACCAGACGAGCACCATCTCCGGAAGTGAATTATTCATGCAGTATTGGCGAGACTGTAAATACGTCTAGACCAAATTCGCCGACTGTATTAACTGACGCGATCAGAGATCAGGGCACGGGATTTTTACAGTTAGATTTAAATAGACAATATGTTAGCGGGGAGAGACGGGCAATAAAGCTCGTGTTATTGAATGTGAATGGTTTGGTCTCTAAAAATATCAATAAACTTGAAACACCTGAAATGAAACGAATATTCAGTGAAAATGACATTATCTTTTTAACAGAAACATGGTCAAATGAAAACAGTAATATTGAAGTTGAAGGGTTTAGTTTATTTTGTTTACATAGAAGTGACAAGAAGCGTAACAGTAAAAGAGATTCGGGGGGAATAGCTTGTTATATTAAAAATCATCTGATAAACTTTGTACATTTGTATAAATGTGACAGTGATGATATATTGTGGCTCAAAATTGATGCTTGTTTATTTGCGCTAGATAATGATATGTATGTATGTTTATGTTATTGTGTACCGAAAGGTAGTTCACGAGAATCTTTTGTAGAAACATTAATTTTTGATAGAATTTTGCAGAATATTATCGAAATCGGTAGTTTAACAAATAATGAATGTTCTTTTCTTGTATTAGGTGACATGAATTGCAGGATCGGACAATTGAGGGATTACGTAGAAAATGATACAGTCGATAAAAACGCAGATTTTTTACCTGATAATTACGTATCAGACGAAATTTATTTAGAGCGAAGTTCACAAGATTATCAGACAAATCAGTACGGAACACTTTTGTTAGATTTTCTTAGACAGTCGGGTCTTAGAATTATGAACGGTAGAATTGGTCGCGATGCGGGCTTAGGAAAATATACTTTTGTTGGCAGTTCCGGTTGTAGTGTTATTGATTATGTTTTAGCAAGTAATAATATTATAAATTTGTTTGAATCTTTTGAGGTAGGCGATTCAAATATATTATCCGATCACTGCAAAGTCAGATTTGAGTTACGTTGTAATTCACCTCCGGATGAACAAGTCGTGATAGATAAAAGGGAGGTAAATCCCGATGTACGGTTTAAATACAAATGGAAAGATAAACATACCGATGAATACTTACAAAAACTGTCTTCTCCTTATTTTCAAAACTCATTATATAACTTACAGGATAATTTAAATACTGTTTCTGTGAATAATGATATCGATGATAATATCAGTAGGTTTATTTCGTTAATGGATAAAGTATGTGAACCGTTATTCAAAATAGACATTTCGAAATTGCAATGTCATTCGCCACAAAATGAAACACATCAACCATGGATTGACGAGGAATGCATTAATAAACGTAAGGTGTTTTACTCATTTTTGAACATTTTCAGGTCTAAAAAATCAAATACAAATAGAATTAATTTGTGTAAAGCCAGATCAGAATATAAAGCGTTAATACGAAGAAAACGTTATTCATTCAGAAAAGAAAAAACAGATACACTACTTCGAATGAGACAGGTTAATGCTAAAAAGTATTGGAGTATGCTTAAAGATATTTCGCATGTTAAGTACCCCAGTTCACTCTCGGCTGATAGTTTTGCGCGATATTTTAAAGCAGTAAACAATCCAGAAGGGAATTTTTATCAAGCTGATGAAGATATTATTCATTTCAATGATAGATTTGTTAATCAGGAATTTCAAATAATGTTTGAAGAATTAGAAGTTAAAATTAACAAGGATGAAATTTCAAAAGCCATAAAACAATTACGTAATAATAAAAGTGGAGGCCCTGATCTCATTATTAATGAACTTTTTAAGCATGGTATTAATTATATATCGTCATATCTGTGTACACTGTTTGATGTTTGTTTCAGTCAAGGATATTTTCCAGTAGCCTGGACTGAGGGTGTTATTATACCGTTATATAAAGGGGGTAGCCTGACGGATATAGGAAACTATAGGGGCATAACTCTTCTAAGTACATTTGGTAAACTTTTCTCGCGTGTTTTAAATAATAGACTTACATCATGGGCTGAAAAAATATAGTGTTTATGTAGAAGCACAATCAGGATTTAGAACAGGGATGGGGACAGTCGACAATATTTTTATTTTAAATACATTAGTATCACATTGTTTGAATCGAAGAGAACCACTATTTTGCGCCTTTGTTGATTTTAAAAAGGCCTTTGATTTCGTCGTAAGAGACAATTTATGGTATAAACTAATTAGAATGGGTGTCAGAGGGAAAATGCTTTCCGTAATAAAATCTATGTATGAAAATGTAAGGTCAAAAGTTAGGTTTATGAATGAATTAAGTGAAAGTTTTGTTTGCGATTTAGGAGTGAGACAAGGGGAGTGTCTGTCCCCTTTCCTGTTTAGTATGTTTTTAAACGATTTAAAGGAAACTTTGTTACTCGAGGGGACAGATGGTATTGATATTGGAACTTTAAAACTTTGTGTTCTACTCTATGCGGACGATTTAATTCTTTTTGCTAAAAGCGCTGAGGGGTTGCAAAATTCTTTAAACATTTTGGCTAGTTATTGCGATAGCTGGAAACTTGTTGTGAACACACAGAAGACAAAAATAATGATTTTTCGGAATGCTGGAAGGCTACCGCAAAACCTAATATTTTTCTATCAGGGTTCACCTATAGAAATTGTCAGTAAATTTAAATACCTTGGTGTGGTCTTTTCCTCTGGCGGGGCATTTAATGAAAACGATAAAACAATATCTGGTCAAGCCTTAAAGGCAATATTCCAGATGAATAAATATCTATATAAGTTTACATATATATCATCGAAAATTCAGTTTGACCTATTTGATAAGTTAGTTTTACCAATTTTCAATTATTCAACAGAAGTAACCGGATTTAATAAAGGCAGCCACTGTGAGAGGGTACATCTTAATTATTGCAAGCGCTTGTTAGGAGTTAAAATTTGCACACAAAATAATTTGGTTTATGGCGAAACTGGGAGATTACCGTTAAATGCTTTATGGCAGGTTAATATTGTCAGATATTGGTTAAAATTATGTTCAATGTTTGATACGAAATACCCTAAAATTGTGTATAACTTTTTAGTAGATCAAATTAATGATAGGCCAAACACACGAAACTGGGCTTCAAACGTTAAAGATTTGCTGTCGCGACTAGGTTTTTATGAAGTTTGGTTAAGTCAGGGTGTTGGGAATTCAAAAGTGTTTCTTAATTTATTCAAACAAAGAGTTAAAGATACGTATATTCAGACCTGGAATGAACAGTTACAAAATTCATCAAGATCGTTATTTTATAAAGAAATAGCAAACTTTGAATACAAAGCATACTTAGATATAATCAAGATACCGAAATTTAGAAAAGCATTAACGCGACTGAGATTATCTTCTCATAGACTCGAAATAGAAACAGGGCGTTGGAGCAAACCTCATAGGACTCCGATTAATGAAAGAAAATGTCCTTTTTGTAATAAACTTGAAGATGAGTTTCATTTTGTCATAGAATGTCCCGTATATGCAGATTTGAGGAAAGATTTAATAAAACCATATTATTGGATTCGGCCAAACTTTATAAAATTTGTAGAACTGATAAACGCGACAAATAAGACTGTAATTACTAAACTTTCAACTTATACATTTAAAGCCTTTGAAACCCGACAAAATGTTTTGAAATATTTTTGATATCATGGAACTGTTTTATAGTTGTAAGACATATAAAACTCTTCTGTCTCTCCCAAAAGTTTGTAAGCATGTGCTTATTGTAATTGTTTTCAAATACATGTTTGTTAAAAATTTCAAAATTTATAGTTAATAATTGTCTTCAATTGCTTACCATGTCACATGTTTTATTGTTACTGTTCTATGTATATTTGTTCATGGGCCATTATGGCTTATTACGAAATAAACTATCTATCTATCTATCATATAAATATTATATAAAGGATGAAAGTAAAATCTACCCAGCATTAGAAATCATTTCGACTGTTGTATTAGAGTTAGCAAGTAAGTTTAATGCAATATATAATATCATAGGTCTTTACAAGTCCATGACGCTATAAATACACTATAAAATATAATTTTTGAGCATCTATTTTTTTTAAATAACTTAAGTATAGTAAAATAGAGCTAAAAATTGAAAAATGTTAAAAAAATTACAAGAAGGGTTTATAAGACTTATATTTCCAGTGTGCATTACACATTTAAAATGAAACCACTATATTTTGCATTTTTGTTGTCATATTTCAACATGTTGTCTATTTGAGTCGGCATCTAAGCTGGCATTTAAGCAGTGGTCCAGTGGAAAGGCGCTAGACTGGTTATCCAGGAGGTCGCGAGTTCGTTCCCCCGCTCCCCCACTAATACTGAGCATGGATAAGAACCAGAGTTAGCGACGATAAATAAACTCAAATAGATGGAACAATTCACAGTTATTTTAGCAACGCTCACATCGTCTGCTTGCATTATAGGCATTTTCTGAATCTTAGGGAATTGTTCAAATCGTTAGCGTTCTAAGCGTTTATTTAAGGCTTCATTTATAGATACCAAATGTAATGTTTTTATCAAATGTTTAAAAAATCTAATGATTGCACATAGCTAAAACTAAGGCCGGAGAGAGAATCGAAGGGCTGCAGGGTCGCAGAATAGGGATGTCCAAAAATCTCTTTCCATTGCCCATAGACTTTATGTTGCAGTTCGAAAAGTCACCATGCCCTAAGGGGCATATCTCAACAAAATTTCAGTATGAAGACAGTGTATATAAATCATGCAGAAACTTAAACACGCGGTAATGTAAGCCATAGTTACAAACAATATATATGTTCCTCAACCTGATGAATTAACACGGTTTTGAGTGACACACCTTTTTTCTAGAAGAAAAATATATCAAAAGATGGTTATTTTTTTGATAACAAATGGCGTATATAAGCAAAAATAACTTCAAAGATATATCATTTCTACTGAAGATTTTAACTTTTTATAGTTCAATAATCAAAGATTCACAGATACAGAAACAAAGCTATTGAATCCCTTATTAACGCCGAGACTTCTTTGATCCTCCAGGGAAATGAAACAGCCTTCTTTTATTCTTTATCTCTTGTGTTCATCATGTTTTCAAGAAATACGCAGACAAGAATATGACAATTTGTGCCAAGATAAATATACCGAAAATGAAAAAAAAAGAAATTATTCATAGGTATCACGCACGCACTGTAGCCATTCCATTTAAAATCTTGCCAATATATTTCTTGGCATATCGTCTTTTCTGTCTTCGTGGCATGGCAATTTCTCCTTGATAAGAGCTTACAATAAATAAAGACTGCTTCGGATTTGATTTTTATCATATTTTTTGTTTCTTTCTATTTCTTTTGAATATGTGAAAAAAAAATCGATATATATTTTGCTCGTGACTGTCACTCTTCAATCTTATCAAATAATTTCTGAATTTTGCTGACTACAGCATATAGCATTGGAACTTCAGTTTTGTCTTTTTATGCCCCCAGTTAAAAATGGGAGGCATACAGCATTGCTACTGTTATTTTATCCAATCAATAACTTCAACCTAGCTTTGTGAAACTTCTAAGGATTAATGGGACAGTCCTCCTGATGCACACTATTGATTTTGCAGGTCACTAGGTAAAAGGTCACAGTCAAAAAGGGTCCCTGTGTAAATTCCGTGTTCGATCAATAACTGACAAACGCTTGAGTCTCACTTTATGAAACTTCATACGATAAATTGGCATGATTAGAAAATTTTGATGATGAGATAACTTGGTCAAAAGACAAATGTCAGAATGACAGACTATAAAATTTTGTTTCGTTTAATAACTGTGGAACAAATTGGCCAGCTTAAAGAAAACTTGTTAGCGGCATGAGCCAAGGCAAGCAGACGATCCCTATTGATGTTGAGGTCAGTTGAAGGTCAAGGCTACAATGATGCCCAGTGTAAAACTCTTGTTCTTTTATATCAAGTTAATCCATCACCTTACACTGAAACTATGCAAACACAATATTCTAAGCTGGAGTCGTTGTTCTTTTTTGTCATTACAAGTCCCATTTTTCTTGATAAATCATTAATCATTTATTTTCGTTAATAAATAGAAAATAAGCATCGTTTAGAACTGACTTCATTTGGTAAACGTAATATCAATGTCCGTAAAAAGTACAAAGTTCATTTACTGTAAATATGTATTTCTATAGAAATATCGAGAAAAGAGCTTCAACACTGACATCTTATGTATTTACAATAACTATGCCATTTCTAGTTAGAGCTGGTGGCTGGTAAGATGGTTGAGTAACAATTACCATGGGAATGAGAGCTGATGTAAAATTTTCTTCCTCTTGAAATGAGAAATGCAAGGCCACAATAGAAAACAGAAGAGCATAAGGCCATGGGGCACTCATACCCAACCTCAAAAACTTCCATTAGCATCAAAGCAACAGAGACGCTATAGAAAATCACCTACCACAAAAGCAACAGCAATGGGTATCCGGAAGAGGAAGCATAGTCAAAAAGGGAGAAAAGGGCTCCAAAGTTCAGAAGATGAGGGCATCCTCCAAAGAATACAAAATTAACAATTGCCGCTAAAACATTTATACCTAAAGTGCTCCTTACCACATCTATCTACAAATGTCCATTTTGCAAATCAGAATAAATCTGAACGTTTAGAAATCATATCTAGTTATTTACATCCCAACAAATTTATGACAAATGAAGAATTAACTAGAACTATCGCTGAATGCAATTCATACCACCACCAATGTCATTGATGGTAGGTGACTTTGATATTTGATTATATGGAAAAGAGAATAACTTTTGTGGCATAAAATAGTTGTGTTTGATTGAAAAAAAAGACAACACTTCACAGGTAATAGTAATGACTAAATTTTGAATCATCAAATCAGGAATAACCGTTGATTTTGCAAATTTACAAAAAAAACAAAGAAATTATGAGCTAAAATAAAGAATATCATGTATTCAACCAAGTAAGAAGAAAGTCCTAATCTTAATTTGATTGTCTTATATTTGACTTTCAAGTGTGACCTTGACCATGAGCTAGTACAAGGGCAACACAAGTTCAACACCAGTTCTGCATATTCTCTTCATCAGGGAAACATTTGAGCTAAGTTTGAATAAAATCGTCCAAAAGGTATAGGATTTAAGGAGCGGACAAAAAAAACTGTCTGACTTTCCACTTGGCTTTGAGCTGACACAAGGGCAATAAGGGTTATGCACATTGCCTTGTTGAGATGAACATTTGAGCAAAGTTAGAAGAAACTCCTTGTCTTATAATTCATTGATAAAAATTTGACCTTCAAGTGTGACATTGACCTTGAGCTAGTACAAGGCCAACATTGGTTCTGCACATTGCTATCATGAGGTGAACATTTGAGCCAAGTTTGAAGACAATCCTTCAAGGGGTATTGGATTGACAGAGCGGACACGAAAAATTATCTGACCTTCCAGTGTGACCTCGACCTTGATCTGAAACAAGGGCATTATAGGTTTTGCACATTGCCTTGTTGAGTTGAATATTTGAGCCAAGTAAGAACAAGATTTTTCAAAGGGTAAAGAATTTACAGAGGAAACAAGACATATCGTCTTTTTTTAGTTGTCAGATATTTGAAATTCCAGTGTGACCTTGACCTTGAGCTGACACAAGAGCAATATAGGTTATGCAAATTGCCTTGTTGAGATAAACATTTGAGCAAAGTTAGAAGAAACTCCTTGTCTTATAATTCATTGTTAAAAATTTGACCTTCAAGTGTGACCTTGACCTTGAGCTAGTACAAGGCCAACATTGGTTCTGCAATTGCTATCATGAGGTGAACATTTGAGCCAAGTTTGAAGACAATCCTTCAAGGGGTATAGGATTTACAGAGCGGACACGAAAATTATCTGACCTTCCAGTGTGACCTTGCCCTTGACCAGACACAAGGGCAACATGTATTCTGCACATTCTCATGTTGAGGTTATCCTTCTCTTAGTATATGATTAATTGAGTGGACAAGGTGGAGACGGACCGACCGACTGACCGACCGACCGAGCGACAATGCGATTCCAGTATACCCCCTCCCCCCCTCCCCCACCCCAACATTCGTGGTGGGGATATAAAATACACAAGGTATCTTTCAGTTATGCAAGAAAAAGACTTCTTTCACCATTAAGATAATCTTTCATAAATGATTTGCTTTTAAAAGTTGAACATTTCTGGTTTAACAACTTAAATTTCCCTTTGTACGTGGTACACAATCATAAAATTCTTGAGGCTAATCAACTTTGGAGCTAGGGCAATTCTCTGTTATTACTTTTCTGATTCTTCTGTCATATCGCAGCCGACTAGAATATGACGCTTTTGCCAGGCAATGTCCTGAAAATTAAAGAAAGAAATTATTTGTGGTTGTTTCACAAGCAAGTTATTAATTCACTTTTCAATCTTTTCAATAAAATTCATAAGTCTGCTGAGTAGAGGTTTTCGCTTTTTGATTGTTGTGTGTGTGTATTTTACATAATTATTGAGACTAAATAATGATTTCTCTTTTATATTTACTCATAAATATATTATTGATTGTACACATACACTGTCTATATTAATATTTTGAACATCTCTTTCTCACGCGGATATATTCGTAAAGCATATTGGTGTATTCATTGTTTTTACCTGATATATCTTTCTTGTTTATTTCCTGTGCGCAAGCAAATATTCTAGACATTGGTTCTGAAATATGTTTATTCAAAGAGATCAATTTTAATTATGGCGTAGAAATCCAAACTATTCAGTAAACAGTTCCTGCCAAACCTGTGCTCTATTAATCAAGATTTTATTTATTTTCCTTTCATCAAATTGTGGAACATTTTATTCTAATTTCCCTTTTTCTCCCAGTAATCTAAATTTGGTACACTAAGATGATAAATAAATGGAATAATTAATACAAGTGATGTGTCTCCTAACATGAGCTATCTCAAACCTATAATGTTCTTGAATCAAGTAAGCATCCTTTATTTTACCTAAAGCTACGTTAACGAAAGGCTATAATTCAATCAAATCAAATTCTAATGAATAACCTTCTACCAGTAAATAAAGCCCAGAGCTATCTCCTTAGACTATAGGGTTTTTTTAACCAATAATTACTTTTGTTTTATTGAACTTCTTTTCAAATCCAAAGTACACATTGTCAATACAAAGATGTAATTTGACCAAGAAAAGGATTTTGAATTTGTAATATGCTCTCCCAATTTAACTCCTACTGGACTAAACAAGTCTGTCTTACAAAGCAATAAAAGTCTTCAGAAACAATGTAATTTATTTTCCTATCTCAACATAAAATGTAACTTAAAGTGCTTGTGAGGAAGATGTGTATTCATTTAAAATAATTCTTTGTATTCAGTTGCCATTTGAACGCCAACCCACGGCATTGGAAAGATAAAAGTATGGTCAGTTTGTGTATTTACTGCTCAATAATTCTTGACCGTGTAATGTTAATTCAAACAACGACTGAACTTCACACCGTTCGCAGATGCACTAAAAAGAAAATGATTATAAGTATTGACATTTTAATTGAATTTGTAAAGAACTTGTCAAAACTTAGTTAATGACTTATTTTGTGTCTCAGAAACACATCGAAATAAATAGATTTTCAGACTTGTATCAGTAAATATTTCAACCTGTTAATCACAAGGTCAATGTCTTCTCTATATAATACAGAATTAAGGGAAACAGTACTCAAAGGTCCCCGGCGCCTTTAGTTATCTTTACATTGTTTTGCTTAATCGAGAGACATTATTCGATTCCGTTACTAACACAGCTTTTACTCCGTTTTAAAGCCGTATATTAGCATAAAATCATATTTCTAAATAGCACTTCGACTTATCTTTAAATTATGAAAAAAATATATGTTAAAGCTAAAATTTGAAGGTCAGTGGTTTTTAGCATTTTCTACAATTTGAGGAAGCGTCAGATAGACGTTCTATGTATGACCAGGTAACTTTGTTGAAGTCACTTGCGGAGAATTGATTAGTAAACTGGTTGGATACCCAGGTAACACTTGTTGTTTTTTTTGGACTGACCGCCGGGATATGACCACAGCTGTTAAAACTGGCATTAAACCCCAATAAACCAGTAACTTTGTTGAAACGTTTTGGGCTGACTTCTTTTATAAACTAGGGAATCTATTTGGACAGGATCGACTTATCTTATTAATGAATACAAAGTTACCCATCTTATACGTACAATAAAATCTGCACACAACTGATACAATTAAATGTATTGGTGTGTATCTGTCCTAAATATAAAGCATGACAAACTGCCCCAGGTTAAAATATTTCAGTCACAGTTTAAGTAATTGTCTGAGGGACTTATTACTGAGTAGGTCATTTTTGTCAATCTGATTAAAATCATACCCTTAAAATCATGTACTTCAGTCAGATTGGTCATTTTTGTATGTTTTTAAGTAAATATCTGATGAGTCCGTTTTCACAATTTTCCAGTTTTACACTTATAACGTCACCTGTATTTTTAGATATATGAAAATAGCCCAGTCGACTTTTCTTGCAAAAAGCAAACCAAACCTGACAGCCAGTAAACATTTATCTCATGATGTATATCACATCAAAATTTATCTTATATTATTGCTTCTAAGCGTTATCTGGAGTATATTATTGCTTCTAAGCGTTATCTGGAGTATTTTATTGTCTCCGAATGATGACTGTTATTGTGTTATATTGTTTTCTGAACTTTTTATTGCTGATTTCCCTAGAAAATAGTCCACTGGATAGTTATTGGGTTATTGACTTCCGATAAAGTTACTCTCGTCTTTAAGGAAAAGAATACTGAAGGAATTACCTTCTTGTGACACGTGGTGATCGAAGCGTCTGTGATAATATGAGTAATGAAATTACAGATTATCCAGTAATACTACAGTAAGAGTAAAATTAATATGATAAAAGAAAGAATTGCGAGGGTTTCTTCCTTTAACAACAGCCATTTGTTTATTCACACTGAAAATGAGCCAAAATGTAGGGAAAGAGCCAGGATGTTGTGTGTTCGAGGAATTCCATCAGCTGCCCTTCCTGGTGTCGTCGACAGCATTTATTTTCGACTCATGGTAATTCTAACTCCTTTTTTCACTTCGGGAAGCGGTCTTGGAGAGAATACCTCATCTTATGAACTTCCTGTTTAGACAGATATTCGATAACTATATCTTGTCAGGATCTATAACATAGAATTCAAGAGATTTAGTATCTGGCCAATCCTTATCAAATGTTTTTGTTTATGTATCGTAATATTGTAATACTCCACTGTGTTGCGAAGATAAAATTGATTGAGTAAACAAAATTTCTCAGGAAACAATCCAAAAACAAAGTCTATTCACTGTCGATGGAAGATAGTGTCCGGAAAAAGCTCGCCGTCTGTGGATTCTTTGTCACTGACATGTAATTCGTGGGTCTAGAGTTCGGTTTTCAGCTCCCCTACTAACATTACTAATTGACCTTCGGATGAGGTGTTAAGTCGAGGTCCTATGCGTCAGTGCTTTGCAATGAGTATGGAAAAGAAGCAGAGGTACAATGTATTCCTTGAATGAAATGCTTTCTAACACTATTCCCAACAACCTAAAATAACTAATTTCCATAGGGAGCGTCGGTCATACGGCAAACGGTACCAACCATGAAGAGTGAGTGAGTGTGTGTGTGAGAGAGAGAACACATGCTATAATTGTGATTTCACTTTGGTTAATATATATGTCAGTATATATATCTTTTTTACAATTCAAACTCTATAACTCTAAAACAAAATTGTGCACAATCGAACAATGTGAATATCTGTAAACTAATCAAAATCAACATATCATACTCAACATAATCATCTCACTTGCTAGCTATAGAATGTATTTTCAAATAAATCGTATGTCATGTGTAACTTCCTATGCTTTTTTTCCGATTGATTTTAGATCGAGATAAAATAAATCACAAATATATTATTTCTCACGAGGGAATTGCAAAATATTAGAGATAATTTGCAGAGTCAGCATTAACGTCATATCATTTATACAGCATGTCCCTGGGAGTCTGAACAAAAATGAACAGACTTTTTGATCCAGTTGTGTACTCCTACACTCTCAAAGGCAATTATTCCTAGTACGGACCGCATTCTTCTAAGTGCATGGAGGTTGTCGTCTGTAGAGGTTTATATATAGAAAAAAATACTTTTAAACAAAATATGTAAATCTTAGGGAATGGGACAGCCTTGGGAGAGAAATAATGCTTACTTTTGCAATTTTAAATCTATCATTTTTGAACAACGCAAACGACACGGTAACATGGTAGAACTGAGGCGAAGAGAGTACGACGTTAAATGACGTCAAAGATGGCTTCAGTTTTACTCGACAAGAAATGTAACATCATAATTATAATTATAACGTTAAACAAAAATGACGTCAAAGATGGTTTCAGTTTTACTCGACAAGAAATGTAACATCATATAACATTAAGATCACCCAACCGGCAACACCTAGCATAAATGAATTGAAACTGTCATTTACTGTTTCGTCAACTATTTTATTACAGTCACCTGAAAAATCACCAAACCAATATTATATGACTTATTATTTTTTGACGATATACAAACACATAATAGAAATGTTATGGAAACGCCACATCGACTGTCAGATCTGTTTTTGACGACACCTTTCCTGTGCATTGTTCGTTTGTGTCCCATATTCGTTCCCGAGATGAACACATACTTTGAACTTTGAACTTTGAACTCATTATCGTTATTTTCTTTAGTAAACAATAAATCTGTAAATCTGGTCAGAACCTACAAAAAGGTTTTCAGGCTTGCTGGAAATAAGGAAACGAAAAGAAAGATCTAGCATCATCTGAGGAAGTAGTATAAGATGATTCAGGTGGAGAAATAATGTACGTATGTCCATAGAAAACCTGAAATGTCACATAACATCCAAATATAAAGTTTATATTAATGATTTTTTATTCTACAAGCAGATGTGTTTTAGATCAGTTTTGTAGTATTAAAAGTCATTATATGACTCATAAATTACTGGTGGATTGGTATTGGTATGTATGAGTCTGTGCTATACGGTTATGTACAGTGTGTCATTTAGGAAATAGATTTTAAAAAGTTTGAGTGATCTACCGTCAAACATAACACGGTGTCGAGTTCAGATGCGTAGGAATTTAATCACGAAGGCCGCAGGCCTGTGTGATTAAGTTAACTACGCAACTGAACGAGAAACCGTGCATTAGTGGACGGTAGTTCACAAAAACTGTAAAATCTATTTCCATTTTAAAATATATGTATAGTTACTTTCCTCTTTGTTTATCGTCGGCCAATTGCAGATAATGTTAGTATACTGGGTAAATTGTCTTTGAGTTACATATTGTTTTTGTTTGAAGTCCTAGACTAATAACACAATATTTTTTGTCAAAAGGCTCTAAGACCTGTTATCAGAATCTTATTAAACTCTCGCAAACGATCGACAGTCTAACAAGAACAAATATCAAAAGAAGAATAAAACTGAATCTGTTTTAGAAAAAGTACTCGAATGAGACAGGTTTATTACAGAAATGTTTGAGTACAGAAAAGTTTCCTTTTAAAACAGATATAAGTTTTAACATTTTTTACATTGACTGAAGTTTTCTTCTTACATGCATAAAAGTGTTCAATCGCTTGTGAACGCTGAAGTTATTTCCGCCGATTCTCTGAGGGACTGATGCAATCTACTTTCACTTCGGATGGGTTTCTTACGTCATGCCAAAGTATGAAATAAGCAGACAAGAGCATGATAGCATGAGCCAATGAAAATTAAAGAGATTGTGTCTGGTTCTAGCGCACGCAAGGAAAAGTCACATTTAATTCTTGATTAACGCAGCACATTATTATTTTGTTTTAACGCTTATTTCTCGATAGTTCAAGCTAATACTGAAAACGTGCAGTGTCGTACAGCAATGCCATTTGTGTTTTCTTTAGTTTGATTTTATTTACAACTAAAACACGATGAAAATGATAACGTCTGCTTCAAACGTTCAAAGAATTATCTGTTATCCATCAGTTACTGTAGTTACGTTCCTTCACTGTTTTGTGAATTTATATTATATCCTTTTAATGAAATTACAGGATTTTTATTGATTATCAATTATTTAAACTGGAACAGAGGAAAATGATCAACTTTGTACATTAGGTGATAACAGTGTGAATGCCTACGAGAAAGTTTTCAATCAAATCGTTTTGTTCAGACGACAAAAGTATTGGCAAATACGGAATGCATCCGCTTCAGCAGAGGACATTTTTCCTGTCAATCATATACTCTATTCTTTCATCCTGAAGTCTGTACAGCTGATTTTCGAGACATGTTTTTGTAACTTGGTTATCTTTTTTTCTGCTTATTATCTACGCAAATGTGAACAATAAATTGCAAAGATGTTACATATGTGAAGAGAAGATGCGACATTAATTTTGAGAAATAATGACGACCAACTTGATTCAAAAATGTGGCCAGTACAACCTGTGATTTAGTCCGCTATATAGAGCGATGTACAATGCATTTTCAACAGGAGACGTTTTGGGATACCAAAATGAAGGCAACATTAAATACAGTTTTATATATATATGTGAGGTTTAGTTTCATCCATTTTTGCACTGAGCCCTCGAAATATGTTTCTTTTAGAGAAGAACTTGTCCCAATGGTATCTATCTTTCTAAGGAAGATACTTTAGGAATCAAGTTATCTTAATAGAGAGACATTCTGAATAGCATTTTAGCAGTTCTTATCTTGTGTTCGTTTCATTAACCAAATTTCGTTCACACAGCCAAAAAAATAAAATAAACTGATTTGTTTGCGCTACAGATATTTTTCTGATTTTTGGGGCCAGTATTCTTTTATATCATAGAAGCGTTGCGATCTATCATTTTCAACAAGAAATAATTGAAATAAGCAGACTATGATATGACTACTTTTGCCAAGAACATATAGCCTGGATATTAAAAAAAGGAGTTTATTTGTGGCTGTCACGCAAACAATAATGCCAGTAACGTTTGTGAAGTTTTTTTTGTTGTTGTTTTATATTGGTCGACGACTGATGTTAGTTGTGAAACAAATGCAAATGCTTCCCATCCTGTTTCTCATCCTACAGAAGCTAAAACTATTTTATTTTATGGATTTTTATAGTTGAAAATTCCCCTGTAGCCTTTTATTGTATTTTGAACGTCTGCTTCTATGATGCCTACAACCTTGACCTTATAAAATATCTAAAAAATGTATACTAGCAAAAGTATTCAATTTAAACTGACTCTTTTATCATTTACAGTTGCATTTACTAAATGGTTTTCACTGAATAGCGAACAGAGTAGACTATTATTTGAATTCCGGTTGTACATACTTGCCGTGGTCTGCAGTAGTCGAAAAGGTCTGAAAAAAATGGGAGCATTGTAAAGATTTAGAACAGAGCAGACCTTGATATAATTAAGTGTGCAAAATATTATTCTGATATTACTGTTAGTTATGTCGACAGAAACATTGCTATTTATTTTTTAATCTTGCCAAAGTATTTATAACAAAAGCCAAAGAAAGCATGACCGGAAATATGTATTATATCATGACTTTTAAACAAATTGCAATGCTGTGTCCTATTTTGTTTTAAAATAAACAAAAAAAAGAGCCCTGCTCTACTTTAACACTAAGCCTTCTTGGTTTCTTTTCTTTCTTTTGTTGTAACATTTATATTGTTATGATTTTGTTTGTTTTTGTTGTAGTTGTACCATATCTATTTTCTACTTTCTATGATCTTAGTGATATAGAGGAGCATTTTATAATTAATGGTTTCAAAGGAGTTGATACTGGGATGTTGAAGCTGTTCCTACTTTTATACTAGTATGCAGATGACATAGTTATTCTTTCTGAAACTGAAAATGGATTACAACATGTTTGACTATTGTGGCCGTTGGAAATTACAGGTAAATGTAAATAAAACAAAAGTAATGATATTTAGAAAAGGAGGTACAGTTAGAAAAAAACTATTTTACTTACAAAAATGAGACTTTGGAAATAGTGAATAAATTTAGATATTTAGGAATTATTTTTACAACTGGTGCTTCTTTTAACATTACATATGAGACTCTGTAGGTCAAGCTTTTACGGCTGTTTTTAAATTAAAATCATACACGGTAAAATTTCCTTATATGTCTATTTGACAAACTTTTTGTTCCTATTTTAAATTATGGTTGTGAAGTTTGGGGTATGAATGAGGTTACTAGGTTAGAAAATATGCATACACAATATTGTAAATAATTTATAGGTGTTAGAAGTCAAACACAAAATGCGTTAATATATAGTGAACTAGGTAGATATCCCTTGCACGTGAAAAGATTAATTAGAGTTATAAAAT
This sequence comes from Cyclina sinensis, assembly GCA_012932295.1. NCBI lineage: Eukaryota > Metazoa > Mollusca > Bivalvia > Venerida > Veneridae > Cyclina > Cyclina sinensis. The sequence continues at coordinate 1,316,782 of JAAONU010000019.1, forward strand.
ACTGGTAAATACTGGTTTAAAATAATCAGATCTCCAGAAGTTAAGTATACTAGATTAGTTTACAATATGATGTTAAGTGATATTGAGAATTACCCAGACAAAAACTTCTGGGCAAAATCTGTAAAAACATTACTCGAAAGCTTAGAGTTTTATTATGTATGGTGGAACCAAGGAGTTGAAAATGTTGAATTGTTTTTGTCCGTTTTTGAACAAAGACTAAAAGATAATTATCTACAGTTTTGTTTAAATAAGTTTGATATTTCTTCTAGAGCAAGAACATATAAGTTGTTTTGTGATTTTTCTTTCCAACCATACTTACAATGTGTGAAAGTTGAGAAATTCAGAATAGTATTAAGTCGCTTACGCCTTTCGGCACATAGATTAACTATTGAATCTGGAAGATGGCATAAACCCAACAAAATTCCTTTTAATGAAAGAAAACGTCAACTCTGCAATAGTTTTGAAGATGAATTTCACTTTTTATTAGAATGCCCCTTTTATTTTGAAATTAGGAAAATACATATCAAATCTTATTACTGGAAACGGCAGAACATGATAAAAATTTGTTGAACTAATGAAGTCCGAAAATGAGAAAATTTTAAGAAATTTAGCTCATTTTATTTACAAAAGTTTTGAGAAAAGGAAATTAAACATCCCTCTCTCACATTGTATGCACATATATGGATGTATATTTATCTATTACATTTAACTTTAGTAAATTTGAAGCATTAGATCTGTGCAAACACCAATTTCAACGTCTTTTTGATAAATAACATAGTTATTTCATTCATGTATGATACAGTTAAAGGGAGGCTACCCTATGAGGTTTTTGCAATGTGTATTGATTGAATTGTTTTATATAACCAACTGCTACACATTTGACCTGTAACTAAATATCATTTTGTTGTTGAATACGAGGGGTGATTCAAAAGTTCGCGGAATTGCTTTATTACTAGAACGGAAAAGACAATACAAACACAAAAATTACATCACTCGATACGTTTACTCAATACTAAAGCAGAGCCGTAATCTCATTGAAATACATTTACTAATAAATCGTTTGTACATATTTGAATTGTATACATGACCGGCACTTGACGCACGCCATCACGACGTCGACGTCACTAACGGTCAAATTCTAGCGTACGATTCACCTTCTCGACGTAATCGCCGCCCGTCGCTACACACTTCCTATGCCTTTGTACCCATTGCATAAATGTTACCTTAAACCAATCCTGACTGAATGAAGAGATTACTTCACGAGCCTTATTGCGTAGCTCTAATGTTGTTTCAAATCTCTGGCCTCTGAGTTCCCTCTTCATATCTGGAAACAGACGAAAGTCCATCGGTGCTAGATCCGGGCTGTACGGCGGATGTGGTAAGAGACTGAAACCAAGCAGTGAAATCTCTAACTCTGTACTCTGTGCCCGATGTGCTGGAGCGTTGTCATGATGGAGTATAACATCATCCAGTACCAACAGGGGGCGCTTGCGGCGCAGAGCCTGTATCAGATCGCGTCTAAGCACCTGAAGTCAAACAAACAAACGGGAAAACATGAAATAATTTAAGTTTAAGAAAGTAAAAAGCGGCACATTTTAAATAATATTTTTATATATTTTGTTATTTGAAACAATACATACTGTAAAATATTAGTTTGTTATAAAAATAATATATAAGTGTTGATCGTTTGTATGACTAAAATGCGGCATACCTTTGAATAATAGTCGGCATTTACGGTACATCCGTCGCGCACCTTGTGTTGAAGCAAAAGCCCTTGTCTATCCATGAAGAAGATGAACATTTCCTTTTTGCAGCTGCGTGTTGTCCTGGCCTTTTTTGGTGGAGGTGTGTCTGGTGACTTCCAGACGGACGACTGCTGTTTCGACTCTGGATCATAATGGTATAACCATGTCTCGTCTGTCGTGATGATTTTGTCCAAAAACTCGTCACCCTGTGCGTCGTACAGATCCAGAAATTGCTGAGAACATTCTAACCTCCGCTGCTTGTTTTCATCAGTCAGAAGTCTGGGCACCCAACGCGCAGATACTTTGGACATATTTAGCTCTTCTGTAAGAATTCGTTGCACAGTAGAATACGATAGGGAGAGTTCCTCTGCAATACCCCTAACCGTTAAGCGCCGGTCGTTGTCCAAAAGCTCTCTCACTAACGTTGCGTTGCTCGTCGTCATAGCGGATGCTGGTCTACCTGCTCTATCGTCATCAAGTACCGATTTTCTGCCGTTCCGAAATCGCTCATGCCATTTGTAGACAAACGATTTACCACAAGGTTGTAATGTATGCGAGTTTTTAATTTGATTCAACGTCTCAACTGGTGTAAGTTTGAGTCCAACACAAAATTTCACAACTGCGCGTAGCTCCAATTCACTTGTTGACGTCGCGGAAGAAGTTGAAGACATGGCGACAACTCGCTGCTGTGGAGTAACGGTTCAACGTAATGTAATCAAAATTATAGGAAATGACGTCAACACGTCATTCTAACGTCAGTTACGTTCGCGCCAAAATTAAGCAACATTTGAAAACATACTATCGTCTGAAGTGAATTAGTAAAACGAAATATTTTGGCCTGCTTCAAGTCACCTAACCGTGGTTGCTATGGAGACCATTTATATTCTTCCGGTTACACATATTCCATAAACTAAACGAAAATGTTAGTTAAAATACGTTGAATTATATTTATGCGAAATTTAATGTGATTCGGTGAAAAAATAAATGATTTAGAGATAAATTCCGCGAACTTTTGAATCACCCCTCGTACATGTAGAATGATAGGCATATTGCCTTGATTCTTGAATAAAATCTATATATCTATCTATCTTTGGTCATATATCACATCTATAGTATCGCGCCATATCTGCAGTCTCACACCATATATGTAGCCTTGCACCATAACTGTGGTCTCACACCATATCTGTGGTCTCGAACCACATATGTAGTCTTGCGCCATATCTGCAGTCTAGCACCATACCTGTAGATTCGCACCACATCTGTAGTCTTGCACCATATCTAACATCCCGCACCATATTTGAGTATTGCACTATATCTAACATCTCATACAATATCTGTAGTCTCGCACCATATCTAGCATCTCGCACCACTTTTTAGTCTCACACCATATCTAACATCTCACACAACATATGTAGTCTCGCACCATATCTAACATCTCGCACCACATCTGTGGTCTCGCACCATAACTAACATCTCGCACATCAGTAGTCTCGCACCATATCTGACATCTCGCATCACATCTGTAGTCTCCCACCATATCTAACATCTCGCACCACATCTGTAGTCTCGCACCATATCTGACATCTCGCACCACATCTATAGTCTCCCACCATATCTAACATCTCGCACCACATATGTAGTCTCGCGCCATATCTTACATCTCGAACCACATCTGTGGTCTCGCACCATATCTTACATCTCGCATCATATCTGCAGTCTCGCACAATATCTGTGGTCTCACACCATATTTTACATCTCGCACAACATCTGTAGTCTCGCACCACATCTAACTTCTTGCACCATATCTGTAGTCTCGCACCATATCTAACATCTCGCACCATATCTAACATCTCGCACCACATCTGTAGTCTCACATCATATTTGTAGTATCGCACCATATCTAACATCTTGCACCATATCTGTAGCACCACATCTGTAGTCTCGCACCACACCCGTAGTTTTGCACCATATCTGTAGTCTCGAATCATATCTAACATCTCGCACCACATTTGTGGTCTCGCACCATATCTTACATCTCGCATCATATCTGCAGTCTCGCACAATATCTGTGGTCTCACACCATATTTAACATCTCGCACAACATCTGTAGTCTCGCACCACATCTAACTTCTTGCACCATATCTGTAGTCTCGCACCATATCTAACATCTCGCACCACATCTGTAGTCTCACATCATATTTGTAGTATCGCACCATATCTAACATCTCGCACCATATCTAACATCTCGCACCACATCTGTAGTCTCACATCATATTTGTAGTATCGCACCATATCTAACATCTCGCACCATATCTAACATCTCGCACCACATCTGTAGTCTCACGTCATATTTGTAGTGTCGCACCATATCTAACATCTCGCACCATATCTGTAGCACCACATCTGTAGTCTCGCACCACACCCGTAGTTTTGCACCATATCTGTAGTCTCGAATCATATCTAACATCTCGCACCATATGAGTACGGCCAAAATATTGAGAAATTTCACGTTACTATGTTTTTTTAAGTCAATACAATCTACTTGTGTTATTTCTGGTCAACAAGATATTCTGAAATTACAGTTGCATTTGTTTATATAATCTATCTATATTTCCAGCATTCATAACTTACACATTAATTATCTTCCTTGATTAACGGACAATTGCCATTCAAATTCAGCTAAAAACTAACCTTGTTTCTAAATGCTTATTTTTAAATGTTTCAAAATAGAAGAATAACCTATATAATATCAATACTTCTTATTTGTCTGTCTAGCAATGGTTCTTTAGCTTATGTATCGCGTCTTCTGTAAAAATCCGAAAAATCACCATTGAATTTAAAATCACCAATTACACCTGTTTCATTTTCAAATTAACCTTACTTCTATCCTAAATTTTAAATTGTTAGTTTGACAAATGATTGAAATTAAAAAGTAATCTAACTTTATTTATAGCATCCTCTATAATCTTCTAGAAATAACAACAATTTTCCGGGATTTCCTGAACTGTACGATTTTAAACCTGCTGTCTCCCATTTCGTTTTTTCTCAGGTCGTTTCGCCTTTTATGGTGTACTATTTTTGTAGTAGTTTTGTGAGATACAGTACAAAAGCGGAACAGACGCCATTGGAAAGAAGACGTAGCGTGACGAAAGTTATTCACAAAATTTTAAAAAATGCCTCCAACAGACAACAGAATTTATGTTGGCAATCTGCCTCCAGATATAAGGGCCCGTGATATTGAAGATTTATTTTACAAATTTGGTAAAATCACATTTGTCGATCTGAAAACTCGCCGGGGGCCACCGTTCGCCTTTGTCGAATTTGAAGACCATAGGTAATCAAATTATTATGTGAATGATCTCTCGGTTCTTGGTCATCAAACTTCTACAACGAAAAGCATTTCAACTAAGTAAGCATTTAATTGTTTCCCTGTTCCTGGTAGTTGGGAGGAGAGGGAAGGAAATTTGGTCTAAAGCATAGTCAGCATGGTTATAGAGCACATTGGAATGAAGACTTACTGGTGTGAGTGACTGAGTCTTGCCCCAGGTGCATGTTTTATCGAAACCGACAATAAGTCAATCTTTTGTGCCCAGATATTTGATATTATTTGGGGTATTTTTTTTGGAAGAAGTGTTTTTATAACCTAGTCCAAATAATTGTACTCAGAAAATTTGAGTATCATGCTATTTTTTTTAATGGTCTATATCTGCATTCAGAATACAAACCAGAATGGTTACAGAATGTGGTGGAAATTTTTCCTTTGCGTATGTAATGCCCAACAAAATCTGTTGGGCACCAATTTGCACAAAAACTGAAACGTACAAGCAAAAAATATTCATGTCCCAGGTTTTACCGGAATCTACCAGATTCGACTTTGTTTTACTGGAAATGACCTATATTTCATTCATAAGCCAAGTGTGTTTTCTTTCCCTTGTTATTTCTGATGTAAAGTAGTGAAAAATGTGTTAATAGATTATTTCTTAGGTATATTAATGATTTACATCATTTTTGAATGACTTAAATTCAATTCATTTATGAAATACAGGTTAATTCTGGTGTATGTCCGTATGCGAAACTTTTCCGCAACTCGCAGATTTTCTTTCTCTTGTAAGATCTTTCCACTGGAAGATACTTCAAATTCCTTGAGTAAATATGGTATTTCTGATGTAAAGTGATGAAAAATAAGGTTTGTATGACTTCAATTTATTCAATTTGTTTATGAAATACAGGCCGATTCCGGCGTATATCCATATGCGCAAATTTTCCACAATTTGCCGATTTTCTTTCTCTTGTAAAATCTTTCCACTCAAAGATACTTCAAATTCATTTAGTTATTATATTAATTATATTATATATTATTAATAAACAATATTGTATATCTTTAAAAAAGACTTGGCTTATGTATGAAATTTAGGTCGAGTCTGGTAATGCAGAGTCGATTCCAGTAGATTCTGGTAAAACGTGGGACTGTATCCATGTGGTAAAAGAGTTAACTTTTCTGCTTCAGATGATGTATGTTTCAAATAAGTTTGTTGAAAAATATGTCCTCAGTGGCGGATAAGAAATTTACAGAATAACACACTAAAATCAATTATTGGAAAAATGGCCGTAGAGGTAAACATTTAACCACGGTATGTGAACCCTGTACAGTAGATTCTGATTACAGGCGATAAATCTATTAAAATTTTTAAGCGACAGGGCCAGTTTCACGCACTGAACTAGTTTGTCATATACAGCTTATATAACGGTTTACTGACAGTTTAAAATAGAGCACTGTTTTCATTGGCTCCTGCTTTCTCAGTGTGTGCACACCCCGATCAGATAAAGCTGATGTAAACAATAGACTGATGTAGGTTTAAACGCATCCTTTTTTTTTTTTTTTGCTTTTTGGGGGTTTTGTGGAACAGATTGAAACAAAATACAATGTATATTATTCCAATATGTTTCTAAATGTGCAAGTCTAAAATGACTGTTAATCAGTTGGGAAATAGGGATGTCACAAAATCCATTTTCCACCACTATTTTGGTGGTTTCTGTTTGAAGCCTGAAGTCACATTATTGAGATTATTCATAACCAAAATTGTCTGGATTCATCAGTTTTCAGGCATCGTCAAAGAATTTATCTGGAAATGTAATATAGCTTTTCTTTTCTAGTGTTTTATAATAAATTATGTTTGTTCTACAGTTCTTTAATAATACCAGTTAACTTAAATGTTTTAGGGATGCCATGGATGCTGTGAGGGATAGAGATGGCTACAATTATGATGGCTACACACTAAGAGTGGAATTTCCAAGAGGATCTGGCCCTGGTGGTCCTGGAGGAGATCGTGACTACGGTGGAAGTAGTGGTGGTGGTGGTGGTTTTAGGGGTGGACGTGGTGGATATGGAGGAGGTTTTGGTGGTAGAGGAGGAGGTAGGGGTGGCCCACCATCTCGCCGATCAGAATACAGAGTACTTGTGTCAGGTAAGGTTAAGATTAGGACTTTCAAGAACAAGATAGCAATGAATTTTTGTATTAAAACGCATAATTTTTGGCGTAAAATAAACCCATACTGGAGTTTTCGGAACACTTGAAATGTACTGTACTTTGTCGTACTATCAAAATTTTCAGTTAAATGTTACTGTTAAATCTTGGATTTCTTTTGAAAAATTCTCAAAACACCGGAGCTCATTAACCATTGTGGGGGGGAAAAATTAACAGCTGTACAGAAAATACTCAAGATGATGCATTTTACCTGTAGAAATTTTCCAGTGTGAAGAAAAAAAATAGATGCAGATTACATTAAGAATTATATCTTGTTCATATATTTGATATCATTTACTTGTTTAAGGTTTACCACCCACTGGAAGTTGGCAGGACTTAAAGGACCATATGCGTGAAGCCGGTGATGTCTGCTATGCGGATGTTTACAAGGACGGTACAGGAGTATGTGAGTTCCTGAGGAAAGATGATATGAAATACGCCTGCAGGAAACTGGATGATTCCAAGTTCAGGTCACATGAGGTATGTAAAATTTAATTCTAAATCTATGTTTAGAAATGTCCTATTTGTTATGTATACCAATAGCTGATCATTTCTTTTGCTCTGAGTTTTGAAGGTTTTTAATTAAAGATATACTTTGAAGAACAAGTACCAGTGGTATATTGATCTTGGATTCCAGATGAAATTTAACATTTATAATGCTTAAGTGGCTGTAGGACCATTTACGAAAGTGTCCTTGGTCTGGTTCAGTTCAGTTGAAAAGAAGTTTGTAGGGGTTGAATCATTTTCAGTGATTGGTTTAAACCTCTTAAACAAAGTGTAAGTGGCTTACAGTTTAAATGTGTTACCATTTCTGTCTGACTCAGTGTTGTAAGGAACTTAACGAAGGAGAGAGAGAGATTTTGTCACACATTCTATTGTGATAACTATTGTTTATTTTCAGGGGGAGACATCATACATCAGGGTAAAGGAAGACACAGGTTCTGGAGGTGGTCGTTACAGTGGTTACATGTCAAGGTCACGCAGTAGAAGCATGTCTCCGCCAAGAAGATCCAGGGGTTCACCAAGATATTCACCAATGAGATCACGCTCACGATCGCCATACTGATTCAGTCAAAAACTTACATCATCATACCATCATTTCATGAAGTCATAAAATCAGCACATTTACATTTAAACAGAGTCACATATTTTTGTTCAGTTTTGTGCTAAATTTTGATATGGCATCTTACTTTTCAAAAAGAAGCAAATTTCTGTCCAAACTTCTTTTTCAAATTTTTCTTTGGTTCTTCAGTTCAAACAGTAAACATAAATTTCCCAGCAGCCATTTTTTGACATATTTCTTTTGAGATATTTCTAATGTGATTACTTTTGAGACCTTTTTCTTAGAACTGAGATTTAAAACGTTGACAAAGTATTTTAATCTTTACCAAAAAAAGTTAGAGAATAAGGTGCCATGTGTGAGTGCAGCACAATTTTTAAACTTGTGAAAGGGAATATTTTTCATTCCTGAGTATTTTACATCTCCATTTTCAGAGTATAAATGTACAGATTAAGGCGCTTGGAGTGCTTGATAAGTACAGAATGCAGAAAGATGTTCAGAAGGAATTAACATGGTAATGAAACAAACATGTTGCCAGAACTGTAAAAAAAAACTGTCTCAGTGAATTGTTTAGAACATTTGTGGTAGTTACTAGCTACTGCATATTTTACGAAGTGTACAAATAAAAATGAATGACAGTCTAGCTGTATCTAAAGTAACAATTACACGCACTGGTTTAAGTACGTTAAAGTGGATTTGTAGAATAGGTTGATTTTAGCCCTTGTTGTACAAATGTTGTAATAAATATCCTTTTACATTTTGAGAAAGTTGTGTGATTTCGTTGATATGTGTACTTTGCAAAATGTTTCAGATTAGGGAATAAGCAGTTGATTTTAAGTGTTTGCAGAGATGTATCTCATGGGTAAGAATTGAATTTGACTGGTTAGAAGTACACACTGAAAGACATAGAAATTGCACAACTTTGTAACATGTGACATACTTCTTTGTATGAACCACGTACATGATTATAACAATTTATTATTGTTTATATTAAAGGGCTCTTGGATTCAGGATAAGGATCCGTTCAGGAGCCAGCTAGCTAAGAAGGGAGCTGAGATAGGAAATAGGGAGCTCCATGTAGGGGTCACCTAACTTAAGGATTGGATCTAAGGAACTGAGGTCATTTTGGATAAGGATATTTTTTCCAGGATTTTTTTTTTCTTCTGGAGCAAAAATGAATTTGGATAGGATTTTTCTCAAGATTTTTTTCATTGGAAAGGATCTGTAGTTGAAATATGGAAGGATGAAGATTTTTTTCATGGTTCTTCCCTTCTTCAAAAGAAAAGGAGGATCTTAAGAGAGAAATGCAGTCTGGATTTGGATTTTTTCCAGGATCTTTCCAAATGTTTGGATTTTTTCCAGCATCTTTCCAAATGTTTTAGGATCATAAGTTTGGATAAGGATAATTTTTCCAGGATCCTTGACTAAATAAAAATCAGGGAATTCAATGTCCAACCATATCAGAATTATTTCCATGGTTTTTCCAGCTATGATAATTTTCCTTTTCATTAGAGAATACTGAGAACCCAGACTTCAATCTGTCATTTTACTTCAAGAAGAATTCAGTAGGTCTGTGTCTACCTGATTTTTAGCAGAAGCTTTAAGATACATGAAACAGGATTAGGAAATGTATTCCAAGTTTCTCTCTTGTATTTGAATGATCTGGGGATGGGAGGGGATTTTTTGCTTAACAGTAGGAGGGTCGATCTTGATTTGGTATTTTCTTCTTGCATTGTCCATGTTAAACAAAGGAGTGAAAATACTAAGGATTATTTAATTTTTTTCTGGTTATTGATTATTCACATGGATCTCTTCAATCTTGGTCAGGATTTTCATTTTCCAAGGATCTGTGGAGGAACTTGTTTCCAACTGGACTAGGATTATTGTAATTGGCTTCCCCTACTTGCTTCCTGAAGGATTTGGAAAGGGAACCTTTTTATTCCTTTTATTTTTCTCCAAGACAGAATATGAAGTGTCAAAAAAAAACAGAGCAGTCGGAAAAGCATTGTTTTAGGTGGATTCAAAGTTTTAATTTAAGATACTTGAATTTTAATGCATATTTCTGTACAATAAATTTCTTAATCAACAGGTCTATATGCCGAAGGTAAGTATTGTTAGATGTTGATTAAGATTGAAGGAAACAACAGAAATATCTTTCTTTCATATCTGCTGAAGGCAGAATAAAGGATAAATCTAAATTACAAAAAGCAATTAAGAATTCACATTTGGAACCCCTTGCATTCTAAAGGAGTCTTGCCTGGATTAAAGTCAAGGAAAAATTTCTGGATGAGGAAATTCAGCTTCATTGATACACTGGAAAAAATTGGAATTTGGAAAGTAAGTTTCGAAAAAAATGGTGTGGAGAAAGGGTTTAAGTTTACTATGGAGGGATTTATTTGGATATATGTAAACAATAGGATCAGAATTCTAGTAAGTATTAACAATAGGGAATTTCTTGCTTGATCCCCAAACTTTCAATAAATTGATGTATTTTGGGAATAGAAGTCTCTTCTGAAAAAGTCCATTTTACAGCTAGAAATAAGGCAGTCTAGTAGGTTATGATAGATTTACCAAATGTGCACCTTTTAAAACATTTTGACTTTTAATGCGTTACACAAACCTTTTTCTTTTGTTGAAAGTAAACACTATTCATGATTGGCCTAAAGGCCTCTATAAGAATATAATGTAGTTAATATAATTATATGACAATTTTAATTCCAGCAACGTCTTGTGTCTTGTAAATAAAGTCTGATTATTATTCTCTTGTTTGTCGTTCTTTAGTGTACAAATTCCTTAGTGATCTTGAACACTGTCCAATATTGGGTTGTAAGATGGTGGTCTTTAGTTTATCTTTGTTAAAGACCATAAAGAAACAAGGTAGTGATACCAGTTTTGAAAGCATGGTATAGTACAGCTAGTAAACTGAACTGTTTATGACATTTGGCAACCAAATTTTGCTCAGCCCTAAAGATTTCAAATTTTTGAAATGCTTTTTTAGTGTTCAAAGCTTAGTACTTCTGCCCAGTAATTTGCCGAAGATGACCTGTTAAATCTATTATCCGGTATCTTTATTAACCCACTATATTTCATTCGAATGAATGCTCACTAGCTTTTGAGAAAAGTAACAATTGTTTACTTCTTTTCATGTGTTATTATATAATGACTACTGACATAAAAACATTAGTTAACATGACATAAGATCTTGAGCTCTACTAGATTTTGTCTTTTCAGTATAGTAAAGGGGGGATCTTGTTACCTAAAAAGGGAGTTACAGTTGACTTGGATCAAGTAGAATACCTTAACAATTAATTTGGAAATGGTTGCTGTGCACTGAGGAACTGTGATGCATGGGGAACAAAATGCAACAATTACCTCAAACAAAAATAAACTGGAAGCAACTTCAAAACAAGAAATGTTTGTAAAACATACATACCCCCAGCAGCTCCTAACTGCTTGTGGTTGGGCCAAAGCGTTCTCTAGTTATTGATCAGAAACCCTTTTTAGGATCAAGGTCCCTGTGGCTTTGACCTTTGACCTCAAAATCAATAGGGGTCATCTACTGGTGATGACCAACCAGCATACCAAGTTTGGTGAACCTAGGTCAAAGCCATCTCTAGTTATTGATCGGAAACCGTTTTTAGGATGATGGTCCCTGTGAGCTTGACCTTTGACCTAATGACCTCAAAATCAATAGGGGTCATCTACTGGTGATGATCAACTAGCATACCAAGTTTGGTGAACCTATGTCAAAGCGTTCTTTAGTTATTGATCGGAAATGAAGTGTCTACCGACCGACATTTGCAAAACTATATGCCCCCTCATCTTCGATGGGGGCATAATAAGAAATGGAGAGTTACAGTTCTTGTGAATTGCACCTCAACAAGATCTGGGACAGATAAGTTCTGAGACACGGATGCCCCCACCTGTGGCGTATTTTCAAAAGTGTGTGGCTTAATAAAAAAAAGGCAATAATAGTGGTAACAAGAAATCTCTTCAAAAAAAGATGATAGGTGTAGATACATTACCACATTAATGCCTAAAAGTGGATAGTGTTCACACATTGGTAAATATTGAATGTCCTATTACATGTACCATAACAGTTAAGGCTTTGAATGAAAAATGTGTTTAATGCTTAAAGTGTCTCTATCATTTTCAGTTGAATATTTAGTCATATTTATTATACATGTATCTTTATTTCAATTAGTTTAATTTTTCATTCTTAAAACATTTTATATTAATTTATGGCTGTATTAATGTTATTTGATTATTTTCAGACACTAATAATAATGATTTCTGCCCTAAAATTTCATAACAGCAAATTCTCAGCTGAAGATTTTGTATCCAAGAATTTCAGACGTTACAAAATCGATTTTTAATATAGCTACGCCGAAAAAAAAAGTTCAATACAAATTCACTGCTTTGTCAACTATTCGTTAAGCCTTATGTTATTTAAGCTCTCAGTTTAAAGGAAATCCACAAATTACCGGTTAGGAAGACATATACAGGTAAAAATAAAACCATCTGCAATTTTAAAAAATCCCAATGGGAAACTTGAATGCACGTGAATGTTGTTATCTCAGTATGTCTGAAGAATATTCTCTAAAAGATACATGAAGATTGAGAAAAATTACCTTATATGATGAAAAACAAAAATGCCCATAATTGCGGTTAAACTATCTGAAACAAAAACCCTGTCCTTTGCGACCGTCTACACGTCTAGTCTATATACCTGTGAAGCAGATCCTCCAAAAGAAAAAAAAAAACTGAGTTTATCGTCAGTACCGGTTTCTCATATGACCATCCTATCAGAGTTATTTCAGATTGTTGGGGATAGATACAGAAAACACTGCATTCCAGTAACATCCCTGATTGTTTTCCGTGCTCATTGTGTAGCACTGGTAAATGGGTCCTCTAATGTCTCATCCGAAAGACAGAAATGTAAGTGGAAGAGCAGGGAATCAAACTTGCGACCACTGGAACACAATTAGTCCAGCCCGTAACCACTAGACCAATACTGACCAGCTCCTATGGGAAGTTTGACACGAGGTAATCTTTATATCCCTTAAATAAAAAGGTTCCAATTTAAACTGGGTGCAACTCGGGCTATTCATTTGTGAAAGATTGATGCAAACTCTCCAAAAGATGTATGCGGGGTTTGACACAAATTCTAAGAAGACCAATGCTATATGCCTCCATCAAATTTGGGGCAAAATGTATTGAGAAAAAGAAAATTAGCTAGGCTCTCCATTGTAAGATCTGTCCTGTTTTACTATCTGCACGGGTCTTTGCAACGGATGAAACACCAACTATATGCTCGTCTGTTGGTTTCCTCAAAGTAAACTCGTGTCACTGAGTAAGAAATCACAGGATAAAAATTACTCAAAAAAGTGGGTTATGGAAGGGCTTCCACTCGACCAATTTTGGACATTATTTTCAGCTATGAATGAATATGGACTAACCAGGTTATCACTGCTTAACTATCGCTTTTCACACACTTTTTCACACAGAAATATTATTGTCAGGTGGGAACCACGTTACATACAATATTCATTTGTTTTGTATACACCACAGAAATTGGTTGAAGCGGTTATAGCACTAACCTTTTCACGTAAACATCTACATCTACATCTACATTGTACTGCTTCACAATCAACAATTGATTATACTAAGCATGATGTGATCTTATCTTACGAATTAAATGAACAAAACTCGTGTTCTTAAATTGGACTGCAGGTTACATTGGAAGCAGTTTGATTTTGAGAAAATAAATCAATACAAATTTCTTTTGTTTTTACTACAATACGTTATGACACACTGCTAATACAATTTATAGGCTATATTAAATAATTATTATTCATCCTCTTTTAGAGACAGTTTCTTTTAGAGACAGTTTTTTTCTTTCCTTTATTGTCATGACAGATTCTGTGTCCTGAGTGTGTTCGTCTGTCTGTATAAGGTGAAAGGTGTTAACTAGGAGATTTTTTTTTTAATTTTACCAATTATGGAATGTGACAGTGTCTGTTTTTACTTCTTTTTATTACTCTCAGATTTTTACATATTCTGTATCTTGTAATGCCTTGAAAATGCCTCAATATATATCGGATTTTACTGTTTTATTATAGAGTTGTCTTTAGCGCTGCATAGTATATGCTGGTAGTAACGAACATACTGGCACGTGAATGGATAACAGTCCATTTTAATCAGAGAGTCATAGTAGTATTTATAAACAAAAAACTTTCCTTAACTGGTATATCTTTTTTTTAAGGGGGTGGGGGAGAAATGTACGACTAAATCTTCTTCTTCTTCTTCTTTTTTTTTTAATGTTGATAAATTATAATACTATTTATTTTCCAATGTTTCTTGGGAGAACAGCAACATTAACAAAAGCCTTCTTATCTTACACCTTTTTGATGACATTACTCCGATATTAAAGACTATTAAAGATAACCTGTTTTTGGCAGTGGACATGAATTTTTTAGATGATTTTATAGACATTGGCTATTTCAGATTTCAAACGATAGTGCAAGTAGGTATGAAAATGCCTCATTTTTATATATATCAAGAGTTCTTTTAAATAATCACTGTCTATAGCATTTCACAAGAAATACAAACATAATTATTTCATAGGGAGCGTTTAGTAGACTACAAAGACATAACTTTCTCTTCGTGGTGCATTAATTCGTTTTACAGTTCTAAATAACACAAACCTTTAGACTCCATATCAAACCTTTAGTTTTACTAAAATGACATTGAAAGTTTTTTTCTAAAAACTCAACAATGACATTTTTTGAAGGGAAGGTGTAACTAACATTTCCATTCCATTTCGTTTATTTATAGCCCAGTTGTTTAATTTCCATGTCGTATTTTTTTCTCTATACTTGATAGTTCATTGATACTAATTTATTGTGGAGAGGAGTTTCCGGTGTCCGAGGTTGTGCCATTTTCTGATCATCTAAGAAGAGTATTACTGTTTTCATTGAGACTTACACCATGGCAAGTGCATTACGCCAGCCAGTCTTGTCCTTAGCATCTAAGATTATGCAAATATCTCCAAAGACTGTCACAGCTCCAGTGTTAAAATCTTTTACTGCACCTCAAATTGCCACACGTGGTTTGACATTGAGCAGGAACTTGTGGTGTGCGACGTCTAAGAACAGCTTTTTGAACAAAAATGTAAGAATTCACACACATGGAAAGTTCTGTGGTTGCTGTTCAATCCACACAGAAGGTGAGATATGCAGTCACAAAGGCTGATGCAATGTAAATCTATGATTGTCACTAGTTTTCATGACACTTGATATGCACATGATAGTATTGTGCAGAATAGGAGATATAGTTAGCTGAAGTACTGCATTGATTTATTATTCAGACTTAATGTCTGACATATGAATGTGACCGACTAACTTTGATGTAGAGAAAAAGAAGTCGGCCTTTGTTCAGCTACATGTAGATAGAGTGCTTGGAACAACGCTCGGCGTAAATCTATTTTTTCACGGAATTGATATTTTTTTCTTAGAAGTGATTTAAAACTCTTCTTTAATTCGAGTAAAGTGTCATTTCGTCTATCTTTTCACGGTTCTCTGAACTTCCAGTATCATCACGTGACTTAAGCATAGCAGACGGAAGGGGATCCCATTGGATAAAACTGACAAGACGCATTGTTTTCTACGCGAGATCATGTACTTCCGCTGTTTGATACGCAATGAATAGAAACAATCTGTTTAATACTTTATTCATTTTGTGTTCATGAAAGGTTCTTTGCATAATTACAAAAGATTATTTTTTGAAAGGTCGCCGATCAGGTCATCTACAGTACGCCGAGCATTGGTACAATTTTGTGCAAACCGCACATGTTGTACTCGGTCTATTTATAGCCTGCCCTGTTGTTTTATGTCACGGTTGTTTCACATGGGGAAACTTCGTAAGGATTTAGCAAAGTTTACTCTTGAATATAATTAGTTTATAACATAAAATGAGTAATTTGTTTAGTCTCTTCAAAGAAATTCCTGTGATTTTACGCCGAGCATTGGTCTTACCACTCTAGATTATATTTATTACAAGTTTCTTAGTGTTTGATACATATCTATTAATTTTTGCTCTTGACAGTTCAGCCTGAGTGTGCTGTATAAGAATTATAAGAAAAAATTGTATGAATATTTTAGTTTAAATATAATGTTATGGCCTAGTGCATACCTTCCTATAAATGTATAAACACAACCTTGACATCTGTGTCAGGGAATGGATTCTTTGGCTCAGTGGTTAGAGTGTTGGTCTTCGATGCCCTTAGATCAGAGTTTGAATCCCGCTCTGGGTTGTTTATTTTAAGATGCATTACATCTTTCTGTTACTGACTTTCATGTTTGTAAGATGGGGGCTCATCCGGGATTACATCTCCTGGACTAGGTTATAAAAATCAAATAAAAAAAGAATCTTTAAGACTTCTGTCTGATCTTCTGATCTAATTAAATACACAACACCATTCGTCATCATAATTGATGACTTTCTTTAGAGGCTCAATGATTAGATTGTTGTAAGATCAGAGTTCAGATCCCTCTCTGAATTGTGTATTCTAAGATGCATTGAATTTGCATCTTCCTGTTATGGACTCATGTTCGTAAAAGTCAGATTACCAATTGTTAGGAATTGATATTTTGAGCATCACATATCATCCAGTTATACATGCAAGGAAATTTTTCATATTAATGAATCAAAGATATTTTCACTTTCATTTATCTTACATGACAACGAAACTTATTCTTTATAAATTACAAGAATCATCTCTGCAGGTGATATGCTGTAGCTTTAGTGGATAAGTAAAAGGGGAGGCAACTTGTGCAAGGACTGTTAATATATATGTGATGAAATCTGCACTGTTCTATGTGGTTTACATTTTTGTTAAGCAAAATGCTAAACAGTCAGTTCTTGTTTATATGATGAATAAGTGAAAAATGTAGAACTATTGTTAAGAAAAGGAGCAGTCCTTATTCTCATTTATCTCAATATTTCTTTAGTCTTGAATTAGTGGTATGTTTGGTAAACATGCATTTTCTGTTTTTCCTCAAGGTGACCAAAAAGTAGTGTCCTTTCTTGAAAATGAGATTCAGGATGAAAAAAGAACTGTCCAGGCTGCCACAACCGTAGAAGGCTGGGATGTGAAAACAGATGGAACAGGAGTGATACTGACAAAAAAATTTAATGATGAGTTGTAAGTACAACAGTGCTAGTTAAACTTTTCTACTTACCAACTTATAAACTAGCTGGCATTTTGAGACATTAGACTAGATTCCTTCACGTTAATTTTGTATTGTGAAAATGGCATTTCAAGACTTTAAAACAGGAAACGTCAGTAGGCTGTTTCCTGAGACTACCAAAAATAACTAGGGCTTCCAAAAATTGAAAGGTTGTTGCCGAAATGAATAATAAAAAACTCTTCATTTTCACGCAAAATTTTATAATCTTAACGAAAAGGGCATTAAAACATTACAATACCTTGAAAAGAAACTAACAGAATGTGAGACTACACAAGTTAGATAAGGGATGTAAATTTGTACAAAAAAATAAATTATAGAGTATTGATAATTTGATAACAAAAATCATTAAATGTCAGCCTGGTATGAGGAGGCATCAAGTGCTATTTCTGGTGAAACCAGTTTGAAGTTACTGAAAACTAGTGGAGTACAAAAGTCAATTTAGCCAGCATTGAAACTTTTCATCACTGTTGATGACTATAGTAAAGATGACAATTGTACTATTTCAGGATCACAGTGGAGTTTGATGTAAACGACAGCGTGGACAGTGAGGAGCCGATGTTTGAAGGTTCAGAACAGGCAGATATGCCAGATGTAAGTTACTTCCCCTTAATAGGTTTCATAAATGCAGTATGTGATTGATTTGTCAGTAGTTGCAAGTAATCTCCCTTCCCCTTGGTATTGAAGTTTACAACTGTTTTATTATGCCTCCAAAGGAGGGCATATAGTTTTTTACCAGTCTGTCATTCCGTCCAAAAACTTTAACATTCCCCATAATTTCCTCGTTTGTAAATAGATTGATTTCATACTTGAATACAACGCCCCTTTAGACAAGACCTTCATACTGACTTATTTGTACAACCTTGACTGGTGAATGACCTTGACCTCAAAGATCTAATTGTCAAAAAAAAATCTTAAATATAGCCCATAACTTTACTTCAAATTTGAACACAAGCCCCCTTTGGACAAAACCTTCCCACTGACATATATTTGAATGACCTGGACCTCAAAGATCCATTTGTCAAAAATCCTTAATATTGTAATATTGGCCATAATTCCCTTGTTACTAAACAGATTTAGTTCATGTTTGCACACAACCCTTTAGGAGAAGTCTTCCAAATGCATTTTTTTTTTGAGCATGACCCCTCCATGACTTTGACCATTGTCAAAAAAAACTGCTTCCTTTGAAGGATCTACAGTTTATTTTTCAACTGGTCCTCAGCTCAAAGGTCAGAGCACCACTTTTGGATCATTGTCATCTTTCAGTGAAAGTCCTCGTATCATTATCATTATCTCCCTTTATCTTTGCAACTCGCTAGTCTCCCTTTTGTAATTTATCTTTCAATCCAAAAACTATCAAGGCAATTTACTTCAAATTTAGAATATATATTCTCTATCAAAATGTGACACCATTTCTAAAGGGCAGATAACCCTCAAATTTATTTTGCATAGTTATGCCCCTTTTTCGACTTAGAATTTCTTGGTTAACATTTTTTGTTAATGTCCATTTCTCGAAAAGTGTCAAAGATATTCCCTTCAAGCAGCAAGACTTCTACAAAGATTGTTGGTACCCATGTCCCTGTAGGTACTTGACTCCCCCACTCAAACTTTTTTCACTTGGCCCTCTTGTTTGACCTAGCTTATATAATTTATTATCCCACATTGAGAAAAGACGGGTCTTGTTTATAAATTGTCTGTGTCAAGAGCCTGGTTGAGATTAAGGATTAAAATAATGCACAGTTTCCTAAGTGGACAATAATGTTTTCTTGCCATAAAAGGTTTTAACACAACTTGACAGAGTAATTTGTCATAAGATGATATTCTTAATGAAGATATCTCATACCTGACATATATTTATAGTCCCTTTTTATGCCCCTGTTGAGAGTCTTCTTTCTGATACATAACCTTTTTGGGTCATTGGTCTCATAGTTTGAGAGGTATTGTTGAGAATAAAAATTATGAACTGACAATTCTTCAGAACCAACATTTAAAAAGATAAGGTAAATTGCTCCCTGTATGAATTAATTACTTTTTTACAAGTAATAAACACAGCAAGAATCAAACACAAACAAATTCATATAAACAAACACATTATTTTTCTTACAGCTGGTGTCCAAACCTCCATTTGAAGTGACAGTTCAGAAGAAGTCAGGTAGAAAACTGAGGTTCCTGTGTGAATTTTCTCTGCAAGAACCTCATTTTGATGATACTGCAGGCACTGCACCACAAGAAGCAATTGGTAAATGAATACTTAAGAAAATATGAGACATTTATCAGTATGTTGCTGTAATTAGATAAAATTAGAAATCAGAGGCATTTTGGAGTCTTTGTATGGCTATGTTATGCCAAATGATTATCAGTAAATTTAGAAATGATATCTAGTTAGCAGATCTTTTTTCCTGCAATGTCCCAGCTGTTTGCTATTTTTCTTGTTCACTAGGTTAAATTGCCTTTATGAATGGGTCACCAGGAAATTGAAAGGTGGTGGAGAAAATGATTATTACAGGCATTTTATTGTTTGCGAAGATTTTTTTTTTTTTTAATGAAAGTTGTAATTTTTTTTTTTTTTTTTTTTGTTCGGGTCCCTTTTTATCGGTAAACCCCATTTATTTTCCCCGTCATAGGTACAGAGAAGGTCGGGGTTCCCTCTCTGCCCTTACAATATTTTCAATTGCATAAGTCAATGATAAAGTGAACATTTAAACATATAGATAGATATAAATACATCAACACTGTAAATGAGGAAAATCAAAATAATTTAAGTTTTAAATTCTATAACAAGGGAAAGTTGTAATTTATTTAGACTTTGACATCATTTTGATATTGCAGCTGACCAGTTCAGTATTGTGGAAGTACGTCTTGGTGAGGACACAAAGTCAGGAGACTTAGAAAAATTCTACAGTCACAGCGGTGCAGTTATGGATGGGGTAAAGTCTTAAATTTGCTAGTATTTCTTCACAGTTAGTTTTAAGCTGAAATCTCACTTGAAGGAAGGAAACAGCAGTCAAGTTAATTGTTAACTTCACCCTATGATAGGTAACAAGAGTTCTCGCAAAAAACAACAGAATGTTAAAGTTGTGTTCCAAGTCTGCTGACAGGATTCAAACCCGTTACCTTTTGTTAAGTAGTCTTAGGCCTTACTGCTTTGCATAATCTCAAAAATAAAAAATAAAATTTTCCCTCGGGTGTTAAAAGGAAAAATATAGGGAGCACTTGTTTCGTTTGTATCACTTTCATTCATGTGATCACTTACTTAGTCATATTTAGCAAACCCTGAAAACTGACTTAATGGAGACATTGATAGTTATAGAGGATTGAAAGTTGTTGTCAGTGAATTTCAGACAGATGTTTGTAAAATTAACTTCTGTTACAGACATTGTACGACTTGCTGATGGATATGCTCGATGAACGTGGAATTGACGATGACTTTATCAACAACATGGTCGCCTTCGCTACAGCCTATGAGTTTAAGCTGTACCTCAAGTTTCTGGAAGATCTGAAGTCTGTCATCAGTGAGAAATAAACACTTGACTCCCGAGTGCATTTGAAGTAATCTTAGCATAGAGAGCAGAGTCTGAAAGTCTTCACTGTTGAATAGTGCTGCAAATTTTTCAAGCTGTAATGTTGAAAATAACATTTGTTTTGTTGAGAAATTTAATACAGAACAAAAATACTATCATTTGATACATAATCTCTGGTGCCAGTCTTAGATAGGTTATCTTTGACTTTGGAATATCCCTTCTCCAGACACCTGTTTTTTGCATAACGTAAATTGTTAGTGGTTTATCTAGGAAAATGTTTCTGTGGTCAAATACATACATTTCTTTTCTACTTTGAGCTTCCTTTTCTGTTTTATATACTTACATATATGGCTATAGCTAAAATGCAAAGTAAATGAGTATTGGTGATGTTGCATTTCATGTGAATCTGTAATTTACTGTACCATAATAAAAACAATGGCTTCGATGCTGCTTTTTTCTTTATATCCAGTACTGAAAGCTAATGGATATCTGTTGCATTGTGGGTATTTTGCACCTATTCTGGTTATCACTATACTCTAATAAAGGACAGAAATCTGGAGAAAAGGGAACACTTTGATGGTGTAATAGTATTAATAGATAGTAATTTGAAAGTTGACAAAAGGCATAGTTTGGATAACTACGTATATTTTACTCAAAACATGCTAAAGCTACTCACTGAAATGTCTGTTAAAAAAGCAATATTTTGTCCATTCTTAGTCAAAGCCAAACCTGTATCTCTCAAAGGTTTTAAATCAAATTTTAAATCTAATAGTATAGTATGTGCATTTACAGATTTAACAATTTTTTACAATTGAAAGATTCTATTTGTCCCAGTCCACAAGTTTACATTGTCTAAATGTAAATTATACATATTTATACTTGAATATGTTTCCAATTTTTTCTGTATTAGTTTAGTCGATGACTTAATGCCTCAGCAATTAGTAATCCATGTATGTCCATCCATCCGGTTAGTTCACCTGTTTCCGATTTGTTCAATCTATACCTATAGAAATGACACGACTGTTACCATGCTTATTAATCAATGCACAGGCTATGACTGGATAAGTTCTTAACTGTAGCTACCATTTCTGAGTTATCTCTCCTTGTTATACTTCAGAAAATGGGTCAACTTTTTCAGCAAAATTGATATTTCTCCTTTTCTAAACATGGCAATGACACGACCTTCATATACAAAGCACAGGACATACATTACTGGGGTTACCCAATTCCCTTTGGCAATCTTCTGTACCTCGAGAATAGGTTAAGCTGGTTTGGCAAGATGGATACCAGGGCACAGATCATGATAGCCGAGTACATAACTAGCAGCTTTTATACCATTGGCACCTTCAAATGGAACTCTCTGACAAACTGGCTGATAAACCTATTTTGACATGCTGGATATTTCTCAATTTCTACAAGCAGCAATGACATGAATAATTAATACTTAATGAGCAAGTTGTAGCCCTGTTCAGGTTCATAACTTTTTCTTAATCTCCTCATTCCATTCTCCATAAAGAAGAACTGCTGTGGCAAGTTGCGTATTTTCTGGTTTCTACAAATAGCAGTGACATCACACTTAATCAATGTAGAGGTCATGACCCTGGGAATCTTAATTCTGGAGTAATCTGCCTTTTATGTACTGAGAGATTACATTGACTGGACACTTACTGATTTTAACAAACAGCAGTGACCTGACACTGTGCAGATGGCTTTAAACAATCTGCCGGTAAAACTTGTTTATAACTAAACTTATGCTCTATATGGATTCGATGAGACGTTTTATATGTAGATATCAATTGCTTATATCTAGTTAACAATCTTGCAAGACTATTTACCTGAAATTACTTTTTTGGTAAAGTTTAATGTCAAGATGGCAATTCAGTTTACTTAAAATCACTTGAAAAACATACACTGTTCACAAAAAATAGGGGATATTATAGGTAATATTGTTACTGCTAGTAATTAAGAAGACCCTTGCCTTTAGACTTTAAACAGCATCCAAAGTCATTAAGTTAACGTCGTCATTTTCACATGCACTCGATAACATGTTGGACCACCTCTGTCACTGGCTATGCAATGATATCTCATACCCTGAATAAGACGACTGATGGTGTGCTGAGGGATTCTGTTCCACTCTTCCTGCAGTGCCGCACCGAGCTTACATAGTGTTCTTGGGGGGAGAACACGTCTTCGGACAAATTTTCCAAGAATGTCCCACACATATTCAATAGGTGATAGGTCTGGGCTCATCGCTGGTTATGGTAAAGTATGGATATGTTGCTCTTCCAGGAACTCGGTGACAAGTCTTGCCCTATGGGCCCTAGCATTATCATCCTGGTAGATGACTTTTCGGCCACGACGTTGAGCAAATGGGACATGTGCAACCCTAGCAGCGTCTGTAAAATGTTCACCTGTGTGGGGCCAAACTCCTCTTCGACCATCACGAAAGCCTAGATTGAATCTGGATTTGTCACTGTCATCACATGACCACTGGTTAATATTCCACCGACACCGCTGTCTGCACCAGGCCAAACATTCATGATTATGCTTTGTTGGCAACGGCAAAAGTCTCGAGACACTGACCCCTCTGACATGTTGAAGGCATTGAAGGCCTGTGGCAGCCTGGGCCTGAGTACTTCCAGTCTGGAGCATACAAATGGCCTTCAAACGTTGACGTTCTGTTACACATCTCATTATTCCAATTGCAAATTTGATTGTGAATTTGTGTTCAACATCTACACAAAAAAATCATATTCTGAAAGTTTTGCCCAACTAGTCACAATTACCATGATTTCGGTCAATGTTAAAATTCGCATGCTACTCCTCATGTCTTAAAGTTGCACGTGCTGCACAAATTTGAACAAGATTTCTATACTTTAGTGACCATGCTATTTACACATGAACAACCCTTGTAAAAATATACGTGATGATTGCCTGTAAAAGAGTAGGTTTCCCATGTCATATCAAAATAATGTAATATCCCCTACTTTTTGTGAACAGTATACATGATGTGACTGACATTCTGAATTATAACAACTGAACATATCTGAATGTAACATAATTTCATTGTTGTATTGTAGAAAGACATATCTACATAGTGTTCATTGTTGAGAATGCAGAAGTGTAGATATTGAATTTTGGGAATAACAATATTACGTTAATATGCCATGATGTTAGGTTTGTGTCATGACAAAGTATGCTTCTAAGGACAGATGTGTTTGTCAAACACAGCAACTTGATTTATTATTGAAACCTAAATGCCATTAATTCAGGACTTAAAAAATACCATGGCATTTATGCATGCAAATTTTCTGATTGAAAGCTTGATGGTGAGGCTCAAACACACGACCACTCAAACTTAAAAAGCAGGTGCTCTACCAACTGAGCTACTCGGGGGTGACCGCATTACTAAACATGTGACTGATAATGGTCCCGTGACAACTGGCTTTGATACTTCACCGACAAGATGTGTTAAATGTTTCAGAAGCAGTGAACAGACACTTCTAGTTCTACTGTTCAGTTGAATCCAAGCAAAAAAGCTTTTATTAAGGATCAGAGATTAGAAAGGTTTGAAAGTTTATCCAAGTGTAACATGTGATTACATTTGAGTAATGACATTAATCACCTTGTCATAGCTTAATTTCTAAATGTTAACTTTCAAAATATAAACACTGCAGACTTGTTAGTTCACCTGATCTGAATACACTTGTAGTTGAACTCAGGTAAGTTCTTCAAGGTCATCATAAAAATATATCCCAAGTTTTAAAATTTAAACACCTGATTTTGTTTGAAAGGAAAAGATAACTGCAAACCTTCAGACACAGATGCTTTATGGAAAAATCAAATCCCTTGTACTGTCACAGACAAGGACACTTGCAGACTGACCAAGGACCTTATTAAAGTGTCTCCACTTAAAACGAGGAGTAACAATAGTTACAAGAAAGTTGTGACTATCATTTTTTTTCTTCAGATTTTATCATATAAAATAGAGCATGGTACATCTGGTGAGATATCACTTGAAGTATCACAATTTCAGACAAACATTATCATCTTATATAACCTTACATCACAGAAAAAACATTGTCAGATACCCATGTCCGACCCATTATTTTACTTTCCATTTATACAATGATAACAGAATAAGGTACCATGGGTATCAGACAATGTAGAAAAAGGACAATTAGTTTAGTGGAAACCTGCTGTCTTACATATTTAAGCATGTCCTGTAACACTCAGCTAATGTTAGCAATTTCAGTGCTGTAAAGCAGATACTAAATAACAGCTAGGTGAAGAGAAAAACGACACACCAAACTGATTAGCCTAAAAATGGGTCACATACTACGATACACTAATTCTACCTGAGTATCTATCTAGATTCTAAGGACTGTTCCAGGTAAAAAAAAAAAAGGCGTGTGGGGTGAGCAGAACACTAGATCAAACTAGATGGGTGTTCAGTGGAACACTTGTGTCGCCCTTTAAAAGGTAAACAAAAGCCTGCTGGAAAAGACAGCATGCTAGTCAAAGTACAACAAGACCTGTCCACAGACAGCATGCTCCACTTTTCTTAGTGCTGGATAATTAATTATAAGCAAAGTTAAACAAGAGGCCCAAGTGAAAAAAATTTGCGTGGGGGAGGGCAAGTACCTAGTCATACAAGATGAAAAAAAAAAATTCGGGTCTTCAAGTGGGTGGGGAGGATGGGAAGTCAAGTACCTATGTAGAAGAAAAAAATAATAAATGGACCCTTGGGTGGGGGGGGGGGGGGGTAGGGCAACTGGTTTTGGGGGGTAGATGGGGAATTCAGGGAATTGGGGAGACAAGTACCTATGTATTAAAAGAAAAAAAATAGGGTGGGGGTGTAAAAAAAATGGGGGGGGGGGGGAGGGGTCCCATGCAGAGGGGACGGTGGGGGGTACTTACACATCTCATGTCAGTTAATATTTTATTTCTAGGCTTAAGAAGTTTTTTCCTATATATAAGTATAAGCAAAATCAAGTGACCCCTGGGGGTGGGGTTAACTTTGACACTTTTTGAGACATGGACATAAAGAAAAAAGTTAACCAAGTAATTTTAACTTGAAAAAGGGGCATAACATATCAGCCCTTGAGACATGGTGTTGTCTTAAGTGATACAACTGTAAGTATTACAACTGGAAAGGTTTGATGAATAAATATTAAGAAATGGCATAGTTACAGCCAATGTTAAGTTTTCATGACAAAATCCAAGTACAAAAAGGGACATAACTCTGTCAATTGTGACCTTAACCTACAGATTTTGGCATCATCACGACCCTGTTGTCCTAAGCAATATAATTTGAAAGTTTGATGATGAAATGTTAAGAAATGGCAAAGTTATAGCCAACGTTAAGTTTTCGTGACGGACCGCCGCACAAAGCGATCCCTATGTATCGCCGTTTCTTCGAAAGGGCGACACAAAAAGGGGTACCACCAACATAATTATATTTTTACGTATTACAAAATTTACAAACTCAGATTATTATTTATCCCATGTACAGGCCCTAACCACCAAATTTTAATGCATTGGTGTACTGCCCCACCCACCTACCCCCTGATGCTGTTTTTCCTGGAACAGTCCTAAGTGGGAAATGCATTTTTTGCAGATTTTCAATTTGCTGTATTTCAGTAAAATAACAGATTCCAAGTAACCTTCCCTTGCAGTGTTTGTAAAGCACTGAAACCACTGTAAAAAGGGTGTTTTTTCTAAGTATGATGCATTTGTGATATAAGGGAGGAAACCTTAGGCTTTAAAATTAAATAATTTGCTTTAAATTTTGAATTTTTTTACCTTTGACCTACTAAACCCAAAATCGATAGGTGTCATTCACTCCATGTGTGCAACCATTCTGTGAATTTGTAAGTCTCTATGAAAAATGGTTGTTGAGTACAGAGTGTAAATGATTCTAAATATTTAGGTCACTGTGACCTTGACCTTTGACATACTGATCCCAAAATGTATAAGGGTCATCCACTCAATGTGGCATTTATTCTATTTTGTATATCCTACCCAGTTATTCTAAAGTGTATTCATGCACTATGTATTGTTAATTATTGTCCTATGTTTCCATTCATTCAGACTTGCTTAGGATATACACCTAACATTTTTAATCAGATCACCTTGTATCAGAAACAAACAGTTTCTTAATATCACAATAAATGCAGTATATGATAACAAATGTTTCAAGAAATCATGCATGCACTATATAAAGTAAACAAACAAGAGTAATATTGTCATTATAACCTTGTTACATGGTTACTTCACATTCAGCAATAAGTAAAATATCAAAGCAAAAACTCTACAGACATATTTCAGGAGCATACTACAGAGATCATTGGAATACAAAAAGAACCCAGCCTCTAAGCTGGTTAGTTTTAAATCATATACTGTTAAAGCATTTATTATCGCGCACTGTTAACTTTTGTGCATTTTGAGTACCAACTAAACTATGAAATTAATCCCAACTGTTTGATCACAAAGTTGTTGATGATTTATAAGCGGAACTTACAAATCCATAAATTTAGACCTCAATTAAACACAATTTAGTAGCTATGAAAATTTGCCATGAATTCAAATGATTTCAGGTACATTCCTTATTCACAACAGTGTGTAATCCTTTTATGTCTCCATTTTTTGTTCTTGTTCCATCTCTTGTCTTTTCTGTAGCTTGAAAATCTTTTGCTGTAACTTTTGGGACGTGGCCTGTAGTTCGGGGTCGGCAAATATCTCTAAGGCCTGCAGGACACAGGCCTGCCCCTCCTCGTATTGCTTACTCTGACAGTAGATTCTGTAACAAAATAACAGATTTTAAACAAGAGCTGTCACTGGAAATTGACATATGCCCCCGAAATGTAGCTTTGAAATGAAACTGGTGTAAATATATAATTGAATATGCCTGTGGAAAAGATTCTTAAATGAAGGTTGAAGGGATAATTAATTATTTAAAGAAATAGAAAGCTGTGAGTTTGGCCTTGAATACGAACAATATTGTTTTATTCCCAACCCCTACTGATTTTTTATGTATAATAATATGATGTAGCTTGGACAAGATTTTAATACAGAAGTTATAGTGGCCCATAACACTGCCAAAAATAATCTGACCAGAAAGCCCTGACGATATGCACAGCTAGGTTTGGTGACAAACATTCCTGTGTAGTTTCAATGAAATCCTCCAGAGTTTTGGAGAAGAAGTGTGGAGAAGATTTTGATATAGTAGTTAGAGTATAAAAAGAGACTAAGTGCCCATAACTCTGCCAAAAATAATCTGAGCAGAAACTCCTGACGATATGCAAAACTAGGCTTGGTGACAAACATTCCTGTGAGGTTTCAATGAAATTCTCCAAGCAGTTTGATGAAGTGTGGACAAGACTAATATAGAAGTTAGAATAAAAACAAGAGTGCCAAACTGCCACAAAATACGCATGTTGAAAATTTTGGTAAATGGTTGAAAAGTTTGACAGAGAGGTGTGTACATGCAGGAATCCTTATAATCCAATTAAATTTGATAACCAGCCAAAGAAATACCAAAGAATTATGGGATATTTGCAGAGGTGTCAATTATATCACAGGAACCATGTAGTACTATAATGGATTTGATATTACATTTTAATTATATGAAGTAAATACTTATTTGACCCTAGAAAATATATTAAAATGACGTAAAAGCATTTTTATAAGTAGTAAAGTTGAATGAACACAAGATATGACTCGCGACAATCTGATTATGACTGCTTGAAAATTCTCAACAGGGGTCATGAACTCAAGTTTCATGAACTGTTTGAATTAGAGAGTGGACAAGGCGAAATTGCCTTTTTTTGTACAAATAAAGGGCTATAACTCTGAGGTGGCTAAAGCGATTTGGCTGATTATCGAATTTGGCCGAGATATTAAGGCCATAAACATTTTCCCTAAGTTTCATGAAGATTGGAGAACAACTGTTTGAATTAGAGAGTGGACAAGGCGAATTTGCCATTTTTTGTAAAAATAAAGAGCCATAACTCTGAGGTGGCTAAGGAAGTGATTTAGCTGGTTATTGAACTTGGCTGAGATATTATGCCCATAAACATTTTCCCCATGAACAGTTTCATGAACATCGGACAACAACTGTTTGATAAGAGAGAGGACATCATTGTGGACGCCGCCCGGACGCCCACCATTGGTGTTCCCATAATACGACCCGTCTTCGACGGGCGTATAAAAATGACTAAGTGCCCATCACTCTGCCAAAAATAATTCGAGCAGAATCTCCTGAAGACATGCACAAATAGGCTTGGTGACAAACATTCCTGGGAAGTTTCAATGAAATCCTCCAAGCGGTTTTGGAGATGAAGCGAGGACAAGATTTACACTGAAAAAAATGATTAAGTGCCCATAACTCTGCCAAAACTACATCAAGCAGAATCTCCTGACGATATGCACAACTAGACTTGGTGACAAACACTCCTATTAATTTTCAATGAAATCCCTCAAGCGGTTTTGGAGATGAAGCAAGGACAAGATTTTACCGGACAGATGGACAGACAGTGCGATTACTATATGCCTCCCTTTGGGGGCATAAAAAATAAAGAAAACTGTCATTTTCATGGTACAGAAGCAGTCTCAGACAAGTCTGTCAAAATAAGAAAGCAGACTTATTAAGTTCATGTAGCTCTCGAGATCATCCAGCTCCTTGTATAGGTCTGGTAAATCAAAGATTTCTATGATACATCAATTATCATATTCACTATAAACATACCTTCCAGCTTCAACAAGTTCATTGTACCTAATTTGCTCTGTCTCGGGTAAACATTCAAACTCTGAAAAATAAATCAACCAGCAACGTTTTTTGGGTTTTTTTTTTTCAAAGCAAATA
Organism: Cyclina sinensis; assembly: GCA_012932295.1. Classification (NCBI taxonomy): domain Eukaryota; kingdom Metazoa; phylum Mollusca; class Bivalvia; order Venerida; family Veneridae; genus Cyclina; species Cyclina sinensis. The sequence goes on from JAAONU010000019.1 coordinate 1,346,747, forward strand.
ATATACGAAGAAGTACAAAGAAATAACTGTACAAGTAGACAGTTTTTGCTCAAAACCACATTCCAGCAGTTATGTGAGCAGAAATTTTAGCAAATCTCAAAGCAGTGCTTGTGTAAAATATACACACTATTAGAATCGCTAATCCTAGAAACTGTTTTCAATAATATATACACGTCTTTTAAATCACTTTACCACAATTTATCACAGTTACTGATTCTAATGGTTTTCATTTGTATTTTGCTGGCTGAACAAATTTTGCCACCAATTTCACAGTTTTTAAGTTGTTACGGTCTATTGCATACCTTCCTATAATTGTATAAATACAACCTCTGACAACTGTGTAAGGGAATCGATTCTTTGGCTCAGTGGTTAGAGTGTTGGCGTGTCAAGCCAGAGATCGGAGTTCGAATCCCATTCTGGGTTGTGTATTCTTAGATGCATTGCATCTTTCTGTTACAGACTCTCATGTTCATAAGAATGTGATTAATATTTTGATGGATGAATATTGAGTTAACAAAGAATGCTATACCAAACAAAATTTTCAAAGATGAACTAAAAAATCTGCTCTCCAAAATTCTTCTGTGTTGCAAACTGAGAAACAATGATTCTGTAAGTGAAATGGATTTGAGAAGACTACTATTAAACCGACTCATGCTAAGCTGTTAAATAAAGTACATGAAAGGATAAAATCTGCATTTCTGGCATGTTACATTATAATGTTTCTTACAGCACAGTTAAGCTAAAACCAGTTTATGTTGACTGATGACAAGTTATCATAAGAGGTATCAGTCTCCCTCTGTTTCTACACATGTATTAAGTTCCGAATTAAAAGTACTAGCTTCATGGTGCAGGAGTATAAACTAATATAACCTTTCGTAATGATGAAATTTACACTGGATGATATTTTTTAAGATTTTTAAGTAATTCACTAAAATCACTAACATTTCCATATCCCGACCTTTACCACTTATACAGTATAAGGTAATCCACATGTTTGTATGCTATCTTATTTCTATCATGAGCAAGTTGACAAATTACTACAAATCTATGTTTTCTTTTACTGCAAATATATTTATAATATTTGTTGTTGTTTTTTTCTATATATTTCAGTTTATTTATTACAGGAACCAGCTGCCCAAACAACCAGCTCCCCTTTGACATTTAGATTGTGAGGGATTGAGCAAGAGACAGAAAGCTTCCTATTCCAAAGGAATTCTTTGATCTTTTACATGTTCAGTGTAAAGTACCGATACTAAAGACCATGGGTTAAAATCTCACCTGAAAGAGATTTGCTACAGCAACAGAGGACCCAACCAGCGTCCCCTGGATTACAAATGTTGTGGGTAACCACTGACCTGCTCTTATGAACATGAAAGTCCATCACAGAAAGATGCAATGCATCTTAGAATACACATTCCAGAGCGGGAATCGAACCCTGATCTCCTGCGTGACATGTCAACGCTCTAACCACTGAGCCAAAGAATCGATTCCCTGACACAGTTGTCAGAGGTTATATTTAAACAATTATGGGTAGGTGTGCACTGGACCGTAACAACTAGCCAGTAGTTCTTTCTTGAAAACAATGATTTTATTCATACCTTCTTCCTCACTTTCATCTCCAGTCTCTTCATCATCATCTTCATCAACCTCCTCCACATCCTCACTTGCCTTATCATATTCAGCTTCACTGTCATCATTAACATTTTCATCCTCTTCATCATTTTCATCAATGTATTCAATATCATCATTTTCAGTATCTTTATCACTTTCCTTTCCCTCATTTTCCTCTTTAGTCATCTCTTCTTTTACATGATTAACTGTCTCATCATCCCCTGGTCCTAAATTTCCATCAGTTTTTACACCCATTCTATTTTCTGTTCTTTCTATGTCACTGGCACCCTCTGCATCATCTGAAGACTTCATAACCTCTTCTTCTACAGTCCTCTCCTTTGGTGATTCTTCATTGCTTTGTGCATAGTCTATCTCAGGTAAGGTATTGCTTTGTGCATAGTCTATCTCAGGTAAGCTATTGCTTATGGCTGCATCATTTTCTTGGTCTTCTTCATCAGAACTATCAATAACACGTCTCCTGAAAGCTGTTGACTTCCTTCTTGATTTTGTTAGAACAGGACTTTCTTGAAATGAATCTTCAGCATTGTTACACAGGCTTCTCTGCAGAATACCCCTGATATCACGAACCGACACATTTCCAGGTTCAATGTTTTCTTTTTCTTCACCCTCTGAAACTACCACAGAGTCATCAATCATTGCAGAATCTTCTATATTTTCACCAGGATCAATTGCATTTGTATCATTTTCTTCAGAACTACTTGACTTTCCAGACAACTGCCTATGTTTCCCTGAACTAGCAATAGAAGTATCTGGAGATTCTTCAACAAGAGCTTGAAAGGGTTGCCTAGATGGGGAATTTAGTGATGAATTTTTCGACCTACAACCTGGACTCAATCCTGGGCTGTTCTTTGAGTCATGTGACTGAATCTCTATATCGGGACTGTCAACAGCCCCAAATATAGTAGAGTTAAACTTGGGTTGGAAAGTACTTGCATTTGCTAAGCTTGCTATGCTTAGATTTGAGGTACTTGGTGGTCTGGTCTGTATCAATGGTCTTGAAGCATCTGGTGATATTATGATCTCTTCATGTATTATACTTCTATCATTTTTACCAGATTTTGGTGTAATAAGAATGTTTCTGGTTCTCGGTGTTACTGATCTGGATGGTGTTTCATTTTCACGCAGTGACATCTCACCACCATGAGTAAGATTGCTATCACTGTGACTCTCTTTTAAAGGTGTTCGTTTTGGTGTACCTATTTCCATTGGTTCACTATCCTTGTAAATTACAGAAGAATCGAAGCTTTTCCTTTCGATTATAGGGCTATTCATATCAGTATCCATCAGCTCTGATTTTACATTCAGAGGACTGTTAGGTAACATTTTCCTGATAGGTGTTGTTGTGATATCATCCATCTGTCTAGTGGGTACCTTAAGAATAAAGAACAGCAACTCATTACTTCTAAAAATGAAGTTTTAGTTTCCTATTTGTTGTCGAACAAGAAAAGCAGAAGAATCTGGCAGTGTCCTAACACAAGAAATTCATAAGAAGTCATTCTTTAATTCAACAAATAGAATCCACTGCAACAATGACTGACCTGACCTTGACCTTCTTGCCCTAAAAGTCAACATGGATTGACAAAGTTTTGATGACTTACCCACTTGCAACATCAATATTTTTTTTTTTTTTAACTGTTTGGTGTAAGCATTGCATTTTACGCTCAGGATTAACTTAATCATCAGTTGAAAACTTTTTTCTTACAGCAACGTTATAGGTCTCCTTCTGATATAGATTAACCTTGACCTTGAGATTGCTTTCCCTTAAACTACCAAATTTATTTTACCACAAAATTAAACCTTTCAAAATCCTAACCATAAATATACATCTACTTTTGGGAAGTACTGAATTCCCAGATCCAGTTAATCTCCATTAAGTTAAATAATGTCATCAAGAAAAACATTCTGACAAAGTTTCATGATGGTTGGATCTAGTGTGTTAAAAAAGTTTTTCTATGATTTGACCTGCTGACCTAGTTTTTGACCCAACATGACTCATATATAAAAAGAACCAAAGTCATCAAGACAAATATTCCACAAAAGTGTAATGATGATTGTATGGAAAATGTGGCCTCTAGAGTGTTCACAAGGTTTTTCTAGGATTTGACCTGGTGCCCCAGTTTTAAACTTAACATGACCCATATATAAAAAGAGCTTAGAAGTCATCAAGCCAAAAATTCCAACAGTTTCATGAACTTTTGATAGAAATGTGGCCTCTAGTGTGTTCACAAGGTTTTTCTAGGATTTGACCTGGAGACCCAGTTTTTGACCCAACATGATCCATATAAAAAAGAACCTACAAGTCATCAAGCCAAAAAAAACTCATAATGATTGCATGGGAAATGTGGCCTCCAGAGTGTTCAAAAGGTAAATGTGGATGGCCAACAGACAATCACAATTGCTCATATGAGCTAAAAATGTAATTTAATAGAAAAAGTTCAGTGAATAACACCCCAGAAGACTGCAAAAAAAGTGCCTACAGATTGACCTTGACCTTTAGCAAACTCTTTACAGAACTGCATCTACATTTACCTCTTGTTTGACCTCTTGTTTGACTTGAGGAGACGTCAGATCGATCATTTCAGCAGGTTCTTGTTTCACTTTATTTCTAGGAGAATCTGTAAGATCAATATTCACTCCATCATGATTGCGTCTGCTGTCTTCTGAAGCATATGAATCTTGTGAAGAATCCACGCTACTGACATCTTCATCTTTCACTAGAATAACATGACAAACATCATAATGAACAAGAAATCGGTAGAACCGATGGATGCTCCCCGAATAAATGCCAATTCCAAAAGAGTTATTGTTTAATATGTATCTTTCTTTTCAAGTATGAAAAATAACAAAGGGTAATAACTCCTAAATTATGCAAAACAGAGTTACGGTTCTTGCACGCTGCACTTCTCCTCATAGAGATCTATCTACCAATAAAGTTTCATGTTAATATCTCTTATACTTTGTGAGATATGCCCCAGACAAAAAAAGTATGACAAATTTCAAAAGGCAATAACTCAAAAATTAATAAAGCAAGAGTTATGGTTCTTGTGCAATGCACTGCTCATCAATGAGATCTATCTACTTATAAAGTTTCAAGTTGATAACTCTTATACTTAGTGAGATATGCCCTGGACAAAAAATAAGTATGAGAAATTTCAAAGGGCAATAACTCAAAAATTAATAAGCAAGAGTTATGGTTCTTGTGCAATATACTGCTCCTTCATGACATGTAACCACCTATGAAGTTTGGTCTTGATATCTCTCAGTTTTTGTGTTATGCTCCGGACAAAATTATGACGGACGGACGAACGGACCAACGAACGGAAGGACGGGACGGACAGACAAAGCAGCAACTATATGCTCGCCCTTCGAGGAGCATAAAAATATTCTATTAAGGCATCACATATGGACTGGAAACAGATGTCGCTACAGAAAGTTTTTGATTTTCAGCAATATGTCACACATCAGGATATTTTGATTCAACTGGTTGGTTTAGCCAAGCGTAACGCTCCAAACAGTAATCCCTAGCAGGTGGGCAGTTTACCTTACTATTATTTCTGGAAAGGATCAGTACTACACATTCACCATTCATAAGAAACTGCCAAATTTTCACATGCATGTCATAGTCATATGTGGAAAATTCATTTTATAAAGTACCACGTAGCTTATTAAATAAAGGATAGAAGTCATCTTCTGTAAAAATGTACCAGTCCACACTATTAAAGACAAACAAGAGCTGTCCTTGATTATTTGCAGTTAAGTAGTTTAAAATTTGTGAAATATACAGGTAACATTGTGATAATAAACAATGTCTAAGCCCTGTGACCATGACCTTTGACCCCACAAGAAGCAATAGGAATAATCCTTGATGTGTGGCAGGTCCAGGTGTTAGTTTTCATGTAGGAAGATTATCTGGAAAGCAAGTTATGATCAGGAAACTGAATTCTTAGGTCTATCCACTGTGACCTTGACCTTTGACAGTTTGTCCACCAAATTGAATGGGATCATCATTGATGAGGCTGAAGTCCATGAGTAAGTTTTCATGCTGGTAGGAGATAAGGAAAGCAAGTTATGGTCCCCGAACAGTTTCTTTGTTTCCAGGCACTGTGACCTTGAACTTTGATGGTTTGACCCTAAAATCAATAGGGATCATCCTTATTTGGGCTGAAGTACATGTGCAAGTTTTCATGCAGGATGATGGTAATAAAAGCAATTAATGATCTTGAAAAAAATGGTGAAGTTTAAAGTGAGTGCATTTACACTGATAGTTAGGTCAACATTTTGCAACCTGGATAAATGTTTCCTCAAAGAACCATTCTTCTGCACTGATTATAAACCTATAACAAGAGGGCCATGATGACCCTGGGTTGCGCATTTGAGTACTTTGACTGTAGGTCTGCTGTTCAGCGAATATAAGAAGCAAAATAACAGATTTTGAATTGAAAATTTCAAAGATCTTATATTTTATACAAATACAGCCCTGGGCCAGGGCTGATTTTGACCCAAGGGACACTATTTAAAGCCACTTGGCAGAGGTCTACTAGACAATGCAACATACAAAATATCTAAGCTCTAGAGCATATGGTTTCAGACAAGATTTTTTTAAGTCTTCCCAACATAAGCCTTTGTGGAATCAAGTGACCTTTGGGCAAGGGCACTAATATCCCCAGGGGCATAATTTGAACAATCTTGGTAGACGACCTCTAGCTGATGCTCCATGCAAAATATTTTAGTTCTAGGTCTTGTGGTTTCAGACAAGAAAATGTTCAAATATAAGCCCTTATAAAATCAACTCATCCCCAGGGCAGAGCCATTTATGACCCATGGGACATAATCTGAACAATCTTGGTAAAGGACCTCTAGGTGAACCTGTATGCAAAATATCTAAGGGTTAGGACGTGGTTTCAGACAAGAAGATTTTCAAAGAATTTTTTCTGTTGCCACAGCAACCAGAGTTCTGCACAGAATAAAATTCTTTGAACAGCTCAGGGAGAGATTCATGCAAGAAATATCCCTGGCACAATTCATGAACTCTGACCCAAAAGTTAAGGGGATCAATCATAAAAGCTCACCTTGAGCATATAGTGCTCAGGTGAGCTAAAAACAAATGGTATACCCACCTAGACTTTCGTCATGTGGAGACATGCCAGGTTTCGGGAAATCCCAGTTACTGAACTGATTCCTCCCTGTGTTACCACCACCACTGTCATTGCCCCCACCTAACGACTGTGATGTCTTTCCCATTCTCTCTTCAAATGTACAGGGCTGACTCGACTCCATTTGAATGATCTCACGAGCTTTCTGAACCTGAAACAGGAAGTATCTTTTTCTAAACCAACATTCTGCATTGTGATTTCTATCCATTTCAAATTCATTTATACATATCATTATTTATAATACACTGGCAAGTACCTTTCCTACCACATTTTTACAATTTCTATGGAATTAAATACATGTAATAAATTCAAATTTTTCACTTTTTTTTGCAAACGTTTGACTTGTCTACTTAACTGGACAGAAGTTTGCATGAACAAAAATCCCAGTCCTTATTACTTAAATATTACTTTAAGCTCTTTCATTCATCTTACAGTGTATCGTTCTGAGGTTTTGTCTGGCACAGAAATATTCTCAGATACCTAGATAAATAATATTCTGAAGATATTTTTGCTAGATATCTCACCAAGTCCAGCCATGATTCAATGAACACCTAGGTGGTTTAGAAATATGAAACAAAAGTTTCAATTTACAGGTCTAAAAGGTTAAAGATAGGTTGTTATGAGAAATATTTTGGAAGCAAATATGGGTTTGCTATATTTAACAGTAGCTACCAGTTTGGGTAAAAACATGTACAATGAGAAGTGTATATAGTCGTAATTTCAATCAGAATATATTCGATGTTCATGTTTTAGATTGTTGGCAAACGATTAGTTGGTTTCCTGAATTCAAACAGTTGGGGAATAGCAAAAGTCCAATGTAAAGTTTTTGATGTTTATTAAATCATAAATAATATTTGAATATAGAATTTTAGATGTTGCTTTTCCTAAAGATTGTTACTAACTGAGAAAGAAATACAGAAGTACAAGTACATATACAATTCAAAGTTCTAAACACAGGATGTTCTAAGACATATAAAAGAATCAAACACATTGTATCACAGGAAGTTACTATAAGGTGCTAATGAGTATATGTCAATCAATTGGAAACTGAAAGTGTTTGAAGATATAATATAATACTGAATGGAAGGAAATGGTAAAATGGGTAAAACCTTATCCACTGTCACACAATGGCAAGAAAAACAGCCCTGTTTACATACCCTGTGCTGAATATGATCATTTTCTGTTTACATACCCTATGCTGAATATGATCATTTTCTGTTTACATACCCTGTGCTGAATATGATCATTTTCTGTTTACATACCCTATGCTGAATATGATCATTTTCTGTTTACATACCCTATGCTGAATGTAATCATTTTCTGTTTACATACCCTATCCTGAATATAATCATTTTCTGTTTACATACCCTATGCTGAATATAATCATTTTCTGTTTACATACCCTATGCTGAATATAATCATTTTCTGTTTACATACCCTATGCTAAATATTATCATTTTCTGTTTACATACCCTATGCTGAATATTACTGAATGTGTAGAAATATTCGCGGGACTCAAATTTTCGTGATCTTTGTGGTGACATTAGCGCGAATATTTCTACACCAATAATTTCATATAAAGTCATATTTTTGCGCTTCTATAGAACAATGTATATCAGTGTGTTATATGCTTTCAATACATATGATTTTATTAAAATGCTGTTTAACGTTACTGATAGGTGAAAAGATTAAGGTCTCTTTCAGTGCAGTGTAAAACTGAAAAATCATGCATGTTAACGGGCATTCTTTTGTTTGCCATAATCTGTCTGCCAGACAATGTCTTTGTTATGTACAATAGCGTATTGTTTGAACCAGGTATTGAAAATAACTGTGAACTCCCACGATGATTACAGTAAAGATTATGTAAAATGAATGAAGGCTGTTTGCGAAAACCAGTGCCTACTCCTACCGCTATGCATTGTATTTTGATTTGTAACATCATCTGCATTCGTCCGTATTTTACATCATTCCAAAATCTTGTAAGAGTAATTTACCTGATTTTTTTAACCTAAGTGGTCTTGGCGAATTTATGATTTTTGGCAGTCACCTCCGCAAATTCAAAATAGCGCGAATATTTATACAGACCCCCAAAATGGACCTTTCCACAAAAATTTGCCTCCGCGAATTCGAATAAACGTACATTATCATTTTCTGTTTACATACCCTATGCTAAATATATTCATTTTCTGTCTACATACCCTATGCTGAATGTAATCATTTTCTGTCTACATACCCTATGCTGAATGTAATCATTTTCTGTTTACATACCATATGCTGAATGTAATCATTTTCTGTTTACATACCCTATGCTGAATGTAATCATTTTCTGTTTACATACCCTATGCTGAATGTAATCATTTTCTGTTTACATACCCTATGCTGAATATAATCATTTTCTGGTTCTTCCCCATGGTCCTCTTCATCTTGCTGATCTCCTGCCTCACTACCATGTGAGAACATAAGGTCATGGTCACTCAAGCCAAACATATCTAAAATCATAAGGTCAAGGTCACTAGAGCTAAAAATATCAGAACAAGAGCACCGCTGGGCAGAGCATTATATGCTCATAGGATGACTTTTCTAACTATGATGCATTTGTGATATAAGGGAGGAAACTTTATGCTTTGAAATTAAACGATTTGCTTTAAAAAAAAATTATTTTTTGTTATTGATTTATAATATTTTGATTTTTAACATTTTATAATTTAAATTTTAGAGTTTTATACATCTTTATCATATCTGAATTTTAGGTTTTATAATTTGTATAAATGTCAGTCTTTCAGGAGTAATGATGTTCATGTTGTGATGCATGGTTATCAAGTTGTAGTGCAGAAACATTGATTGTTTAGTTGTTCACCTTGACCTTTTATGTACTTACCCCGAACAGTACAGGGGTTTTAGTCATCATATGAAGTTAAAAGGCTGTAGGCCAAACAGTTCTCAAGTTATTCTTTGGAAACCAAATTGCTTACGGACAGATGTCAAGGACCCTAACATAATATGCCCCTTCGGCCATACAAAAAAAAGATAATGGTCACTAAGATCACTATAGACCATTATTATATGAACACATTTTCAAAGCACTGCTCTCCTTTTTGAAAGTTGAAACTATGATTTCAATCATTTGAACAACTCTGTAAACTGATAACATTAAACATCTTGCTGAAAAACTGCATGTTCACTCTATTTTTACCAAAAGCTGTTTTATTCTTTGATACAATTGCAAAGAATACTTGACAATGAAAGTTAATTATATTAAGCGCTTCTTTCTTATCAAACTGTTGGGTTTTTTTTTTTGTCTTTCATTGTGTCCTGTGGTGTAAGGAATGTGGTTACATAATATGGGCGTAACATATTGTCTTTGTTTTGATAAGTCATCGTTAATTGTCATTGTTGGTACTGCTTGATCAGCAACGGTAAAATGCTTTAATAACGAACTTTACTCTTGAGAAAATACCTGAAGGCTATAAAACGTGGTCTTTATTTGTGCCTGATTGTTTTATGAAATTACGGAACAGAACATATATTCTTCCTTACAAGCTATTCAAAACCTTATCAAATTTAAAATCTAGGTATTGTCATATGAATCTTTTTTTTTTCATTTTCTATACTTTATTTCTTGCATTTCAGAAATCTGTTTTTGAAAAGTATTGATATATATCTCACATGTAAGTTTGTGTCTGAAGAAAGACACAAAAGATGCAAAACACATGTTTATAAGATATTGATCTTAGAATAAACGTTTACTTTGCTTCTTCTTATCATTACTGACATAACAAGAACTGTCACTGTAAGATGACAATGCCCGTAAAAGTGATGTTTTGACCTTTGAGCTGAGGATCAGTCATTCAGAGTTCAAGGTCATGTAAATATAGGTCAAAGGTGTGTTGTGTTAAAGTATGAAGTATATGCACTAACTAATATGGAAGTTATGGCCAAATGTTAGTTTTTGGACAATTGGATCTTCAGGGGTCAAGGTCAAATGAATATTGGTCAGTGGGAAGGTCTTGTCCAAAGGGGTGTTGTGTCCAAGTATGAAGTAAATCCACTCAATAATAAGGAAGTTGTGGTCAATGTAAAAGTTTTTGGACTATTGCATCTTCAAGGTGAAGGTCATTCAGGGGTCAAGGTCAAATGACTATAGGTCAGTAGGAAGGTCTTGTCCAAAGGAGTGTTGAGTCAGTATGAAGTAAATCCACTTACTAATAAGGAAGTTATGGCCAATGTTGAAGTTTTTGGACAATTTGATCTTCAAGATGAAGGTCATTCAGGGGTCAAGGTCAAATAAATATTAGTAAGTGGGAAGGTCTTGTCCAAAGGGGTGTTGTGTCCAAGTAAGAAGTAAATCCATGCACTAATAAGGAAGATATGGCCAATGTTAAATTTTTTTGGACATTTGAATCTTCAAGGTGAAAGTCATTCAGGAGTCAAGGTCAAATAAATATAGGTCAGTGGGAAAGTCTTGTCCAAAGGGGTGTTGTAAATCCACTTACTAACAAGGAAGTAATCACCAATGTTTAAGTTTTCGGACTGACTGACGGACGGACTTCCGGCTGAAACTGGAGGTCTTTCCTTTGTTATTTTCTTTTGTTTAATAGACGGCCATAGGCCCCTTATTCTATTGTTACGTTTACAGTTAGATGGCCCCTATTTATTTTCGGCAGTGCAGACGGACGGATGGACCGGTTGGTCTGACAGTTCAAAAACTGTGCCTCCCTTTTGGAGCATAATTATTGTTGATATTTGCTATATTTAGGAAAACAAGAAAATTATGACAACTATGTAACTATACCATTTAAGACAGATTTTTTTTAAAGATAGACACATGTACTCTTTTTAAAAGCATTTTTTCATGAAATTCTGATAAAATAAAAAGAATCAATCTCTATAAGAAAATCACAAGAAATTATTGAACAATTCAGCGGGTGTGAGATGTCAGCAAAAACGTTGACAAATATACTTTTTTTACAGTTAGACCATGTGATAGATCTTTGGAGATAATAAATGTGACTTGTCGTTTATAAGAATCTACTTCTCCAACATACAATGTTACAATCACATTACAGCTATAAAAATGGGACCTTTTCTATGCTATGCATTATAAAACTAATTCAACACGAAGACCCTTAATGGTGGAGGCAGGAGAGGTAATCAGGGAGGTATCAATTTCTGAAATGGTCTGTAAAGCAAAGCATATCTAAAATTTAAGGTCAAGGTCACTAAAGCTAAAAATATCGAAAAATAAAGTCATGGCAATGAGGGACATTCCTGATAACAAATTATCTCCCTTACTCAGATAACATAAAAGGTAGACCAAATTGCACATTGAAGCTTTCATTAGGAATCCTCTAACTTTTTTTGTTTCTCTTTGTGCTAGTCTTGACTTTTAGTTGTGAAAATTGTCACTTATATAATAAACAAAAAGTTAGGATTATCAAAAAACAAACATAATGGTGATAACAAAAGATGTTACTGAACTAAATATGTAATCTGAATACCATTGTTGCAAATAATTAGGCTTAATTATCACCACACCAAAACAGAAAACAGCGATGAAAGCAGAGGAATCTAAATGGAAGGACCAATGTAATATCAGAGAGTATTCAGGGTAGATAATCCATTGATGTCCCCCATTCAAACTAAACATATCTAAAGACAAGAGGGCCATGATGACCCTATATTGCTCATATGAGTACCATTCCTCTTAACAGCATGGGCATTGAAAGACATTCAACTCAAGTGCAGTATACTCAGACATCCAAAATTATGTTCTCTTTATGACAAGTTCATTAAGATGATATATTAAAATGTGCAAGCAAAATCATATATGTAGTTAAAATTTCAGTGCTGACACTAGTCAAGGATAAAAACTTGAAGTCTATAGCTAAAACTGTGGTCTAAATTTTATACACATATCCTTAAACACTGACATTAGGTCAGTATGTCTATGTTGGCAAATGCCAAAGTTGAAATCTTCTTGCAAAATTACATAATTACTTAATTTTTTTCAATGCTGATGTTACAAAAACAAGCAAGTAGGTCAGTAGGTCAAGGTAATTGTCACAAGGAAGTTAAGGATAAAGTGAAGTATGTGAACATGATGGTCCATCCAAAAATTATATAGGTAATTTTTTTCCCCCATAGGTATCGCATAAAACTAGTGACCTCCTTGGTAGAGTCACTATTGACCAGGGATCATGATCTGAACAACCTGACGTGTACATAACCACTAGGAAATTTTTCATACCAAATGTCAAGCTCTGTTACCAGTTTAGACAGGATCACAAAAATTTCATTTTGAAACTAGACATGTGTCCATAGGCATTGATGTCCCCCCCGCTTTAAGTTGGCAAATACCTGGCATCCTCTACTTATGGTGGTCAAATGTGACAATCGATAAAGTTATGGACCAGGGAAATATACTTAGTTTAATCCCCTGCTGTGACCTTGACCATTGACCTAGGCACCTGAGTTTACACGACATGCATCATCTATGGAAGTCATGTGTACCAATTTATTTTGAAATTCCATCATGCAGGCGGAAGTTATGGACCGGACACAAACTCCAACTGAACTTAAGCCTATATGACAAATACACAAAGTTCAATCCCCTGCTGTGACCTTGAACTTTGATCAAGGGATCTGGTTCTTACATGAAACACATCATCTACTTATGGTTGTCATGTGCACCAATATATTTTGAAATCCCATCATGCATGCAGAAGTTATGGACTGGACGAAGTATAAACTTTTTTGAACACACACACACACACACATACATGCACGCACACATGGACAGGGGTAACACTATATGCACCCCCAACCCCATTTCATGGCGGGGCATAAAACTTTCTACTTTTGGCAGTTGTAGACAAAGAGTATAAACAAAAAGGCCATGACAGTCCTGCACTGCTCACCTGAGTACTTTGGCTGTGGGTCTGCTGTTGAGCATTAATTTTTCAAATAGGATGCCCGTGACAAGATCAATTTTATTTGTTATGTACAAAAATAGTAAGACAATTGAACAAAGTTTATAAAAGTCAACCAAACAATGTCACATACCAAATATCTAAGTTCTTTGGCCTATGATTTCTGACAGGAAGATTTTCAAAGATATTGCTTTTTACCCATTATTATGTTAAATCAAGTGTCCTGCAAGGTGGGGCCATTAATGACCCCAGGGGCATGATGTGAACAATCTTTGTGGTGGACCTCTAGGTGATGCTTCAAGCATAATATCTAAGCTCTTGGCCTTGTGGTTTCAGACAAGAAGAATTTCTTGACTGTTGCCGAAGAAAGCAGAGTTTTTGAACATTAATTCTAAATATGGGACACAGACGCCACTGCCATGCTCAAATGTTGACAGAAGATCATAAGCAGATGGTTATAAGTTAGGAAGAGGCAGGTGGAATGTCAAAAGCAGTATAACTGTAGTATGTAGTAATAAACACATTTCTGCAAAACATAGTCCTTTAGATATGAAAAATTTTGGTTTTTATCAGAAAATGAGTTTAAAAAAGAGCATCGCTGGGCAGAGCATTATATGCCCGAAGGGTGTTTTTTCTAAGTATGATGCATTTTGTGATATAACGAAGAAACCTTAGGCTTTAGAATTAAATGATTTGCTTTAAATTTTGCATTTTTTTACCTTTCACCTACTGACCCCAAAATCAATAGGAGTCATTCACACAATGTGTGCATCCATTATATGAATTTTGAAGTCTCTATGAAAAATGGTTGTCAAGTTACAGAGTGTAAATGATTCTAAACATTTAAGTCACTGTGACCTTGACCTTTGACATAGTGATCCCAAAATGTATAGTAGTCATCCACCCAATGTGTGCAATCATGATATAAAGTTTGAAGTCTCTATAAATGGCAGAAATGGTTTTCAATGTTCAGGTCACTGTGACCATGATCTTTTACTTACTGACCCCAAAATAAAAAGCAGTCATTCACTCAATGTGTGCAACCATTATATGAATTTTGAAGCCTCTAAAACAAATGGTTGTCCAGTTACGGAGTGTAAATGGTTCTAAACATTTATGTCACTGTGACCTTATCCCTTGAAATACTGACCCCAAAATGTATAGGGGTCATCCACTCAATGTGTGAAATCATGATATAGTTTGAAGTCTCTAAAACATATGATTGTCAAGTTACATGGCAGAAGTGTTTTTCAATGTTAAGGTCTATGTGACCTTGACCTTTGAGCTACTGACTCCAAAATCTATAGGGGTCATCCACTCAATGTGGGCAATAATCACATGAAGACTGTAGGCCAAAGAGTACTCGAGTTATCCTCCAAAAACCAAATTGCTAACGGATGGACCGACACTCTGGAAGATAACATAATATGCCCCCTTCAGGCATATAAGAAGGGGTCATAATATGTACAATATTGAAAATGACACTGTGTGTAAGTAAGATACATATGCATACTAAAAAGTAATGAAATCCCTTAAAGTGTTGGCCTTAAAAGGAGCTGAAACTTCATTTTAACAGAAATTAAGTCAAAGAAAGGCCATAAGACTCAAAAAAATTGGAGGTGGCATGCCCAATTTCTAAAGTAACCTGTAGTTGTATAAGACATATATACATTCAAAATATGAATGAAATCTGTGAAAGCATTTTCCTTTAAATGTGCGGAAAGGAAATGTGGAAGGATGCATGGACAGGTGCAACACTTACTTCCCTGTCTCCAGTCTATGAATGATAGGGGCATAAAAAACTGCATTGCTTCTATAGCAAAACTTAATGACCGAATATTGAAATACAATACCATAATTTTGAAGAAACGTGGTATTATGGAGAGTGGCTTAAAATTCTGAAATAATTTCGTATTAACTTGGTAACAATGATAAAGTGTTAATCTTATTTTATACACTTACTTGCAAAATAGAAATATTCTTACAGACTTCCTTTTTTTTCTTTTTTTATCATATGGTGGCTTTGAATAAACAAAATATTTGTATTTAATTTCTTTTGGAAGTTGAAAGGGGTGGGGGGTCTGGGGGGTGTAATAATCAGAAGTGATCAGATGATCATCAGGTCTATGGGCTACTTGTCAACCTTATCTGACCTAGTGCAGAGAAAACAAAATAATTGTTCTATAGGATGTGGATGTCGTCATCTTTAGATTTTTTGTAATGAGGAATTTACATTTTTAAATGCTTTTGAATTTATTTAAACAAATCTGCCTACACTATTCTGCCAGAAATAATCTCCAAAACAGTCTTGGAACACATTGTTAATGTCGTTTCTGCTAGTTGTTATTATGAAAATACATGATTTAACATTTTGTTTAATCAAATTTCAGTGTTTGAACTGACTTTTTGTCCCCAATAGCTTAAAAATAACTTAAAACCTAAATAAAGAAAAGTGACACCTAGGCACCACTTGTTACAATTAACTGTCTGTTTAGATGTTAGAAGATAAACTGCATGTTTTTAACTTGTAATTTGCCTGTGTCAACAAATGTTTACATATTTTCACTGGTGCTGACATTTTTGGCATTTTTATAAGTCTATACATGAAAACTGTAATGACAAGGTATTATAAACATGGCGATTCCAATAAAAACACCAGGGTTAAATTGATAATCTTAACACAGAAGCCTTTAATCTATAGTAATCCTATATCTTCGACTATGTAAGCAGGTCACTTTAATTGATAAATTGCAGAGTTAAGTCCCTTGAGAATGGATTAAAGGATTAGCTAATCCTGACATCCAAAAGGCTTCTGTTGTTACAGAATTATTGTGGTAAAATCAACCTGGATTATCTGCTCTTACCTAAAGCAGTTTTACCAAAACAAAATGTTATGCAAAAAGTTTGAGCTAAAATTTGCAGTGCTCTATTAGACTAAAATGTGTTCATTCTGCAACAACAAGAAATTTCCGCATCATTTCTGATTTTTTTTTCTTGCTTTTCTATCAACTGAAAATTTCTCAACCACGTTTACATGAGATTCATCATTTAAAAGGTGAATGTGAAGGGGTATCATGTGCTTCATCTAGTTACATTTACAAATTTCTCATTTTTAAGGAGGCTGACCTGTGTTTCAGTGGTGACACACTGGACTAGTAATTCAGTTCATGAGTTTGATACACTACTCCTCCACTAACACAACTAATAGTCTTTCAGATGTGACATTAAACAAAGGTCTTTTGTATCGATATTGACTGTACACCAGCATCTTTAAGAGCCAAAAGTGACTCTTGAATGGGATGCTTTCTGTATCTTGCGCTATCTCCAACGTTACCTAAAATAACTAAATTTTTCAGGGGGCATTGGTCATGTGGGAAACTGGTACCAAAAATAAACCAAATCAAATCAAACAGATTTCATTCACCTCTCAATATATTTGATTTAGTCAGTATACCCACCTAATGAATACAGGTAGGCAATGTGCTCATCCAAACTAGGATCAGTCAATCGTTGACCACTGTGCATCTGTTCCAACTGTTGCTGTGTTGTGGATGAGTGTGGGTCATCCAAAGTGAACAGTTCCCGCAATTCATACTTGCTGAAATATCTGGTGAATAAAGAAAGATTAGTTTTTAAAGAAATCATTAATTTTAAGCTGTGTTTTCATAATGAGTAAAACCCATTTGTCATAAAGATTTGAAAGTTTATGCAGTAGACAATTATCAGGATCATGCTGAAATAGAATCTTGACTTCATTTGCAGTTGCTTACAAACGGACTTGCAGAAAAAAAAACTTAGAATTAAAGCTCCCATGTCTCTAACACAGGGTGAAAACTAGGGGTGTGTATTGGACAAATTTGCATTGCGGAATAGTGGGACTTTGCTAAAAAAAAATAAATAAATAAAAATAAAAAGTATGTTATATTGAAAGGGTGCCAATTCATTATCTAGGACAATAAAAAGTTTTCTGAATCAGCACTCACTATGAGTATAAAAACAAAAAAGGATCAAACCCTTTTCCTTCCTACAAAGTAGACAAAAGCTCTCTCTTCAAGTACCTGGTAATAATATTAAATTTAGTACATTCACTGTTTTAACACACCAGGGGTGCTAGATACATATGTAATGCTAACTGTGGTAGTAGTTGTAATCAGACTTGAATACACATGTCACTTATTATGTGATATTCCTACTTAAAGCAATATGGCCTTTTATCTCTTTCTTTGACAAAAAGCAAATGTTAGTCTTGGCATGTTGCCAGACAGACCCCCAAAGTGTCAGGCACAGTGCCATATACATGTCACTCCATGTCACTCAGTTCTGACAATCCACTTACCCAATTAGCATTTCCCAATAAGCAATTAATCAGACATGTGTAATTTTAATTAAAATGTCTTGCTTAGTTATCAGGTTCAGACTTTTTTTATTGGGGGGAGGGAGACAGAAACCCATTTAAAAATTTAAATATAAAATTAACATGTGTTAAACAGAAAATTTTTTGATCCATTTGGCAAGCAAAACCCCTTTAAGGAGTAACAGATAACTCTTTGGGGTCTATTCATATAATAGGCTGATGGCACAAACAGACCCTAATAAACCCAATAATCATCATCATCAAAACTTCTTTTGTTGCACTGTATTTGTATATGAAGAACAAGCTTCAACTTGTACTGGAAAGTTATAAGTGTCCTTAAGTGATTCCTGAAATCATTTCTGCCATAAATGGAAATGATATCACTTAATAATTAATTTCATAAAATGTTGACAACCCAACACATAAAGATGCAATGTAAATGCACTTCCTTAAAAAACAAACTGTTATTTCTTTTTTGGGGGAGGGGGTGGGGATAATGTCAAATAAAATTAAGTGATGTGTCAAATACTTCAGTATTATGAGCAAAACATATCACTGAGTCACCTCTCAGGATTATAAATATTTTGAATCCAATCCAAAGGAACTCAATTTGTCCACTTCAGATGAGAAGTTTTTAGTAAAAGCCTCTTTGAAACTATTAAAGCCATACCTATAGGGTGTGAAATGCAAACAGACAATCTAATTGCTCCAAGCAAATGTCACTCTCACTTAAGAATAACAAGAAATAGTGAGAAAAATTCTTTACATTCTTCCTTTCAAACAAACAACAGGTTTTCACCAAGGAAACCCTTTGCAACTGCTTTTATTCCATTGTATATGCATTGTTTACATACAGATTCTTTGTGATAAATGCAACCATGTGCTAAAGTGTTTTGTAAATCCCCTGGGGGATCAAAATAATGCTTTTAAGCTATTTTCAACAGATAGATGAAAATTCATGGCAAAAAGATCCTGAAAGAAATTCCAAAGTCATTTTGTTCTTGAAACTTAAATAGACAAAATATTTCCCAGGCAAAGTTAAATAAATAAAATACAGCTGAACAATTAAGGTATGTATCTTGTTATATTATACTGATTTGAAACTAGAGAAATATCAGTTCTTTGGCAAATTTTCCCTTCACATGAGTATACATTCTTTTTAACAGTTAACATAAAAGAAACAGTAATTTTGCTACTTTCCTTAAAACCGAGCTTTTGAAACAAATGAAAAAAACAACAGCTTCATTTAGCATACCAGCAAATGTTGTACAGAAGCAAGTACGTACAGCAAATAAAATTGATGATGGCCTCCATTTTGTTTTTTTGTATAAACCATTTAATGTACTATAAACATCATAACACTCTAAAGGTTACTTCACTGATAGAGACTTATCTTTAAATTTCTTGAATTATTAAATTCCTAAGAATAAAATCCACTTACATTAAATTAAGTAAATACTTATCTAAAGGTTTTTTTTATTAAATGCAGCATTTAATTTGCACAACAAAAAACCTGTTCACTGCACAGTAGGGGTTTTTGTTTGTTCGTGTTATGTCTCCGTTACAAGTTCTATATTTTGCTGTTCAGAAACATTTATGCAAAATTTGTCAACAGAATAAGATAAGATCATGTAACTTATTTTAACTACATCACTTCATCAAAAAATAAGTCATTCAAACCATGTCAATTTCCTGTTACATTAGAAGAAATGTGTAAATGTTCTGTTATTATTATAAGTCATACTTGCTATTGTCTTTTTATCTATATGTCTTACGCTAAAACTGCAGTCTGTTATAATAATGTAAATTACAAGAAACTGTAAAACTGATGTGAAAACTGTGTTCAGTTTTTTCTGAGACTAGCTCCTTTTAATACATTTCAAACATCTATAACAAATTTGTAATTTTCATTGCAATTTATGTCAGTTGTCTACCCTGAATTTCTTAATGCTGCAGAAATATTTTATTATCTCTTTAGAAAAAGGGCAGACACAGGAAACTGTTAGCAATTCTTTTTTTTAGCTCCTTATTTTGCTTTGAATTGATATTTTTACAATACTTAATACACATATGGTGTATCTTCAGTTAGTTTGTTAAGTTCCCCTTTAACAATCATGAACTTTTCAAGTTTGTTAGATATAACTTAAAAATTCATAGACTGAATTTTGTACATGAAAAAGAAACTCTGCCAAATAATTGTAAAAAAGGTAGTATCTTGTTATAAATAGTTTTGACTGTTGAATGAAAAATGTTTCAGCCCAATTTTGATGGAATAATGCAATTGCATTTTTTAACGAAGTAAGAAATTCTAGGCAATCAAAAATATTCTTTGGTATTTATCTAGATCACATATTTCGAATATCTTTTCATCTGGTATCTAAGATCAAAGTTTTGACAACAAAATATTTTTCTTGTTATCTTTGAAATTTACATCTGCCTCAAATGGCTTTGAATTCCAACCAATCAAAATAACAGTCACTGTGGCAACAGGTCACATGATCATCACCTCTACTAATCAGATTTAAGTGGGTGTCAACCTGTGACACTAATACTTATCTCTGATTGGTCAATTTTGCCCTAGGGGGAATAAGAGCTGGCTTTGATCCTTTCTTTGATAATTTGCAACTGATTGCCAATGAATGTAAACAAAACATGCATTTGAAAAGGTTTATTAATTTAGAAAAATGGTTTCTTTTTCAAAGTCAATGACTTATAAGGTGTTATGAAATCAAAGAATTTATAGCAAATGTAATTAGCTGAGGTTAACACCTGACTTGAGGTTCACAGGAAGTAGCAGTTGGACAGTGCCCTTGGAAGGGACAGGAAGTGTAGAACAGGTGAGTCAATATATTTTATTTTAAAAATATATTATGTACTTTAAAAAGGAATTTAATAAGTTAAATAAATGTCTATGATATTATGCTTGAAAAATATATCTTCCAAAAATGTTTTAAGTGAACCTTATTCTATTATTAGTTAGAACTTCATTTATAGTGGATGTACCACCAAGCTTTGGTTTCTTAAGTAAACTTGAAACAAACTGCTTTAAAAGAGCATTGATCTTATGAAACACCTTACACACGAGAGTTGAAGTAACGAAATACATCTTTTTTAGAGTCTTTTTAAAACAAATTTCTTTTGAGTTTGCAATGTTCAATAATGTTTCCTTATAAAAACAGTATATTGGCATTTATTGCATATTCTATTTACATACACTGCCACTGCTTTTAATATAAAATATTGGGTACAGGTGAATCCAAAAATGGTATTATTCAGGGAATAAATGCTACTAACTTAATTTCTAAGGTTTTCTGTATACTGTATCCACCCATCTAGCACCCAGGGTGCTTAGAAAATTATAAAGAAAGGGGACCCTTAAAAGTATACTAATATCAAAGCTTACTGTTTATTTGAAGACGCAATAAAAGTTCGTACAATCAAAACCAGAAGTTTATTTGCAATACGGTTGTAAAGAAAACGCAAGAGAAACACTGATGCAAAAACATCTTTATTTACAAATATTCTATTGCAAAAAAGGGGGCGCCTATTCATTTACAGGTCAAAAGGCAAATGAGGGGGGCTTATAAGGACATGGGATCTAGATGGGGCAAGTAAACTTAAGTATAGGCATGAAAATCCCTTTTTGCACAGCAACTGATTCTGTGACAAATTCTAACATATTTAAATCTAAAAACTAAGTTATGTATAAATATTGAAATGTTCAAGGAATTCATACATCAAATGTTGTGTCCAATCCAGAGTAATACCAATGACAATTTTTCATTTCATAAAAGTTGTATTTTTCAAGCTTTAAAAATAATACAGAGCTATAGATTTGTAATAAATTCTTTTCCGTAAATAAGACAGAAATACTATGTCTTAATTTTAAAGGATAGAAGAGTTATAAAAGAAAAGATATTTGTTTATTTTTTTTAGAAATCATCTAATAACAATAAAATGCAAAATGATGAAATCAATTTTTAACCATATAAAGTGACCTTATAAGGTTATAACATGTTTCTTTACTTATTGGTCAACTGTCCATTAACAAAACCAGATACAAGATCATACCTTAGGCTAATCTTTTATGTAGTGTAATTCTCCTATTGTGTATTATGTAACTGTATATAACATTTTACCTGTATTGACAATCTGCATGTATTGTTATGGTTTCAATGTACAGCTTTGAAGTGTTCTTACAGTAAAAGATTTTATGTTTGCATTATGTAATACTGAAAAACCTGCGAAATTCCACATCAGCTTTTCATGTTGAAGCATATATTGAGACTATAAACAACATGTTTTACTTTGTTGACACTAATCAATGAAATTAAGGAGCTAAATGCATTTACTCAAAATTAGTGTCATTTTTAAATAATTTTACTGAATACAATATTAATGAAAGTGCTGTTTCATAATAACAGGAAATTTCATTAATAAAATTATCTATGGCAATAAGACGGGATTTCTATAATCAATTAGAAAAAACACTTTCTAAAATCTTAGAACAGCAATTTATAATCAAAGAGAGAAATGCTTATCATTGAAAAATTGGCAAGATATTAAATTGTAAATTATTCATATAGTTATTATGAACTATTTACAAATATAACAATTGGATGTTCAAGCCCATCGTTTTGAAAGAAAAATGATTATGTGCATAAATATATAAAATCTATTAAAATGCCTCTGCCAATCATATTTTTTGTAAGCTTATATACAATTCCATTGTTCGAAAGATAATATGCCCACATACCTTTTTTCTTATTCTGATAAATGTAACATGAATAATAATGAATATTCTTGACTGACTTGATAAGGGTTGCTTACTCTTGGTGATGCCCAAGCCATAGAATATTTGAGCATTTATTCAATATATAAACATCGCAGGTGATTTACTGAAGTGAAAGTTTATGAGAAATTTTTAATTCACAACCAACCCTTGCTTTTTTATTTAACTTTTAATACCCTTTATTAAATGCGGTACTTATACCAATTATATTCAACATTTCTTATAGTAAACTTTTTAAATAAAAATGCGATCTCCTTATGTTTAATCATACCAAAAATTTCCAAATAAAGTATTTTCTATTTTCAATAAACACTTTTAATTATTAAGAAAGTGGTGTGTCTGTACACAAAAATTCTCTTTAGGTATCAGTTAAAAAATGGAAGGGGAACAAATCTGAAAGAACTTGGGGGCACAAACCAGAAGAACTAGATTATTCAATGTACACAACTCTTAAAACCTGGAGATTGAAGCAGTAACCAGTTGATTTGTTTAGTGGGCCAACACATTATAATTATTGAAAGAAAATGGAAAAAGGCCTGGTAACTTGAACAAATATAGACAGCTAGCTGAGAACATTTCAAGGAAGACATCCCTAACAGGAAGACAACCCTAACAGCTAAAAAAATATCTTGTCATATAATGACTGCTGGCATCATTCTGTGTGTGGGGAAGGGAATCCACCTGCACCAAAATGATGCCAGGTGATCATTTTCTGACCAATCAGAACAACTTTCTGACCAGCACTGGACAACAGATATCTTAGTAAAAAAACATTCAAGGAAAACAGGTATGTAAAAACACTCTTACAGGTGCCTTTTTCAATAATTCCTTTGCTTTTGTCAATAGTTAAAATAAAATATAGTAAGAAATATATTTTTCTGTAATCTGATTTTCATGATATAAAAAGTTTAGTTGACAAAATGGTTAACATGGATATTAAATTTGAAATATGAAACAATTAACAAAGTTTCATTTTACAATACACCATGTTTTTTTGACACTTTCACTGTTAATTCTGAGTAATGAATTTTAATTGATATGTCATATTTTGACATTTCTTTGACATGTTAATTGCTTTGACAGCATGAATATTTTGATTGACATGTATGCAAATTGGGTTGATAATTACTGGAAAGGTCTTATAAAAAATAGATGAAATGAAAATTGGTCAGTAAGCCTGAAGGGAATGAGATGAACAGCTAGTATTATTATAAAGTCAAATTCAGTTGTGATTCAGTTCAGATCCAAGTTTAAATGGTAAGTATCTTTATTAATGTTGGAAAAAAAATTAAAACTAGTTTTATACAGGCATGTCAACTCAAGAAACTGAGTACAACATGCTGCTTTTCATTAATCCTTACTTTTCTTTCTTTCTTTCTTTTTTTCTCACCTTCTGATCTTAATTTCAAACATTCAAGTAAAATTTATTTAACAATTTGTTGATTATTGACTTTGAAATAATTACAGTGATATATACTTTACACTACTATGTTTTACTATTGGATCTTTTTTGTTATTTTTTAAATATCACCCATTTTTAAGATTTAAGTCACATTGTGATCCATTGTGAAACATGGAGAAAAAACAGCTTTTTACCTTTGGTTTTATTTGTAACCTGATATTTAAATTGGGTGCAGGTAGAAACATTTCGTGCACCAATTTAATGCCAGGTTTACAATCATAACCCTGCCTACCAATCCAGTGAGAACAACTACGCAGGGAAATCTGGTGATGACTGCCATCAGGTTAAGAGGAGGTTTAGTCAAAAAAACCTTCCCTCGTATTTCTGATGTGCTTGCCAGGGGAAATAGCTAGCACTTAGAAATGCTGGGGGGAGGTTCTGACAACAGTTATTGAAGGATATTCTTCTAGGATACAGCATGTGACAAGTGGCAATAAACAAGAGGTCTACTTTCACAACTTGACATGGGATAACATTACTGAACATGTACAAATTGAGAGGATGGTTAAGCAAATTCTATTGAGAGAACCTTATTTTTAGCAGTGAACTTTACTTATCAGAGATGTATGCAATACTGGGGTGTGTTAATGATATTAGGTGATGGCATTAGCTACAGTATTCTGGAGGAATAAAATAACAACAGGACAAGATTGAAAATCCTCGATCTGAGGTGATTTTCAGTATGAAATGTTAGAAAATGACATGTCCTTGTATTTCCAATGTGCTTGCTTAACATATAATCTGCTAGCACTTAGAAATGCTAGGGGCATGGCTTTCCACTAACTACCATCACTAAAGAAATAAAGTAAGGTCAGTTATAAGTCTTTGTGTTTCTCCGTATTTTTAAGTGGAAGTGTGAGATATCTACTAGCACTTAGAAATGCTGGGGGGATACTTAGATTTTTGTTATGCTAGGAAACGGTGCAAGGATGAGGATCTGGATGATTACATGATAATGACATTCAACAGACAACCTTGCAGAAACTTCTCAAACCATTGTTGATGCACACAAAAGGAAACGGAATCAAAGGCTTCCAGCGAGATTGAAAAGCAACATCAACCTAATTCTATACGGGTTAAGCTTTTCTCAGTATTCAAAAGTGCATGTTATTTACCTGACAAGCACTTATGTATGCTGGGGGGAAGCTTTATCCTAAACAACTTTTTTAACATGTCTACAAACTAAATAAAGACCAGAATTTTGTGTTCATAAGGTGTTTGTTATCTCCTGGGATTCATGAGTGCAGGTTTATTCTAATGACCAGCACTTATGTATGCTGGGGGAGGGCATTACACCATCCATACAGCTGATGCATACACTACATAACAAGTATGCCCAAGAAGGGCATAAAGCTAACGAAGAGGTATGCAAACAGTAGGTGATATGACGAGGATGGGCATAAAATAAGCAGCTAAGAGAAGGGAAGATGCAACAGCAACCAGGACACAAAGTAGAAAGTCAGGAAAACAGCATTAGCAAGATGGTACACTGGCAATATATGAATCTTGCACCTAAAATTACTATCTAATGAAGGCTTCAACAAGAATTTATACTTGTAACCAGTCACCCGGTATTTAAATGTGCAAGTGTGTTTTTTATGACTAGCACTTATAAATGCTGGGAGGATTTGGAAACAATGGACATCAGATGATTCTTACTCATAGAACAGAGATTCAGCTACAATGAATCATGAAACACAGGTTCAGACAAAAAACACACATTTTCATCAAATGACTGAGATTCTGAACATGAGGCTGGTGTATAATATGAAATCCACATCATCTACACAGAGAAAACAACAACAACAATTCTTTTGCAATCTCCAGGTATTTTCAAGTGCAAGTAGCACAGTTTAACTAGCACTTATAAATGCTTGGGGGAATGCAGGAGACATTCAACAAATACTTCAGAGTCTTCAGAATCAAACTAATTTAGGAAAGATTTAACCATACCAACAAAATTACAACTGAAATTAATCTATCACAGGTGAGATCAGTATTATTTAAGAATGGAATAAACAGATTCAGGATATTGAATAGTGAAAAGCTTTTTGGTGGTAATGAGATAAAATATAGTGTCAGAAATTTGTCAGTTCCAGTTGAAGTGCTCAACAAAATTATGATAAGGAAACATGTAGAGCAATATATATCACTAGAGATCTCTGTGTGGCAACTCCTTGTATACAGAAGTGCAAGTGTTTAATTACTGACTAGCACTTATGTATGCTGGGGGAAGCACATAGAAAAACAGCAGGAGGAAGCAGAAATTAGGAGATGCTGATTTAAAAGGAAAACAAGCATATCTGAGGAATAATTCAGAGAAGAGAAAAGACACATCCAAGTTATACAGCTTAGAAATCTTTTATAGAAACGGCTAATTCTTCATATCAGAACAAAGCCCAGCGTTTTCCTGGTATTTTCAAGTGCAAGTGTGGTTTCTTTACTAGCACTTATGAATGCTGGGGGAGTAAAGGGAAAGGTCAACTAACAGGTGGAAGAATAGTCTGACATTTACAAGCTTCACAGATACTTTTTTCAAAAACTGTGTACAGCATAGTTTCATGTCATATTCATCTAACAATTCTAAAATACTTAACCAGAACTTGAGGCTATGACCCCATAGATGTAAGTTATTAATGACTGTGGGTGACAGAAATAGAAAGCTTTCATTTCAGAGACATCTTATTATTTTACACTGTAAGAGTAGTTTAAAGTCTAAACAGTAGTTTAATGTCTCATTTGAAAGACAGTAGTTTTTTGAAGATGGCCAGGGATCTAACTACAATTCTGGACCGCAATGGATCTTAAAACCCAGTTATTTTTTTCAAAACTGCAGTAAAAAAAACTAATTTCAAATTACATAAGACCTGATATTTGTGATGCAGAACTGCAATTTCTCATTTCAATTTCAGCAAAAAGTTATGGCATAACCAAAGAATGTAGACACAGGACCGTAGTACACCAGATTTAGTTCCTTCAGTTTTCGATTTTATTTATACTAAGACAAATGCCCTGATTTTCATCTTCTTACATTTATTTATTTTTCTAAATGAATCCAATTAATCTGAAGTTCTATAGTTAATTTCTACTTAACAGTATTTTGCATTCCTTGACTGCTATGCAATCCAGAACATATCACTCTAAACTAAATCTAACAAATATTAAGTATTGATATAATAGCAAATTCATTTTAAAAAGAAATGAATATATGTTTAAAGATATTTTGGTTTTCAGTACTTGGAATTAAAGTTTTCTATACAATAGAAATGCAATTCTTCAAGAAAAATATAACATCTATAGCCTATTAAAAAAACTGCAATTCAACTGTATCTAATAATCTAAGTACATGTATGCACTCCCAAAAAATAAGACTGCCATTTGCTAAGCTTTTAATGGTTTTGCAATTTTGTAATACAAATTTTAAAACTGCAACCTGAGAATCCTTCAGAGAGAAAAACAGAGAAATTGCAGGCTATAAGATAATTTTATTAAGGACCATGACCTGATTACAATTACCTATATGGATTTTTGGAATTTCCTGTAGTCTGCCTGGTAATCGAGTCTTTGAAAATCTGTCGACGATAAATCTTTTCTTCTACTGTCCCACATGTGATGAGGCGGTAAATGACCACATTTTTGTCTTGTCCAATTCGAAACACCCTGTCGACTGCCTGGGCATCTGTGGCTGGATTCCAGCTTGGGTCAACTACAAGAATTAAATGGAACTATGTTTAAATATGTGAGCAGAATTTTTATAGAAAAGATAGGTGTTATAAATAAATATGTAAAATGGCATATATTATTTTTTTAAAGTAAGAATTCCTTAAGATTATCAATATAGAATTAAGAATCTACATTCAAGACATATTAAACAACTCAGAAATAGAAACAAGAAAAAAGAAAACAGAACAGATGCAATATATGCCCATCAGCCTAGACTACAACTGATGCCAGACATTTCACATGGCACAGCACAAATATCTTTGAAATTATCTAATTCAGCAAGAATATTTTACAAATCTTTGTGGAAACGACACTTAAAGTCACTTATAAATATACCATAAAATATCTATATACCAAAAATGTTTTAAGAGGGGAGATCATTCAAAAATGAGACCTGATAGAGATATATTTCTTGCACACTGCACTTCTACTTCTTTTGACATGTTTATTTTGAAGTTCAAGTCAATCCCTTTCATAATGATCAAGTTATGCAGTGGACAAAAATTCATTATAAAACCAAAGAAACATAGATAACTTAAAGCTGGATAGATTAATGCTTCTTGGGCAATGCACTCCTCCTTGTCACCAGCTACATATATATATATATTTTTTTTTTTAACCTATATTTTAAGTTTCACATAAAATCACTTATTGTTCTAAAGTTATGCTCCGGATAAAAATTTATTAAGAAGGGTGATAATTCAAAAACGGACATGGTACTTATGGTCCTTGTGCACTGCAATTTTACTTTTTACCATCTTTATCTTAAGTTAGGAAGACAATCTCTTTCATTCTAAAAGTACAAGAATGGGAGAGTACTCAAAAACTGGATAAAACAGAGTTATGCTTCTTTGGCACTGCATTTCTTCTTGTCAAAAGCTATCTTGAATTGAAGTTTCACATCAATTTACTACACGTATATAAAGCTATGCTCCAGTAAAAAAAAATTTAGAAGGGGAGACGATTCAAAATCTGGACAAGTTTAAGTTATGGCTCTTGTCCATTGCACTTCTACTTCTTATCATCTATCCTTGTTTTTAAGTTTCAAGTCAATCCCTTTTATAGTCTTCAAGTCATGATCCAGACAAAAATTCATTATAAAATTAGAAAAGGTGAAAAAACTCAAGCACAGGAAAAGGTAGAGTTATACTTCTTTGGCACTGTACTTCCATTGTCATCATCTTTCTTTATTTTAAGTTTCACCAAAGGTTCGGAATAACTGCAAATAGTGAAGATGGAGTTATAGCTCTAGGACATTGCACTTCCTGTCACTGTGTTTGATCACTGTGTGAAGTTGCATTTAATTCCAACCATGAGGTTTTCAAGTAATGCTTCAGAAAAGGAAATACAACAAAGGGCAATAACTCTGCAAACAGTGAAGATGGAGTTATGATGCTTAAACACTGCACTTCCTCTCATTGTGCTTGACCATTGTATGAACTTGCATAGAATTCAAACCATTTGTTTTCAAGTTATACCCCGCACAAGGAAATTGCAACAGACTGCCCAACCGACTGACTAACCAATCACTGAATGACTCCTATATAACCTCACCAAAACTTTGTTTAGGGGGCATAAAAAGAAGCAGATAGGATCTTTACACTAACACTCCCGAACAAGGATTTCTGTACTTACAAATTACAACTCTGTCAGCTGCAGTCAATGTAAGACCTACACCTCCAACCTGCAAAATATGAAGCAACATGTCCAACAAAAACTTATCATTAAACTCCACAGAAAAGTCCATTTCCATCTGACTTATTGTACTCAAACAAAAGTCACGATTTTACCAGTATCTATTGCTCTTCCTGTCCAAATACCAGTCCATTGATGGTAACCTCAAAACATTTTCAGTACAAGAAACATAGCAATGCGACGAAACCAGGTTTTCAACATTATTGTTTCACAAAAGCTTTGTCATCAAGTGCAAGTTTGGTCAAAATCCCTTTGAGAAATGTAGGAGGAGTTGCACACAGAAGAAATTGTTCACTATATATCCCATATAAGGAAAAAAACAAAGGGCCATAATTAGGTGAAAAATTATCGAATCACAAAACCCCGACAATATACGCCAGGGCACTTGATGACAAAGCTTCTGTGAAAGTTTGGTCAAAATCCCTTGAGAAATGTAGGAGGAGTTGCGCACAGAAAAAATTGTTTACGCCAACCCGCCAACATATCTCAATCTAATAACCAGTTCTTTCCTTTGGAAAACCTGGTTAACAACTACTTTATTGACAGTGGAACAGTTGCCTGCCAGTAACTCGTTTCATAAATATTAATGAAGGAACTTCTTGTTCAATTATAATCCGCATTACAAATAAATACTCTTCAATTTTAAAGGTTGCTTTATAACATTAAACAAGGATGTTGTTACTATAAATAGATGTATTTCCCAGAATTTTTAACATAGTTTGTGTTTAAATGTAACAAGCAATCTCCTAGGCATAGATTGCCAAAAAAAATTTCAGAAACCATTAAAAATATGTCATTAATTATTCTTGAGTACAAAATGTTCAAAACCAATTGTCCAAAGGTGGACAAATAGAGTGAAAAGGAATGAAGCAAACACTAGTTTCTGATGATGATTCCATTCAGACTTCTTTGACTTCAACATGTGCCTCTATGACCTTGACCAGGTAGATGCAAAATCTTTTATCTACCTACCATGCCTAATAAACTTGTACAGTTTGTGATTTCTATTAAGATGTTCGCATGATAAACTGAAAAAGTGCAGGCCCCTACTTCCTCAAAGGGTGGCATAACAATTTATTTTACAATATACCTTTACCGACACAGCACCAAACACATTAAGAAGCTGAGAAGTATTTCTTTTACCAAATTTCATGTTAAAATGCACTACCAAAAACAAAACAAGAGGGTTCATGGGACCCTGGGTCGCTCACCTGCCAACAACTGCTCAATGATTGCAAGAGTCAGTGGATGCAAATACAACTGCCAATTGACTCAAAGGGTGCAGGCAATTATGACCATGGGGTCATCTTTGGTAGAGTTTCACTAGATGTCGTGCGTCATCAGGATTGTTAAAGCATAATGTGGACTAGAGGTTTTTGTTATTTTTGCATGGTACGCTGCATCTTACATTTTTTTTTGCATATGTTCAGCACAAGATTTGGGAAATTTTTTAATAAATCATCAAGATGTATTTTGCTTGTGTAACAGAAGTTTACTTTCCTGAACAGTAATGTAAAAGTACAAGGTGAGTAACAAAAAAGAACAGAATTACAAAATTTACAAGCGTTTGGCACTAAATTTCTTCTAGTAAAACATAGCACATACACTCAACCGAAGTTCTAATTGGTCATTAAATGTATATGTTTACAATGTATGCCATTTTCGTTTTTTCCCTACGTCAAGAGAGGTTGTGGAAAGAACCGTTATGTCTTGAAATAAATTATCTAATGTCTTTTAAATCTTTAATGATTGTTTTCTTAAAGGAATCCAATACCATTTACTTACACCGCAGGGTCAAAATTAGAACAGTCTTTAATTGAAAGGGAGGTTATTTTAAAATTAAATACTTTTGAAGGGGATTTATTTAAGGGTTGTAAGGGCTGCAGAGACTTTCAGTCTCTAAATAATGTTAATTATAATACTAGAACTTTTATTAAAATACAATGTACACAATTATAAAGAAAAAGATTCATAACGGAAAAAATGTGTAAATGCAGTCTTTAATAAAATAGAACAATATTAGCCCTTCAAAATTATTTTTCTCTGACTTTTCACTAACTTTTCTGGATTTTTATTTTTCACTGAACAATTTTCAAAATTCCCTGACAATTCCCTGACCTTGAAAAAAAATCAATTTTCCCTGACTTTTCAAGTCCCCTGGCAACCCTGCAAGATCTTATATTAACTCAAGTATTGTACAAGTCTGATTAAATTCAAATCAAAAATGAAGCTGCAGTTGTGCAGACAAGGTCTAAATAGTTAATTTTGGCACTTTCAGGGGCCATAACTCTGGAACCAATAATGCAATATGGCAATTTAAAGAAAGGAGCCAAGATCTTATGGTGATGAAAGTGAAGATCAGACCAAAATTAAGACCACTACAATGCAGAAAAGTTTTTATCAACTTATCAACTTTTATTATTAACTTGACCTAGTGACCTAAATTTCAAAGTCACATGATCCAGTTTCAAACTTGACCTAGATATCATCGAGATAAACATTCTGACAAAGCTTGAAGAAGATCGGAGCAAAATTAAGACTACTACAGTGCGAACCAGCTTTTTCTATAATTTAACCTAGTGACCTAGTTTTCAAGGTCACATAACCCAGTTTCGAACCTGACCTAGAAATCATTGAGATACACATTCTGACCAAGCTTGAAGATGGGACCAAAATTAAGACCGCTGTAGTGCGGACAAGCTTTTTCTAAAATTCGAACTAGTTACCTTGTTTTCAAGGTCACATGACCCAGTTACGAACTTGACCTAGATATCATTGAGATAAACAATCTGACCAAGTTTGAAGATCGGACCAAAATTAAGACCGCTACAGTGCGGACAAGCTTTTTCTATAATTTAACCTAGTGACCTAGTTTTAAGGGTGAGATGACCCAGTTATGATCTTGACCTAGATATCATTGAGATAAACATTCTGACCAAGTTTAAAGAAGACCGCACCAAAATTAAGACCGCTAGAGCGCGGACAACAATTGTGAACGGACGGCGGACAGACGACAGACGACGGACGAAAGGTGATCACAAAAGCTCACCCTGTCACTATGTGACAGGTGAGCTAAAAACAGTTATTCTGACTATCTGTTCCTCTCATCTGGAAATTATTTATTTTCAAAAATGCCTGAGGATACCTGATTAAGCCAGTAAAGCTGTTTGCTTGGTGTACTTTTTTTTTAATTTCACCCCCTGTAACAAAAACATATTTCTAAAATGTTTTACAGTAATATGTATAAACTCTCCATTGTAAAGTACTAGCCCCTCATCCAGAACCACAAAAACAAGAGCACCGCTGGGTGGAGCAATATAAGCCTGAAGGGTGTTTTTTCTAATTATGATGCATTTGAGATATAGGGGAGGAAATGTTAGGCTTTAAACATAAATGATTTGCTTTAAATTTTGAATTTTTTTAACTTTGACCTACTGACCCTAAAATTAATAGGGGTCATTCACTCAATATGTGCAACCATTACATGAATTTTGAAGTCTATATGACAAATGGTTGTCAAGTTACAGAGTGTAAATGATACTAAACATTTAGGTCTCTGTAACCCTGACCTTTGACATACTGATCTCAAAATGAATAGGGATCATCAACTCAATGTGTTCAATTGTGATATAAAGCTTGAAGTCTCTATAACAAATGATAGTCAAGTTACAAAATGGAAACAGTTTTCAATACTATGATCACTGTGACATTGACCTTTAGACCCCAAAATCAAATGGGGTCATTCACTCAATGTGTGTAACCATTACATGGATTTTGAAGTCTCTATGACAAATGGTTATCAAGTAACAGAGTGTGAATGATTCTTAACATTTAGGTCACTGTGACCCTGACCTTTGACATACTGACCTCAAAATGTATATGGGTAATCACTCAATGTGTGCAATCATGAAATAAAGTTTGAAGACTCTAGATCAAATGACTGTCAAATTACATGGCAGAAATGGTTTTAAATGTTAAGGTCTATGTGACCTTGACCTTTGACCTACTGAACCCAAAATCAACAGTGGTCATTCACTCAATGTGTTGTTGAGTTACAGAGTGTAAATGATTCTAAACATTTAGGTCACTGTGACCTTGACCTGTTACATACTGACCCCAAATCAATAGGGGTCATTCATCAATGTGTGCAACCATTATATGAATTTTGAAGTCTCTATGAAAATGGTTGTCAGAGAGTATATGATTCTAAACATTTAGGTCTCTGTGACCCTGACCTTTGACCTACTGATCCCAAAATGTTTACGGGTCATCCACTCAATGTGTGCAATCATGATATAAAGTTTGAAGTCTCTATAACAAACGATAGTCAAGTTACATGGCGGAATGGTTTTCAATGTTAAGGTAACTGTGACATTGACCTTTGACCTACTGACCCCAAAACAATAGGGGTCATTCACTCAATGTGGGCAAAAATCACATGAAGGTAAAAGAATGTAGGTGAAAAAGTACTCAAGTTTTTCCCCAGAAACCAAATTGCTAACAGAGGGACGGGACAGACAGACAGACGGATGACGCCCTGGACCATAAACATAACATGCCCCCTTCGGGCATATAAAAATGGATCTCCACAGCTATTACAAAATATATCACATATACTCCGTGCATAAAAGAACCTGTGTTGTTAAGAGGAAAACGCTGTATGAGGAGTCTGTCTGAAACTTCTGGATACGTATCTCCCTCTCCTGTACTTGACCTATTGTACCATCTAGCCGCATTATCTTGTGACCCTAAAGGCAGAATGAAACCTTTACATTATACATGTACTAACAATCAGAAGTACCTGATGGGTACATACTATTTAAGCAAGTGGTTCTAAATGCTTTAAAAAAAAGTACAATAAGCTAAACTACAATGTACTAATCGCACTGAACTAAAGAGATCTTTAACAGGAACAAAACGAATGAGAAAATAAGACCTCCATTTTATCCACTTAGGTCTTACAAGCATGAAAGTCGGCAACAGAAAGATGCAATGCATCTTAGAATACACAACCCAGAGCGGGATTCAAACTCTGATCTCCTGCATGACAGGCCAACACTTTAACCACTGAGCCAAAGAATCGATTCCCTTACGCAGTTGTCAGAGGTGGTATTTATACAATTATAGGAAGGTGTGCACTTGACCGTAACAAAGGTCATAACCTTCAAAGAGTTAACCTTTAAAACCCTGTCTGAACTTAAACCTTCAACTTCTTGCAAAATGGGTAGAAGCTAGCTGTTATGACTTTCCTATGAAGATTTGATGTTTTAAGTTATATTTAAGGTTCAATATAACAGTAAAAGATATATTAACCAATGCATATAGGGCTTGGACAACTATTTCTACATACCCTGTTAGAAATAACTTTCTGCATAATATCTAGCATTTTTCTTGACTGAGAGAACACCAGACACCTGTGGCCCTCTTGTTTCAGTCGGTCAAGGAGTTTCACAAGAAACAGAAGTTTCCCGGATTCATTGATGAGAATGTCGTCTGCTACATGCTGGATACGGGTTACAGCTGAGAGATTGCCCTCTTCTGTTTCTAAGATGTCATCATCCAGTCTGAAGTGAAAATTCAAATGTACAATTATTAATTTATGCAACTGCAATTTAGAAATTGCCCATCAAAATTGAAAATTCCCCTTGGGATTTGAAAACCAAGGGGCAAATTCCCATTGTCAAAAATTCTTTCCCAATCACTGAATAGGTGAAAATTTTCTTTTAACTTGTAAAAATCCAAAATCCACTATGATTCTTCTGTTGTTTTCTAAACTTTTTTGGCATGTCTAAGCTGACTTCAAATTCTTTAAGCTAAAAGCTAGCAACATTTGACAAATTTACAATTTTATTTATTTTAAAGTATGCTTTTTAGACACCAGTATCTTTATATCTGATAATGAAATCCCTCTTATTACTTTGGAATAAAAATGTATGTCTTAAATTCAACCAGCTTCTATGACAGGTCTGTCACAAGAAAATTTTATTGTTTCAATTATATTTACTATTTAACTATTTGAGTATATTTATCAACAGTACAGATTGTTTATAAGAATGACAGCCCCTGAAGAAGATAAATCCAGTTTTGGGGATAGAGAAAACACAGAAATCATTCCATTACAGACACACTCTAGGTACTTTTACATACTCTGTGTATAGCACTAGTACACGGGATACTGGTTTACCATATCATCTGAAATGTGGTTTGAAAAGAAAAGTTGACAACAGAGTTACCCATCTTATCAGCCTTTCCAGCTCAGGTGAGCTAATAAACAGGGGTCTTGTATTATTAAGGCAGACATAAAGCTGTATCATTAAAAATATTTACCAGAACTAAACTGCTTGTAATTTAATAGATATTTTCAAATATTTTTAAAATTCCAAATACATTTTTGAAATTCTGCACTATATAGAAAAATAATATTTAATTTCTAAGTACCTAAAACATACATTTCAAAATTGTAATTGCCTAAACTAATAGAAAACTAACAATTAAACTGCCTTTTATAACAGATATCAGTTCAGTGTACAGCTTTTGCAAAAAGTGAAAGTAGAATATTAGTTCAAATCTAATACACTAAGTAAACTTTTGACAATGGAACCATTGACCTTTAGTGTATTCTTTTGTCTCAGTTTAACTTTACACCTCTACACAATTTCCTATCACTACTTTTTAAAATGGTTCTATCCACTACTAGCTTTCTATAACAGATTAAAAATGTAACTAAGAGGTGTATAAAGCAACCTTATTAAATCTTAACATGGGATGTACAGGATCAGTAAGTACTAAGTACATTCTTCTACATTTATTTAAAAGAAAGAAAATAACATTTTTTATTCTATCTACTGATATTCAGTAGACTAATTAATCAACTAATTAGACCTATTATCACATAAATTTATCCTTTTAAATAATGATTTTTTTTTCACTGAAAGTCTCATGTTATATTCAAATTTCTTTGTTGAAAAACTGACAGCTTTTCATTCATTCATTCATTCATTATTCACTCACTCACTCACTCACTCACTCAATTTGCTCCTATGCTCTTGCTATCTTTCATTCAAGGATAATTATTCACTTTAGGATCTACTGATTTATTCATTCTTTACAGATAAATGAGTGATTTTCAGTGATTAATTAATAAAGTCATTCATCAATCCGACCTGCATTTATTTTAACACTTAACAAGCAAATTCGTTGAATTGATATCCACCGCCAAATGATACAAATCACTGGAATGGGGCTGTTCAGTTTACATAGATCTTTAACCTTGGAATTTGAGTGACAAATCTGTTTGGTATCTTTATCTATAATAAATCAATGCCCATAAAAATTAAGCTGTGCCAAGTAGAAAAAGCTTGTATATAGTAAATGAAGTTGTTGGAGAGAAATGACATCAATACATTCTCAAAAAGCAGCAGGACAGCAAATTTTGGTCTAAACAAATGAAAAGTAAAGTTCCTTTACGCTGCATGACTCCTTAATGACATCTATGCATCCTATGAAGTTTAATTTTGATACATCAAATATGTTTTGAGTTATAGTACAAACAAAAATTAAGTATTAAAAACTAGAGGACCAAATGGTCCTGGGTCACTCACCTGAAAATTAAACAATTGGTGGTGTTGCGCTTCGATGGCCGGTATCTTAAACTCTGTACTTAAGAGCTGTTCTGTTACAAGATAAGTCTCACAGGAAGTAGAGTTATTACACAAGTTAAATATTTCAATTGAACTACTAAGCTTATTTTAAATATGGAATCTAGTTCATTTCACACCAGCCTTTTCCGACCAATTTCTAGATCAGTGTTCACATAGAGGACTAAGCTTCTCAGAGATTACCACAGCAAATGTAATAAGTTAGGGGAACAAACATACGGACGAACATTAAGTGTCACAAAACATTGACTCCGCAGTTAGAATAAAAGAACAAATTTAGAACCAAAACATTTGCAATTTAAAATAATTTATTTGTGAAAGAACAATATTTCAAACGAGATAAACGCAACACGTGTTTCATATTAAAAACTTAAATGAAAATGCAAAGTTTCATAGAGGGACTGGCGTACAATGACTGAACAGTAAGTTATTAGCTAAACACTAAAACTTAGTGGAAGTCATAATTACTATACAGTTTATTATAAAATCTTTTATTTTATGCCTACCAATGAAATATAGGGAAATATCAGTGAGATAAAAGTGATAATACACTGTTTTGAATCAGTGAAATTACCATTTTGATAATACACTTTTTTGTGCCCGAACTACTTTTTTATCTGCTTGATGAAACTTCAGGAATTTCCCCACCACGTAAATACAAGAAAATCCGCTGTATTTCAGACAGTGACAGCGAGTGAAATTTATTTACCTTGTTAAATCCAGTTATAATATTGAATTCCTGAGCCTAACTAGTTGTGAACAATGATGAAATTTGCCATAAATTATTTAAAATGTCTGATTTGTTTACATAACTCACATGGGCAATATGGCCGACTTTCAATTCAATTGATTGAATATTACTCGGTATTAATCCGCTTTTATAATTAAAGTATGTATGGCTAAAATTCAATAAATATTGATAAGCTGTGTAGAGAAAAATAAATGTTATTTAATGAAAGTGTATTCAGTTTATTTCAGCAGAAGTAAAGTTATCATATGTATTGGAGATTGTCTGCACTTTTTTTGTGCGGAGTAACCAAAGTACGCATTAACTGATTTGGGGCTCACCATGGGGAAATTATTGAAGGCCCTGAGTAAAAATGTCATAAAATACCCATTTTTGACGTGTTGGCATAAAATAAAAAGAAAATTTGTTTGTTTTTTAGTGGAAGATGGGAATTTATTTCATCTCGTGAACACCATATGTTGATATTTTCACTTGTGGCTGCGCCACTCGTGAAAATATCACATATGATGTTCACTCGATGAAATAAATTCTCATCTTCCACAAAAACAAACAAATATCCTCTATGTATTAAGGTAAAGATCAAAACCTGGAAATCGTAAAGCCTCTTTTAACTGTAATTTAAAAGTCTGGATATTTTATCTATTATTAACTCTTCTAGTTTTAAATAAATTAAACTAAAAATGTATGTTGAAAAATAATTTACTTGAAAATTCTTTCACAGAAGCGTAACTCAACAAGAACCTAAGTTAAAAGTCTGCGGGGTCCTGATTCCTGCAAATGCACGTACTTTTAAATGTAACTGCTAACAGTGTAAGAAAATTGTAAGTTTGTAAGAGGGTTTAACCAAAGGGGCTCCTGCGGGTTTGCTAACACTGCTAAGACATAATAAAAAGAATGATAAAACATTTTTAGAACAATAAGCGCATCTATAATTCACAAAAAAAACAATGATACAATAAATAAAGTACATATTAATGAGAGGAAAGTACACGTGATGTGAATTTTCAGCACTTACAAAGAAGCATTTGAATACTTAACCCACTTGAACACTCATAAAAAAAACGCCAGAATATGAACGTGAACAAAACAAAGTGACGTGTTATAACGCATGAGCTAAACAATATGGCGGACTGTAAATACTTCCAGGTTTGAAACCGAGCATTTCTCGTAAATAAAGATCAAACAAAGAATTAAATACTGGTAAAAATTGTAGGGAAAGGAAACATTGACATGCATCAGTAAAACTAAAATTAAGAAGTGACAGCCCAATATAAAGTCACAACACACGGAGATACCTAGAAAACTCTGGGAATTGAGAACCGGTGCATCACAGTGGGGTGTGGGTTGGGGGCACCTAAAGCATGTGTCAACTGACAGATGGTTCAAATACCACATTAGATATATAATATAAAATATTATAGAACTAAGAAAGAAGGTTAATAGATCTAGGTAAACCAAAGTCCAATTGGAATTCTGTATGCAAACTTATACAGATAGTTAAAATTACAAAGACATATCTCTGGAAACAAGCAAGTAGGTCAGTAGGTAAAGGTCAGGGTCAGCCATGGTCAAATTTGAAGTCTGCATGCAAAATTATACAAACAGTTAAAAAAATTCATTGATGTAGCTTAAAAAAACAAGGAAGTAGATGAGTAGGTCACATGAAGGTCAAGGACCAAGGTGAATGAAGGTAAAGTGCCTTCCAGCAACATCCAATGATTTTTTTTTAAGGTGGGGCCTGCGTACCCTGGTGATGGCCAAGATCTTTCAAAGCCTATCTATTTAACTAGGCAATGCTGAACCATATATATCTAAGCTCAAGGCCTTTCACTTTTTGAAAAGAAGATTTTTTTCAAACTTTTCCTATATAACTCTATGTAAAACCTAGTGAACACTGGGCCTGTGCCAATTTTGACTCTGGTGCTATGATTTGTATAAATCTGATCGAGGTCCACTAGATAATCATACACTAAATCATCCTTACTGTAGGTCTTATGGATTCTGACAAAGAGAATTTTCATTTTTTAAGTCTGTGTAAAATCAAGTGACCCCTGAGGTGGGTCCAATTCCCAACTTATTTAGCCGCGAAAATGTTACTTCTAACAAAAACGCGAACATTTCTAGCCTTATCTTAACTTGAAGTCTATTACCATTCAGTGTACTTGTATCCATAAATCCGAATTTACACAAATGCATACACGCATTCACAAGTCTGATAAAATAACAATTCAGTCTATTTCCTTTTATTTTCCCTCTATTTAGGTTATATTTATAAAAACAAACGGTAAACTGATAATTTACAAATAACCGTGAACTGTCATATGCATATTGGTTAACACGGGGGTAACACAGGGGATTAATTTGTTACAACACAAAACCTTTATACACAGTTTGCATTACACTTATTGTTTTTCAGACAGTCATTTTTATTTAAAGTTACTATCAAATAATATTCTTCGATTTTTCAGGTGTAAAGAATTTACGCATCGACATTTTTGCAACCAATCAGTTATGATTTCAAATGAGAATGAAAAGCTCGGGAATTTGTAAATTGATATAGCATAATCCTTTCATGAAAAGGTAGATATAAGTTAGAAGTGTTCACAAAGTGTTCATGAGATTAGACATTAAATATCGAGTTGTT
The DNA here is from genome assembly GCA_012932295.1 of Cyclina sinensis. Classification (NCBI taxonomy): domain Eukaryota; kingdom Metazoa; phylum Mollusca; class Bivalvia; order Venerida; family Veneridae; genus Cyclina; species Cyclina sinensis. The sequence continues at coordinate 1,387,537 of JAAONU010000019.1, forward strand.
GAGTGATAGTAAATCGAGGACTTCAAAGTACAAGTATGTATTTTTACCGTAGTGACTTTATATTCGCGGTCGTTATGAGTGCGCGAAAGTTTGTCTCCACGAAAATGTCGTTGATAAAAAAAAACGTGAAAATTTGTATCAGCGAACATTTCTAGGAATACAGTATTCAAACAAGAAGATTTTTTTTTTCTTTTTTTTTTTTTCCCCATTCAGTTGCCATGGCAACCAGAGGTCCATATGGAAATCCATTTTTTAATAAATTTGAAAGAGGACCATACAAGCATCATTTCTGTTAAGTTTTATAATCAACAGATGACAACTATCATTTTTCAGGTCACTGGGTCAAAGGTCAAGGGTCAGTGAGCTTGAAGATCAAAATGGTTTCCGATGAATAACTGTGGAGCGCTTGGGCCCATGTTCCACAAACCTGGTATATAAGTTGTTCATGACTTGTAGATGAGCCCTTAAGTTTTTCAGGTCGCCAGGTCAAAGGCCAAGGCCAGTGTCCTTGAATAGCAATATGGTTTCCAATCAATAACTATAGAATGCTTGGTCCCAGGGGGCATAAATGTTTTACAAACATCTCTTGTATTTCTTTAATTTTTTTTTCAGACTGCCAGTAAGACAGATGATCTTGACCTCTTACACAGAAGTACAGCAAGACAGTGTGATATTAAGCCTTATTATTTTGTTCTAGAGATTGGCTTCAGAAAGGGACATGGACTCCAGGAGGTGCTTAACATTATGAAAGGTACTGTTCCTTCTATAGCTCTGTGAGCAGATCATTTGCCCCTAGGTTCTCGGCCAGAGTTTTAGGACTGTCTTTGTTCAAATATGAATGCATCTAAGCACATAAAATTTGATTCTTCATAGGTTTCACTGAATTTTTTATTTTGTTCCCTCCAAGTATTCACCTGCAACAGATATACAAAGTTTCAGTCTCCGGATTCAATCTTTGAAGGCATTTTCATAGTCTTTTTAGGTATTCTATGAAGACACTGGAATATTGCAGAACTGAGGTGTTTGCACAGAACAAATTTTCGACCTGAAAGGTATTTTTTTAAGCTTTGGAAACAAAAAGAAGTCACAAGGGGCAAGGTCAGGTGAATACGGAGGATGGGGCAGCACCACGAGTTTTTTCTGCTTCAGAAAGTCTTGTACTATAGACACCTTGTGCGATGACGCGTTGTCATCCAGCAATTTGACATTGGCCAAACCTGTTGCGGGTCTTCGTTTTCGAAAATATTTGTTTAGTTTTTGAAGAACTTTTGTCTAGTAAAATTTCGCTTTAACAGATTTGCCTTTAGGAAAAGCAACCTGAATGGCGGGAGCTTGAGTTGTAAAGAAAATGGCATATATTGCCATGAAACATGAGGGAGTGAATCACAATACACTGAAATGAAACATGACTGACTGAATCACATTACACTGAAATGAAACATGATGGAATAAATCATGACAGACTGAAATGAAGCATGACTGACTGAATCACATTACACTGAAACGAAACATGATGGAATGAATCATGATAGACTAAAATGAAACATGATGGAGTGAATCATGATAGACTAAAATGAAGCATGACTGAGTGAATCACAATAGACTGAAATGAAGCATGACTGAGTGAATCACCATACAATGAAATAAAACATACAGTTTTCGGTTTATAACCTAAATAGTGTTAGAGTTATGTTCCAATCAAAGTGTGACAGATGGACAGACAGACAGACAGAAAGATGGATGGACCGGACAAACAGCCGGATGGACAATGCCAAATCTTTATCCCTCCACCTTTGGCGCAGGATAATAATGATGAGTTTGGATAAGATGATGTATTTTTTCAAATTGCAGGAGGTTCAGGCAGGCTAGTTGGAACAGAGATGTCAAACAGCTGTCTGGACAAGGTGACCAATCAGCTTCAAGATGATATTGCTACTGGAACACTCGAACTTGAACTCTGTGCACCGGAGTCATTAACTTTCATACCAAATATGTTCGACTGTGTATACAATGTAAACGGTTTCTACTACTGGGATGATATAAGTAAATCATTAGCAGAAATTTATCGAGTTTTACGACCTGGTTGTCTCTTTCTGACTTGTGTTCATAAGAATGAAAAACTTAGTAAAAGGGAAATACAAGAAATCAAGCATCCATCCACAAGTATTCAGGAATATGCAGACGCGTTAAAGGAACATGGTTTTGTGAAAATAAAGATTCTAGAACACAGGAATGCTCACTCTGGTTTTAAATATCAAACTGTGCATGCTTATAGTAGATCAAGGAAATAGCAAGTATTACTGTTACAAAAAATAGTCAAAACATAATAGATCAAATTGTGACAGAGCAAAATTAAATAGCACATAAAATCATTCTTAAGGCCCTCTTTGAAACAATCATCAGGCCATTTGCTAAGTTAAGAAAAATGTATTCTGACCGACGATAAATAAAATGAGATGACTATAGAGACCATCTGTATCTTTATTCTTTTCCCTGCCAAATTTCTGAGAGCATAAAAAGAGACCATAAGTTATTTATCCCTCATTTCCTTGGAAAATTTCTCAAGGCATAAAATGTGACTATCAGTATTTTCATCTCCAATTTTGCAGAAAAATGTCTGAGGGCATAAAAAAAGGAACATTTAATTTAGTATATTTATCCCTCATTTCCTGGGAATATTTCTGAGGGCATTAAAAGGTACCGTCACCATATTTATCCCTCATTCCTAGAGAAATATCTGAGAGCAAAAAAGGGACTAATCTCTCATTTCCGGTGATAATTTGTGGGGGCAAAGGCGACTATCAGTATATTTATCCCTCATTTCCTGGGACAATATTTGAGGGCATATAGAGGGTTTATTAGTGAATTCATCTCCCATTTCGATGGATAATTTCTATGGGCAGAGAAAGGGACTATCAGTATATTTTCCACTATTTTACTTGGACGATATCCGAAGGCATAAAATGTAACCATCAGTTTATTTATAGTTATCCCCCATTTCCTGTGAAATAACAAGAAGCTCTTCTCATCATAGATCAATAAAAAAGGTCATCATTTTCTTGGAAATTAAAAAGGGGCCACTGGAATATAGTATATTTACCCTTCATCTCCCTGTATACCAAGCTGGGCACAGGCTCTGGTAGACAGTAACCTTGGATGATCACAGATCTTCTTCAACACATTCAAGGCCACCAGCGGTGACTTGGTGGTCATAAGTAACTGTAAAAGAACATATTTGTACGACTGACTAATTATAATAATGTTTAGGTATAATCTCACTTTCTCAAGGTTGCCACTCAATCCATCCCTTAAAAAAAAAAAACTTTTTTGCAGACACCTGCATTTTTTTTTCTATGTTACAAATAAAACTCTCTTCAATAAGGTTTGTAATAAGAAATAAAACTCAGAATTCAGGTTTTTTGACAAAATGTCATTTTATGCTAACTCCATAGAAACTTTGCATATACATGTAAGTGTCATTTTCAAATAATTTCAGAATTTTCAGAAGCCAAGTACTATTATGGCTCTTGGTAACAAAGCTAGTATAGCCCTACAATACGATCTTTGTAACAGCAACATTTTTAAGTCTTCAGGTCCAAAATCTACACAAAGCTAGGGCTGATTATCAGTTAAAATAGTCATTAAGATACCTTTATCAATACAAATAATTGATATATCATATGATATTACAAGCGATGAATTTAACAATAAAATCTAAGCCAGCAATAAAGCCTTATACATTACATCAAAATTTAAAGAGCATATAATACAAGAAATATTGCTTTAATCACCTCATACAATAATTCAGAGAAGTGATATGTTAGTTGGCATAGCATACAGGAAGCAGAAGTTATGCTATTAACTTCCAAATTTTACTGCTTTAGAATGACTTAAAAACCCTGGAGGTACTTATCTTATATCTGAAACTTATATCTGATGAACTTGGAACTAAGTGTTGCTATGGTCCAAATAAAACAATTCAAGTACCTCCTTTACAGAGTCTAAGGAGAGGAAATCCTGGTAAATCTTCAACTGCGTGTCTCGTAGATATGTCCATACAATCAAATCATTCTTCCGTGTCATAGTTGGCATACTGTAATATACATAAACCTATTACTTCAAACCTCTCCCATTCAAACCATCTTAATCTAACATAACAACCTTGCAAAGATCTTATTTATTCCTACCCCAGCCATGTCAAAATTGATATGTGAAGATAAGTCCAAATCAATAACTTCTAGGCAAAATGTACAGACTCGAAATTTTTAATTAACCAATCTGCAGTAAAAACCAAAGCACCAGACAAAAAATTCATTGGATCATTCAATCTTCTTCAAAAGTAGCAGCCAACCAAAATGAACTAATGAATGACCGGGTATTATAATTTATATACTTTTCACAAAAGTCATTACAGAGACTCAAGATCATGTGTATTCACCTAAACAATTATTAACGAACAGAAACTTGACAAAATCAAGAGGAAAAACTTAATTATTAGAAATGGGTTTTTGATTGAACAAAAACATATGTCTCCCCCCAGCCAGTTGCTACAGGCAGTATTGAGTCAGACGATTGTAAAATAAGGGGGATATTTTTGTCAAATGTACATGATTAACAAGAAACTCATACTCTGTCAAGAAAGGATTGAGCAGAAACCTTGTTTCATATTGTACAAAATGGTTGTATTCATTCAGTCTAGTACCTGTAGCATGTTGGAATCATGTTGATGGCAGTGCTGTTACATAGATATGGACAAAAAACATGAAGCCAGTTACAAGGTGTCTTCTTCAAGCACTCAAGTTTAATCTATATCCATTGATAAGGAGAAAAGTTGCATCCTGATAGCTGAAGTATGTTGGAACTACTCCACAATGTACAACAGGAGCACTCTTAACATATATATGATCAATCAGAGTTTGTTTTCTAGTTGTGGGGTTCGAAATTACTTGAAGATATCCAGTGAATGCTTGATTTAGTGACGGACAGACAGACGGACGGACAGACAGACCGACAGATAGACAACCAGGGGAAAAACAATATGTCTCCCCCGATGAGGTGAACATCTGACCCAAGTTTCATAAAAATCCTTCAAGGGCTTTTGAAGATACAGAGCGGACATGACTTTGTGGCATAAGACATTTAACCTCCGAGTGTGACCTTGACCTTGAGACACAACACCCGCAAAGTGGGTTCTGCACGCCTTGTTGAGGTGAACATCTGACCCAAGTTTCATAAAAATCCTTCAAGGGCTTTTGAAGATACAGAGCGGACACGATTTTGTGGCATTTGACATTTAACCCCCAAGTGTGACCTTGACCTTGAGACACAACACCCGCAAAGTGCGTTCTGCACGTCGCCTTGATGAGGTGAACATCTGACCCAAGTTTCATTACAATCTTTCAAGGGCTTTACAAGATACAGAGCGGACACGATTTTGTGACGGACAGACAGACGGACGGATGGACAGACAACCGGGGGGGGAAAAACAATATGTCTCCCACATTTTTGGGGGGAGACATAATTAGCAATTACAGGAAAGAAGTAATTATTCAACATTAAAACTTTTCCGAACTGGAAAAAGTGGTTACACAAGAAAATATTTTGAAAATTCCATAAATAATTGTAATTTAAAAATGAATTAATGTACATGTCAACAGATGCATCCATTTCTTTAATAATTACAAAATATTAACTATATTCAAATATATCTTACACAGCGTGCTTTACACCGGAATCTGGTTCATCCTTCTCCTTGTTTTCTCTCTCTTTCACTTCGGCCTTCGTTCTCCGGAGGAAATACGGTGCAATTATCTTTTTCAAACTCTCTGCCATCTCCATCCCTAGTTTCTTTTCCCCAATGGTTGCATCCTTCTCCCGAGCCTGAAAATGAATGAGCGTTCTGCTGTTTTTCTCTAATGAACTTCTATCATTATAAAAAGACTGGCCCATTTATCATTTAAAGGGGAACTAACTGAACAGTGCAGATCATTTTAATTTAAGACCTAAACAACAGCAACACCTGCCAGCAATGGAGGTTAAAGAAAAGTCTGAAACTATACCAAATCATTTTTGTGTAATTTTATCTACTGTATCTTTTTTTTTTTTGTCAATACTTTTGACAGACATCTTAACCATGTTTAAAGAGGCATACCCTCAAATCTGAAGTATTCCTTCTTTTTTTTTACATCATGTCTGTATCAATGGTATTGAATGAATAACTTACATGTCAAGATGTCACAAGAAAATTCAACGTACAACAGGTTAATCAAATGCATTAAATAAATTAGTCTTCATATAGTGCTTGTTGCTGTACCATTTGTATATAAGCTATTTATCACAAATAAAAATATGTATAGTTGGATATATGCCTTAAGAAAACATTTTTTTTTTAATTATCAATTATTTTTCATTTTTAACTTAATTTAAGAGAATGAGCCAAAAATGCAGTATACCATTGGTAACTTCTAGAGTATGCCCTTTATGAGGCTCTATGTACCATTGGTAACTTCTAGAGTATGCCCTCTATGAGGCTCTATGTACCATTGGTAACTTCTAGAGTATGCCCTCTATGAGGCTCTATGTACCATTGGTAACTTCTAGAGTATGCCCTCTATGAGGCTCTATGTACCATTGGTAACTTCTAGAGTATGCCCTCTATGAGGCTCTATGTACCATTGGTAACTTCTAGAGTATGCCCTCTATGAGGCTCTATGTACCATTGGTAACTTCTACAGTATGCCCTCTATGAGGCTCTATGTACCATTGGTAACTTCTACAGTATGCCCTCTATGAGGCTCTATGTACCATTGGTAACTTCTAGAGTATGCCCTCTATGAGGCTCTATGTACCATTGGTAACTTCTACAGTATGCCCTCTATGAGGCTCTATGTACCATTGGTAACTTCTAGAGTATGCCCTCTATGAGGCTCTATGTACCATTGGTAACTTCTAGAGTATGCCCTCTATGAGGCTCTATGTACCATTGGTAACTTCTAGAGTATGCCCTCTATGAGGCTCTATGTACCATTGGTAACTTCTAGAGTATGCCCTCTATGAGGCTCTATGTACAGTACAGCTCCCGCGATATGTACACATTTTGTGCTTCCTCCGCGATCGTGGTCAGCGCGAATTCTGAAAATCGCGGAGTTTCTCCTTGAAAAAAACGCTCAGAATCTCCGCGATTAAAGTACACGCACAATCTCCGCGATTCTCCGAGTGTTAGAGCGTTTCCGCGGAGATTCTCCGCGAATATTCTTGTGTTTCATCACCAGAGTTTTAACAAACTATTTCCCATTTAAAGGTGAAAAAAATAATTATAAAATGTATACACTTGAAATCCTTTCATAAAAACAGTCAGCAATGTGTGATGAAATTACCATAATGTAACTGTACATTTAACACCTGTCAATTATGTGACTACGGTATAATTCAGTCAAATACATTAATTAATGTGATTTTTTAAACGCTTGTTATTATTTAGTAAATCGATAATACTTTTTTTGCTAAGCGCCGAGACGATACAGATGCAGTTTAACACGTGTTGTTCGGAAATCGGTCAACTCATTTTCTGAAAATAAGATCAGCTGTTTCTGACGCAACTTTCTTTTCGTAAACAAATAGGAACGTTCGTACACAAATGCATCAGAATAAGAGCGCATTTGTTTGTATTTTCACTTTTTAAATTAGATATATTTATTTTCGCAGTTTGATTATCATTAGTAATTTATTTGCGCGGCACCGATTAAAGATTTAAAAGTAAATAAATTGCAGCAATTAAAGTTGACATGATGTCAGGTAGGTGTGAAAATCTATTCATTATCGGCTGTCTTTCTTTTCTACCCTCGTTTCACGCATTCGGAATTAATGTTCGATTCTAACGAAACTAAACTTTCTGTTCAGTCAACAAAGCCATCATTGCCAAAGTTTAAAAATATCCAAATATCTGTTTAAGATATTAATTATTTTAATAAGAAAATGTAATCACGGGAAAAGCATGCTACATGACTGTAATTCCCGCTTTAAAGAGCACGTGGTGTCTGAAGCTTTTAAAGTGAGGTGAATATCATTTTCGGAAAATAACTGTCGCTCAATGTTAAAGGTCAAAAGTTATATTTAGGAACCAATTAGCGGTTGAGACGCAATGTATCATGCGTGTACAGATCATAGGCCATGAGACCAACACATGGTCTTGTGTCTGTCAATAAATTAATGTGTCAAAACATGTGACGAAACGAAATATTACTATTAGGCATCCTAAAACATGAAGATAAAAAGAGTAAGTAAATATAAAATTTCACTTGTCATATATACACTTCAGTCAACTGAATGCATAAACAAATCGCGGAGATCCGCGGAGGATTGATAATCTGCAGTTTCACAGCAAATACCCGTCACTAACCAGACAAAATTCGTCTCCGCGACGCCTCCGCGATTTAGGGCGTTTCTCCGCGATTTTCCTCCCAAGGTCCGCGGAGTTTAAGAGAAAAATGTACATATCGCGGGAGCTGTACTGTACCATTGGTAACTTCTAGAGTATGCCCTCTATGAGGCTCTATGTACCATTGGTAACTTCTAGAGTATGCCCTCTATGAGGCTCTATGTACCATTGGTAACTTCTACAGTATGCCCTCTATGAGGCTCTATGTACCATTGGTAACTTCTACAGTATGCCCTCTATGAGGCTCTATGTACCATTGGTAACTTCTAGAGTATGCCCTCTATGAGGCTCTATGTACCATTGGTAACTTCTAGAGTATGCCCTCTATGAGGCTCTATGTACCATTGGTAACTTCTAGAGTATGCCCTCTATGAGGCTCTATGTACCATTGGTAACTTCTAGAGAATGCCCTCTATGAGGCTCTATGTACCATTGGTAACTTCTAGAGTATGCCCTCTATGAGGCTCTATGTACCATTGGTAACTTCTAGAGAATGCCCTCTATGAGGCTCTATGTACCATTGGTAACTTCTACAGTATGCCCTCTATGAGGCTCTATGTACCATTGGTAACTTGTAGAGTATGCCCTCTATGAGGCTCTATGTACCATTGGTAACTTCTAGAGTATGCCCTCTATGAGGCTCTATGTACCATTGGTAACTTCTAGAGTATGCCCTCTATGAGGCTCTATGTACCATTGGTAACTTCTAGAGTATGCCCTCTATGAGGCTCTATGTACCATTGGTAACTTGTAGAGTATGCCCTCTATGAGGCTCTATGTACCATTGGTAACTTGTAGAGTATGCCCTCTATGAGGCTCTATGTACCATTGGTAACTTCTAGAGTATGCCCTCTATGAGGCTCTATGTACCATTGGTAACTTCTAGAGTATGCCCTCTATGAGGCTCTATGTACCATTGGTAACTTCTAGAGTATGCCCTCTATGAGGCTCTATGTACCATTGGTAACTTCTACAGTATGCCCTCTATGAGGCTCTATGTACCATTGGTAACTTCTAGAGTATGCCCTCTATGAGGCTCTATGTACCATTGGTAACTTCTAGAGTATGCCCTCTATGAGGCTCTATGTACCATTGGTAACTTCTAGAGTATGCCCTCTATGAGGCTCTATGTACCATTGGTAACTTCTAGAGTATGCCCTCTATGAGGCTCTATGTACCATTGGTAACTTCTACAGTATGCCCTCTATGAGGCTCTATGTACCATTGGTAACTTCTAGAGTATGCCCTCTATGAGGCTCTATGTACCATTGGTAACTTCTAGAGTATGCCCTCTATGAGGCTCTATGTACCATTGGTAACTTCTAGAGTATGCCCTCTATGAGGCTCTATGTACCAAATTTACAAGTCTTTCAAAGAAGTTTTCAGATATTCTTATACAGTTTTCAGACAATGAATACAAACTGAATTTGGATCTAACAAATACTTAAACAGAAAATTTAAATTAGTAAAAATCATAACCTTACTGTTGGAGACAATCAAATACCAAATGTTCTTTTACATAACTACATGTACATGCATGGAAACACTGGTGTTGTCTAGCATATGAAAACATCAATTATCCATATTGTGTACTAAAACCACTGAGCAGATAAAACTTTGGGCATCAAAGAAACTAAAAGGTTTGTACCCTCGTTATAGGATTTTCAAATTCCATCTTGAATGTTTTCTGTAAACCCAGCAGAGATCCTTGATGAACGAAGTCGAACAGTGACCAAAGCTCCTGTAGAAAATAAATGTGAATCAGTAAGCAGAAACAAAAACACAAAAAATAAGATTAGACAGATGAACTGACAGACACACACTAATGTATATATACAACACACCGCCCTTGAGATAACTATGCTATTAAACTGCAAGTGAGTTAGACAAAAAAGAGATTAGGCAACAACTGTTTTCCAATGATATGATCACTACATTATGTAAACAGTAAAAGCACAGCTAGAACCTTGAACTGATTGTTTGGATTATGATATGCAGATATTGCAACTACATAAGTTCAAACATACAGTATAAAGTGATTGTTCCTAAAAATATACAGGCAAGCTAAAACAATTGATACCAAGATGTAACTTCCCTCTATGGTTTGAATAATATCAAGAGGTAACTTCCATTGATGATGTAAACAATATCAAGAGGTAACTTCCCTTGATTATGTAAATGATATCAAAAATTAACTTCCCTTGATGATGTAAATTATATCAAGAACTAACTTCCCTTGATGAGTTTAATGACATCAAGAAGTAACCTCCCTTGATGATGTAAATGATATCAAGAAGTAACTTCCCTTGATGATGTAAATTATATCAAGAACTAACTTCCCTTTACGAGTTTAATGATATCAAGAAGTAACTTCCCCTGATGATTTAAATAAGTTGTTTGTATGCATATGGCTTATATAGAATGTCAATTTACCACAGTATCAAAACAACAAACTGTTTGGCTAGGCAAATAAGCTTAATGTGTACACAATTACAGCTAAACAAAAGACCTAAATATTGTTTTGGATATTGGAGCTTACAAAAATTGCTTGAAGACAGAAAAGCAACCAGTGTTTTTAGAGGTAACAACCACAATGATCAAATATAACATTCTACAACTTCTTGATTTTCCTGAATACTGTTGTATGTGAAATGCACATACCTTGAGGTTGTTTTGAACTGGAGTTCCGGTCAGAATGATCCTATTGTGAGCAGGTATAGCATGCACACCTTTGGTTGTCTTTGTTGGGTTCTTAATCTTGTGTCCCTCATCAAGTATCATGTAATCCTGAATATAAACACTATGAAACTAATGGCTTATAAACACCGAAGAAATCCAAACACTTTCTAAAAACAGAGAACAGTATTTAACACGAGCTATCTGTAAGACAGCCAATGCTAGACTATTAAAATTATGCTAGACAATGTTATACACAGTATATATATGATAGTAAACATCAGGAGGGGAAGTCATTGGATGTGTTGACAAATTATAGAATTTGAATTCAAAAATTAACACTCTGAAAGAAACAAAATCTGAAATTACAGCTGACAGAGTAATGTGACTTGTCAGAGTTGTGCCCCTTGTTATAGGAAGTAAGCATGCGAAGTTTGAAGCAAATGCCTTTGATGGTATTCCAGATATTAGTCTTTCATAAAAACATTAACGCTGACACCGACACTGGGTTGAGTAGTATAGCTTTCACTATTCTTCGAATAGTCAAGCTGAAAACAGAGAAAAATGATCATTTACATGGAAAATTTAAGAATTTAAAAAATTTAAGGACTCAAACCATCTTGTTACAGGTAAGAACTAGAAATATGTTCACAGGACACTGATGCCCTTTCTACAATGTACTCGCACCTGTCACAGACGTACCATAGCAACAGCATGTTTTAGTGAAGAAGTTCTCAATTCACAGGAAAGTGCTGTTAGCTAGATGATTACTTGACAGAAAAAAAATAAACATACAAAACAAGGATTTTACAAAGACTATTACTGTGACATGACCTTTCATGTTATGACCTAAAAAGATATAAGTAACATCTGCTCATCATACTCAATGTCCATACCAAGTTTAGAGTATCTAGGCCTGAGTGTTCCCAGTTGATAAATGAGACAAAGATTTTACACAGACTGTCACTCTGACCTTGACATAGTATCTTAAATATCTACAGAGATTATTTACTCATCATTCCAAATAGCCTTTTGCAGTTTCAAGACCCTATGCATGAGTGTTTGCCAATTATTGATTGGAAAAGGATTTTACAGAGGTGGCCACTGTGACCATGAACTTTGACCTAGTGATCTTAAAATCAATAGGGGACATCTGCTGATCATGCTCACTAACCCAATCATGTTTAATTCAATGACCCAGCATATGCCAGTTATTGATCAGACAAAATGAAAGGACCCTGTATGTACAGACAGATGAACAGACAAGAGGGCCATGATGACCCTGAACTACTCATCTGAGTACCACTGCCCTTAACAGCATGGCCAGTGAAGGACATTCAACTGAAGTACAGCATACCTGGGCATCTAGAATTATGTTCACTTCATGTCAAGTTCCTTAAGTTAAAAAGTTGAAATATTTGAGCAAAATTATGCATTTAGTTCAAATTCATATGCTGTAGCTTAGACAAGGAAATAGGTCAAGGTCCAAAGTTCATCCAATGTTAAAGTTGAAAGATGCCTGCAAAACTGTAAATATGGTCCCAATTTCATATATACAATTCAGGTGAGCTAAGAACTCCTTGATGTAATATAGCATGTCCAAATGTTGAATATGTATACCCTGGAAGTAATAATGATCTAAGGTCAAGGTTACTTCACTTTGCATTCATTATTTCATATCTAGCGGAGATAACTATTCCAATCTGTAATCAACTTCCTCACTTACCCAAACAAATTCTCTACCATCCTGTTGTCCCAGCTGTTCAAAGCTTGTAACTACAAGACCATATGTAGTAAGGCACACTCCTCCCCGTCTCTGAATACGTGCCAGGGCCCGCTCCTTTTCTCTCTTACTGTTACCATGGTATGCAACAACCTTCAGTCCAGGTGCCCTGTAAATAGAGTAGCAAAAACGTAATAACATCATTTTAGATTTGTGGATAAATTCAATCACCCTTTTCTCACAGTCGGATTAAAGTTGGCAACAAACTTCAGACTTGGACCAGAATGATAAAAACATTGAGACGGCTCAATGAAAAGTAAGTTCATTATAATTCTGTATTTTTTTGTTCAATTAATCTATTATAATAGTTCTCTGTCTTGTGACAGAAAAACAAACTGTTGCAATTTAAATAAAGTAATTGTTAATGAATGTTTCAAAACATGTTACCATTTCTGGAATTCCTTGTCCCAGTTCACCATGACCGCTACAGGCAGAACTATCAGAACTGACCTTATTTTCTGCATGTCAAACATTCCCGACAAGAACGCAATTATTTGTATGGTCTTCCCAAGTCTAAAAAAAATTAATAATTTCTAATATATGGAAACAATAAACATTTGTATTATAATCAATTCAACTATGTCATAAAACTCTTGTTGGAGCATAAATATTTATATAAGAGGGATGATCCAAAAATATGTAGACTTTTGCAGTTGCTTAAGCAGAGGTGGTTAAAATTGATTAATTCATATACTGAAATAAATCGGAATATTTAATAAATCAGGTTAGTTAAAAAATAATATAATTGGTAAATAACGCAAGTGCGCAGGGCAGTTTTATAACCATGGTAAGGCGTATGCAGTGCAAGCAATTTTTTGTCATACATGCTAAGTTATATATGTATAAATAAAACAAAATATACAAGTTTGAAAAACACCAAACCTAACCACATCACAGTTCCGTGTGTAGATAATATATTGGTATGTGAAGTTTTGACGTCATTTGCGATATAAAAACAACAACATTCATAGAGCAGTTTTACTAACGTGAAAATGTCATCATCAGACCGGATGAAATCCGTAAAATCATTAAGTTCTGCCATGATCTCGGAACAAGAGGGCCATGATGGCCCTGGATTGCTCACCTGAGTACTTCGGCTGTAGGTTTGCTGTTAAGCAGTATTTCATTTTTTAATTTTAAATATCTAAGCTCTATAACTTACAGTTTCTGACAAGAAGATTTTTTAAGATTTTCCTATATAACTCTATGTAAAACAATTGACCCCTGGGGCAGGGCCATTTTTGACCCTGAGGCAAAGATCTGAACACACTTGGTAGAGGTCCACTAGACAATTCTACACACCAAATATCTAAGCTCTATGCCTTACGGTTTCTGACAAGAAGATTTTTAAAGTTTTTCCTATATAACTCTATGTAAAACAAGTGACCCCTGGGACGGAGCCATTTTTGAGCCAGAGGCCATGATTTGAACAAACTTAGTAGAAGTCCACTAGACAATGCTACACACCAAATATCTAAGCTCTATGCCTTACGGTTTCTGACAAGAAGATTTTTTAAAGATTTTCCAATATAACCCTATGTAAAACAAGTGACCCCCTGGGCGGGGCCATTTTTGACCCAGAGGCAAAGATCTGAACAAACTTGGTAGAGGTCCACCTGACAATGCTACACACCAAATATCTAAGATCTATGCCTTCTTGTTTCTGACAAGAAGATTTTTAAAGTTTTTTTTCTATATAACTCTATGTAAAACAAGTGACCCCCGGGGCGAGGCCATTTTTGACCCAGAGGCCATGATTTGAACAAACTTGGTAGAGGTCCACTAGACAATGCTACACACAAAATATCTAAGCTCTATAACTTACGGTTTCTGACAAGAAGATGACTGAATCGACCAATAGGGAATATTCAGTGAGCAGGGCACTTGTATTCCAATGGCACCATCGGTTTTCTTATGGTCAGGACAGCTTAGAAGAACATGAAGGTGGTGGAAGAAAGGAACAGTATGGTGAGACAATAGTGACGTCAATTTATGGTGGGCTGGACTCTGACAGACTACTGATGATCAGAGAGCGGCTTGACATGGGTAATGGCACCATACATAGGATACTGGCAGAGAGGCTTGACATGGGTTATGGCACTATACATAGGATACTTGCAGAGCGGCTTGACATGGGTTATGGCACTATACATAGGATACTGGCAGAGGGGCTTGACATGGGTTATGACACTATACATAGGAAACTGGCAGAGCGGCTTGACATGGGTTTTGGCACTATACATAGGATACTGACAGACAATCTTAAAATGTCAAAGGTAATTCTAATATATCATAGTCATACTTCATATCTGTGACCAATAATTATTATTGGTTTCATATTTTAATTAAATATAGTAAATTGATAAAAAAGTTTACTGTGTGTTGAACATTAACTGTGTATCGTTTTCATGTGAGTTTCTACGTGACGTATTTTGAAACACATTAAATAAAACAAGAGGGCCATGATGGCCCTGGATCGCTCACAGCAGTATTTCATTTTTTAATTGAAAATATATAAGTGCCTACAAACCAAATATGTAAAATATCAGTCAATAAATAAAGGCTCTATGACAGAAAGTAGAAATATCTATTATAAGCTATGGTGACCTTGACCTTGACCCAGTGACCTCAAACCCTACCCATGGGTAGAGGTCCATGCAAGCAACCTATATACTGAATATCAAAGATATTAGTCTATAACCGAAGGCTTTATGAGGTACAGTAGATAAATCTATTTTTAGCCTCCGTGACCTTTAACCTAATCTAATAATTTGAAAAAGCTTGATAAAGCTTGCTTCATGCCAAATTTTAAAATTCTAGGCCTTGTGGTTTGAGACAAGAAGATTTTTAAAGATTTCCTTTTTAACATATTAAGGGCCCCCGGGGCGGGGCAAATTTTGACCCCAGGGCCAACATTTAAACATATTTGTTTTGGAGAAAAATTATTTTTCATGTTTTTCCTATATAAATCAATGTAAACCAAGAGAACCCTTGGGCGTGGCCAATTTTGACCCAGGGGACATAATTTGAACAAACATGGTAAACATCCACTATGCTACATACCAAATATCTAAGCTGTAGGCATTGAGATTTCCAGTAAGAAGATTTTTAAAGATTGCCTTTTTTACATATTAAGGGCCCCCGGGGCAGGGCCAATTCTGACCCCAGGGACAACATATCAACAATACTGGTAAAGGTTCTTTACACAATACTCCACACCAAATATCTAACGTCTAGTCCTATTAGTTTTGGAGAAAAAATTTTCATGTTTTTCCTATATAACTATATGTAAACCAAGAGAACCCTGGGGCGTGGCCAATTTTGACCCAGGGGACATAATTTGAACAAACTTGGTAGACATCCACTAGACAATGCTACATACCAAATATCAAAGCTGTAGGCACTGTGGTTTCTGAGAAGAAGATTTTTAAAGATTTCCTATATAAGTCTATGTAAAATGAAGTGACCCCTGGGACGTGGCCAATTTTGACCCCAGGGAAATAATTTGAACAATTTTTGTAGAGTTCCATTAGAGAGTGCTAAATGTCAAATATCTAAGCTCTAGGCCTTGTGGTTTCAGACAAGAAGATTTTCAAAGTTTTTCCTTTAAGTTGCCACAGCAACCAGAGTTCTTGATAGAATTTAATTTTTTGAACAACTTTGGTAGAGCTTCATGCAAGGAACATCCCAGGCAAGTTTCATATAATTTGGCCTTTTGGTTTCAGAGGAGATGTCATTTGAATGAAAAGTTTACGGACGGATGGACGGACGCCGGACAAATTGCGATCACAAAAGCTCACCTTGTCACTATGTGACAGGTGAGCTAAAGAAGTTGCAAATTATCTATATTATAAAATTAATGTATGCAATTTATATAAATGATATTTTCTGTCTAGGTTCATGCAAGATGGGTACCATGGCTGTTGAAGGACCATGAAATGGAGAGGAGAGTTCAAGATTCTACTAGTAGGATAGTCGGACAGTATGACCAGCAATGGTTCAACAATGGGTTCTTCGCCATCTATGTTGTATAGGGTGTGAGGGACATTATTTTGAGAAAAATTGAACAGATACTTGTCTGCCGCACATGATGCTAATTCAGCAAACGATGTCACTAGGTCAGACTTCACAAAATCAACATCGGCGTGCACCAGGTTAACTGTAATGGCATTTTTATTTTGTGAAAAGTTTTTTTATGAATTTTTTTTTCTCAAGTTTTGTAAAAATATGCTTGACATATTCCCACTCATGTTGATGTTATTTTATACATGATACCTTGCATTATATAACAGTTACAGCAAAAGTCTACGTTATTTTGGATCATCCCTCTTAATATAGTTTATTTTTAGTATCTTTCATTTGTTTGAGCAACCAGATCAACATATCCAAACCTCAAAAACAGGACTGATTTTGTTTTCTTGCAAACGATTTGTAATATCTTATAAATCTCTATAAAGTAAGCATGTTAAGAGAGTATGCTCTCCTTTTCATCAGAAATGCATTGATATTTCACAGAATTGCTGATAATTTTTCATTTCTATAACTATATTCACCATAAAATTAAAACAACAATCTACCTTATTGGGCTAACACAAGAAATCAACGACTAAACACAGTTTGTCACTGCTATATACTGTAAACCAAGCAACTTTTGCAGAAACTATATTTCGCATTTTCCAAACTGTAGACGATTTTTGGCAACATACTTTCACATACTAGCCGGTAATAATGCAAAACTTGTACAAGTCATTTTCTGCTGTAGCTAGAAAATTTGGTGTATTCAGGAATAAGGCATTTCCTGACTATTTAAATCTGTGAAAAAATGCCATCCATAAAAGTCGCCAACTGCACAAATACATTTCTTGGTTTACAGTAACTACTACTTCTGAAATGCATAATACTCCTTGAAAGACTACAAAAACAGAGAAAAAAGAGAACATTTACCTACATCCCTACTACAAATATAACAAATTACAAATGTTTTATCACAAAAACAAAACCCAAGCAGTGAATCTCACCCCATGTCATCACCAAGAATGCCACCTTTCTTTCGTCTATATAAGGACCATAACCACAGTACCCCTTCCTGCTGGTGGGCATATAGACTGTTATACAGGTCACGGTACAGATAAAAACCCTTCCCAAGATGAATCATGCCATTGTCTTCATCATCATCATCAGAATCATCAGCATGGGCTTTCAAATAGTCCTATAAAAAGCGTATTAAGAGTTTTTTGTGTGAATGGAATTCCTTATATGCCAGCAAATATTTTTTTTTTACATTTTTCTTTCTACAAGTGAGATTTAACTACATTTGCTTAACACATGGTTTTGTAAAACTTTCATGTACAAAACTAAAAATGTTCCCAACAGACTAAAATGTTATGAGCACATTAAAATCAGTTATCATTTTCAAACTTGTAACAATGCTCAGATCAATGTGGAAACCATGCTTCTATATGCAAAAAAAAAAACAACAAAAAATGCTCAGCAGCCAAAGTTTACATTCACACAGTTCAAATCAGGTTTAAATCTAAGCCAGTAACAACAAAGTTTGACAGAAAAAAGGCATCCCAATCAAAGCTTTTTACATCAAATCACTAGTTGAAGATCTTACTTCTTTCTGCTTTTTCATAACTTAATCTTATGAGTGTGATTTCTTTTGCAAAAAACACAAAAACAAAATGGTCTTAAAATTCATTACACAACCTCCATTTTCCTGATTTTCTTAGCCAGTTTCTCACTGTAACAGATGTTCAGAGCTTTTTTGTTCAATTTCAATGCCTCTTCTATTCTACCTTCACCAATCAGCTGCTTTCCCTTCATGACTAGTTCATTGAACCTCTGTTGTTCCATGTCATCAGGTCCGTCGTTTTCTTTATCTTCATCTACGTAGATAAGGAAAAAATCTTTTCATTTCTTAATCTTGAAATAGATGTCACTTACAGTTAGTATAATACCCACCACTGTATCCAACAATTAAATGTTCAAAAAATAATCGTAAGTAATTATCATGTAAATCAAAAAATTATTTTAATAGTGGATAATTAATATTCGCTTCTATGCACCATTAGAAAAGTTAATATTTCCGTATTAGAAAGGTCACAAACATAGATGTTTGTTTCATCTCTGTATTTCTAAACTTGCAGTTGAATTTTTCTTGTTGTAATGTAACAAAATGTTTAAATAATTCTCAAGTTTCTTTAAAAATAAACATAATTTTTGCTATCAGTAATGTAACCGGTGCAGTTTCACAAAAAAACAAAAGTTAAGTAAGAATTTCAGGTTCAGTGGATGATAAATCAGGTAGTTCTTTCTTCAAAAGGACATTCTACAATATTTGGATAAACATTGTAACACATTGGTTGTACAACACAGAACAGAAATGAACATTTTTGCATCTATATTGTTCCATTTCTATTCAAATATGTCAGAATTACAATGGCTTTACTCATCTGTTTTGTTAAAAAAGGGATCTTGTTAACACCTGTAATCCATAATAGAAGTACCAGTAATTTTCCTGCCTTCACTGACAACAACCTGTTACTGCTGCCTGTACAAAAAGCTACATTACTCGATTCCCGCAAGGTATGTTTGCACTTTTGAAAGTCAAACATGTTGATCAGACTGTTTATTGTTCAAACTTGAGCTGAGAATTATTTTAGGGCAAATATATGTTTTGATCCAAAAGGTAAATTTTAGATAAACTGAATAAAAAAGATGTCCCATTTTAGGAGTAGAAGGGTTCTAGACTGGAAAGGTATTTTTTAACCAGATACACAGGACTGGCTGGGGCATTTCATTCAGAAAGAGTTACAGACTGGAAGGGTTATCCCACAGTACATATTTTTTCCATTCCATACACTTAAACTGTTATCTTCAGGGTTGGCTTATTGACCGGTCGATTGAGTATTGACCGGGCCGTTGGTCAATACTGGTCAATACTGGTCATTATTGGTCAATACTGGTCAAGGTGGTCATTTCTGGTCAATACTGGTCAATTCAATTATATTAACTACAAAACTGTCCATAATGTTCTTAGAATCATGTTAAAACAGTTAAATCCTTTAGGCCCTTACAATAGACATTGGTAGGGCCTAGATGTTACTTCATTTATGGTTTAATATTGGATAATCCTTAAGTAAACATAATATTTTAATTGGTATGTTCCCATGTTCGATAAACAATAGAAGTGCAAGTCATGACCCCTCAGTGTCCTGACCATCCTTTGTCATACACAAGTGTTAATTGACAAGTGTATAACACCTACTTTATGGTTATTAGATAATCCTTAAATAAACATATTAGCATCTTAATTGACATGTTTCCTGGTCCAATAAACAACAGAAGTTTGGAACTGTACAAACAAAACTTAGGAATAGACTAGGAATTCAGAGAGCAGCAAAACTTGTTGTGTGTTACCGCTTCCTTAGAGGTAGTGATGAGCTTGACTGGTAGAACTGGTCATTAACCAGTGTGAAATATTGTTATTTAAGCATGTATTTTTAATGTTTATGCCAGAACAGATATGTATGGTGGTGGACATGGTGGTGCTAAATGTTTCTATCATTTTGTTGGAATACTGTGTGCTAAAAGTTAAAATCTTTTTGTTGGAATACTGTTGTGTGTTGCAAATTTTCATTCTTTATTTTATTAGTATGAATTCTAATACAAGCACATACTTTGTAACTTGATTAGAAATGAAATAAATGTTTAATGGTTTGTTTTCTTCCTTTCTTTTATAAAAATCTTGAAAAAAAGTTCAATTGACCAGTATTGACCACTTGGGGGAGTATTGACCGGGACGGTTTTAACCGGTTAAAACCGCTGGTTAAAACCAGGGGCGGTCGATTGGTGCCAACCCTGGTTATCTTTTATTCATGGGTTTTTAAAATCTGGGGTGAAAAGATAAGGTTCCATCTCAGTGCTTACAACAGAGATTTCTAAAATAGGAAGACTATATAACAAGGCAGTGTCTAGAGGTACGGATCCGTACCCCTAGACCGACAATCTAGAGGTACGAATCCGTACCTCTAGACAATGCTACTAGGAATGTCTAGGGGTACGGACCTTTTTTTAATATATAATGAAGCATTAATTTACCTTAGAATAAACTTGGTTATAGCGGTTTTGACAGTTTTTAGTGTTTAACAGACTAAAATTATCTAAGAGTGGCAATGACTTCGATTTACAGTTCCCGTTTCCAACGATATAATGCGAGTAATCCGGAATCCAAATTTGCTTACGAAAAGAGGAGCATATCGTTGTCATCTATTTTCAAACAGAGAGCGTTCAGTTATAACTGAACTTAAATGTTCGTGACAAATGACCGTTTTTATAGCTTCTGACATTCTAATGCAAAAATAATGGGAAAATATTAGGTTCAGCTACATCCAGGCCACACCACGTGGAGGAACATTCTTCGTGGCCCTATTTTTTTTAGCCAAAAAGACCGAATGAGCTAATGAAATACGTACTAACATTGCTTTTTATGATTCTAGTTAGTTCTATCGCAAGAGAAATACTTCTCTAAGAGACTGAGTATCAGGACTATACACGTTACTGGAAGAGATACCTTCTCAAATTGTCAGTGTTAATGAGCCTGCTGGACGACAACGATCTTTATGGTAAAAAAATCTACAGTAAATCATAAGAATGTATCACAAATAGGTTTAAGTGATTTGTCACACACATTTAAGTTCAGTTATAACTGAACGCTCTCTGTTTGAAAATAGATGACAACGATATGTTCCTCTTTTCGTAAGCAAATTTGGATTCCGGATTACTCGCATTATATCGTCGGAAACGGGAACTGAAAATCAAAGTCATTGCCACTCTTAGATAATTTTTGTCTGTTAAACACTAAAAACTGTCAAAACCGCTTTAACCAAGTTTCTTCTAAGGTAAGTTAATGCTTCATTATATATTAAAAAAAGGTCCGTACCCCTAGACATTCCTAGTAGTATTGTCTAGAGGTACGGATCCGTACCTCTAGACTGCCGGTCTAGGGGTACGGATCCGTACCTCTAGACACTGCCATATAACAATACTTTTCAAAACTGGGGATAATAAAGGGCATTCTTGGAGTAAAATACTACCATTTTGTTTCTTGGATGGAACACTACTTGCTTTGTTGTAAGAGTTTTCTTTTTAGTGTGTGATATAATCTGCTCAGCTGTATAAGCCATATTACTTGGAGTCTGATCAGTCCTGCAACTCAACATTTCAAAACATCGTTTTTACAAAAATTGTCTGTGTCTTGTGGCATATTTGTAAAATCTCTCTAAAATGAGTCTTATACTGTGTTATAAGAGGCAGAGAAATTTGGTTTTATGTTATTACTGACATACCATTTTTGCTTGACAAATGTATCTCAGATATTCCACGGCTGGCTACCTCCAAGTCCATTTTTCAAATCGTAACTTTTGTATCACTTGCTTTATTTCAGGTGTCTAGCTCTAATTCTAGTCTGTGTACTAATTCAGTGACTTGAAAGGACTTCTCTGGGACCTGAGAAAGAGAATATCATGTATTATCTTTATTATACTAGTGCTATATCTAGCACTGTTATCTCAACTTCATTTATAATGACAAGCAATGGTCGAGGGGTTAGAGCGCCGGACTCCTGATCTGGAGGTTGCTGGTTCGAATCCGACCAGAGGTGAGAGTCTCCAGTGACATGCCTCATTCCTCACTTTCGGCACAAGTACTGGTTTGAACCCAGGAAGCAGTAAGTTGCAAGAACTTGCCTGCCTAGTATAGTTAGAACTGACTGTTGCCGAGTGTTGGCAGTAATAAGTTGAACTTGAAATATAAATGTTTGTCACAAGGAAACCTTCAACACCTGTTGATTTACATTGCATATTTTTCTTGTTCAAATGTTAATCCCATACACGGCTGGTGTCATTCAATGAAGAAATTATTTATCTTCATGTTCATTTAATTCAAATGTATCCTCGAGTACACAGTTTCGACGCACCTAAGAAACAAAGCTTCCTTGAATGGATCAGTAAGAATGAAACAAAGAAAATACCCTTGCCATGGAATATTCATTCATTCATTGAAAGATTCATGGAGTTATCAAGCGTGTGTAATTGAAATTCAAAGAATTCATTCAAATTTTGACAGGTAAAGGTCACCAACATGGCGGAAACGAGAGTACAATAAAACGACGCACTTGATTGGTTTCTAAAAATACACGTAATAAAGATTGAAATTCCACTTGCAGTAACTGCTACAACAATTTTATGGCAGTGCGAGACAGTTTACAAATGAAATAAAGAAAGCTTAAAATAAATTATGATTATTTTATCCTACCTGAAACATTGTGAATGAAATTTGATTTCAGGTGGTGATAACATTTACATAAGTTACAAGCATAAGATGACTGCTCAGTTAAATAGAGTATTTAATTAACTAAATAATAATAATTGAATAAGTAAGCATTAACAATAATTATTGTAGGTAACTGGTAAAAATACAGCTGAAAACTAAAAATAAAAAAGAAGGACAGAAGATTTGCATCAGTCAGGCCTCGCTAATGTTTTGGGTAACAAGTACATGTTGCTTAACAGTGGTTTTCTTTTTATGCTAATCACATGAAAAGTCACATGGCAGTCACGTGACCTTAAAAATAGCGCAGAAACTAAGTTGGATGCGCACAATTTCATTCTACTATGTTTTCTTTGAATTTGGGCTGCTTTTAGTTCTGCCAATAAAAGTAATTAGAAAAAAGGTGATTTAATGTAATCCATCGGAAAATCTATAAAAAGTACATAAAAATATATCACTCTTCACATTTTCGCCTGAAATCTAAACACCGACTATTAACAAACAATATGTGCGAGACTGACGTCACGGGGTTCCCAAAATCCGAAAGCGAGGTCAAAACAAAAATGGCGTCGAAATAGTGTTGCGTCGAAATAGAGTACTCAACGATATACCTGTTATTTTGCCAACAAAACATTTCATAAAACACAATCTTTCGACCGGTACTCATCATGTATAAAACAAGTAAAATTTCTTTACCCCAAGTCTCTGAGCGTGAATTTAGTATGGTGACTGGCTTTTTAATAACTATAAAAACCGACTTGAAATAATGTTTCTTATATCTTGACACATTCTTATAAAGTAGGTCGCGAAAACTTAATACAAAATATTTCAACTAAATATTTACTTTAACCATCTAATTTTCATGATTTATGTCCTTGCATATAACACCATTTTGTATAAAAGACGAGGAAGGAGAGGGTAAATCATGCAAAAATCAAGATTTACTTGTTTCAGTGAAATTTTTTCATCTCAAATTCCGCGCCAGATGAAACGGTGTCGTCATACATATCTACCTATTGTATAGTTGAATGTAAAAAATTTGGTTACACACCACCATATGGTAGGTCTGTTACACACGAGGTCTTTTTGTAGTTATGCAATAGTGATGTGTGTTGAAAATATTTTTCCAATTATTATAACAATAATACAGTAATAATTAGTTTCACTAACAGGTTATAGATCATCGATCATTTTGGGATGACCTTTAAAGTTTTAGTGAAGTCTGAAATGTACATATTGCTACCATTGTTGCAATAATTTATTTGAATTCACTGGCCTGCAAGGGTATATTAAGAAAGTTTTTTAAAAAGTAAGTCCTTGTTTAATGAATATTTGTTAGACTAAGCTTAAAACAGATGTTGACATCATGTCGGGTAGATCTATTTGTAAATGCTTTTTAACGGGAAAAAGTTAAATGATTTGACAGTTATTTTCATTTCTTTTTTTCCTATGTCTCTATTTAATAGGTATATGCTACTTACAAGAAGATTCCACTGGAAATAAGCCTATAAGCTTTCAAAAGTAATTCTGGGTTGAGGCCTAATATACAACAACATATCGAAATCTAAATAATTTAATAGCGCTAAACCATTTTCTTCTTGTAATAGATTCTACTTCTAAAGGTGTTTTGGTCACATAATAATTATGGCTTTATTTTTACTCCTAGTTAGGTGAAAATATAACTTGGTGTATTTGTATTGTGATAGATCTATACATGCATTATCGTACAAAGAAACAATGCCCTGTGATTTTCTATTTCTACAACATAGTGGCCGCACTCCACACTTTGAGTGTTAATGCCAGGGGATAACGCAAAAGAGAGAAAGAGGAAAACAAAGTGAGAGTGTATTACAGTGAACTGTTAGAAAATAGAAAGAGTTTTCGGGATTTAGATAAAGTGATTTGCTAGTTGTCCTTGAAGGCCTCAACAGAGCCTGCTGATGTTATGTCAGGTGGGAGACTTTTTCACTCCATGATGGTTCTAGCGAAGAATGACTGCTGTCTGTAGGTGGTTACAGAGTTTTGGATCTTGAAGACATTACTAGCAAGGTGTCTGGATCTTCGCTGATTAGAAATAAGTCTGTTTTCTTTACTGATGTCAACCCCTTCATGAGATATTTTGTAGAGAAGAGTAAGTCGGCCGTTTCTTCTTCTGTCTTGGAGAGATGGCCATTGTAGGTCATGGAGCATGTCTGTTACGCTAGATCTGTTTCTGTAGATGTTCTTAACAAAACGGGTACCCCTTCTTTGGATTTTTCAAGCTTTTCAATGTCTGCTCTTTCATCAGAATCCCATACTGCTGACGAGTATTCAACACTAGTGCGGACGAGCGAGATATATGCTGTTTCTTTGATTGTTTTGGATGATATATAATATTTCTTTAGATAAAGTTGAGGTTTCTGCTGGCTTGTTTGTTGGTGATCTTGCTGATGTGTTCCCGCCAGTCGAGATGGTGATTGATGGTTAGGTTGAGGTACTTCGCAGATTTCACATGCTGTAGAATATGGTTGTTGGGGGTGTGATCATGTTTGATGGTAGTTTTCTTTAAATTTCTGGATATGATGAGGACTTGACATTTATCTGGATGAAAGGCCATTCTCCACTTTTTGCCCAGTGTGTTAGTTTATTGAGATCGTCTTGTAGTAAATTACAGTCATTAGTGTTGGATATGGTCCTGTAAATTATTGTGTCGCCTGCGAAGAGTCTAACTGTAGAATGAAGAGTGTTTTAGGTCACTGATGTTGTAAAGAAAGATACACGGCCCGAGGACTGAGCCCTCGGGTACTCCGTTTTCCACGGGGACCTTGTCTGACTGTTCTCCTTAAGTGCAACGGACTGTGTTCTATTGGACAGGAATGCCTGTATCAATCGATTGGTTGAGCCTTTGATACCGTAGTGGTTAAGTTTGTGAAGAAGTAGATTATGAGAGACATTGTA
Organism: Cyclina sinensis; assembly: GCA_012932295.1. NCBI lineage: Eukaryota > Metazoa > Mollusca > Bivalvia > Venerida > Veneridae > Cyclina > Cyclina sinensis. The sequence goes on from JAAONU010000019.1 coordinate 1,413,702, forward strand.
GAACGCCTTCGAGAAGTCCACGATAAGAATATCTGTTTGTTTTCCCTTTTCAATGTTTTGGGCAATGTTGTCAGTACATTCTATAAGCTGGGTTTCACAAGATCTTCTTTTCAAGCCATGTTGGAGTGGTTAAAGAATATTATTGGTTTCGCCATGTTTCATAATGTGAGATGTGACACAATGTTCTAGTAGTTTACAGCATATGCAGGTTAAAGATATAGGTCTGTAGTTCTCTAGGTTGTATCTACTCCCCTTCTTGTAGATGGCTGCTACATTAGCAGTGCGCCAGTCAGATGGGACATCGTCTGTTTCGATGGAGTAGTTGAAGATGACGGTTAGAATCGGAGCAATATGAGAAAATAGCGCTTTCAGTATTCTAGGCTGAATAGTGTCAGGTCCTGGTGCTTCAGAGCTTTTAGTAGTTTCTCAATTCCTGATGTTGTAATGACGATTTCAGAGACCGTTGGGTAAGATTCTTCTTGAAGTCGGATAGTGAGCAAGGTGTGCTTTCAGAAATGACTGATTGAAACTGTTGATTGAGGACAGTGTCTTTACTTTTTGCATCAGATTACAGTTTGCATTGACTGCGTAGACCTGTTACTGTAGTGTTGTATTTCTTCTTATGCTTTGTGAATGTCACAAATGTTTGGAGAATGTCTTACTATCTTCGCTTTTTGTCGATGGTTCAGAAATCATACTGTCAATGTATGACCAGTATTCTTGTCTTAATTTCTTCTGAACTATTTGCTTTGCTTCTTTGTAAAGTTTAATATGAGATGGATGATTATAATCTTCTTTTTTACATATTCTATTTCTTCTTTTAATAAGTTTCTTGATTTCATTAGTTATCCAGGGTGGCGAGTCTCTTGGTTTGGCTTGTTTATGAGGAATATGGATCTTGATGTTTTCAAGTAGATTATTTTTGAAGGTTGTTCAGAAAGTGTTTATGTTCTCTTTCTCTCGGGGTAGCATCTTGATTTTGTCTGAAGTTCCATTCGTATCTTTTTTTTTATTCCATCCCATCTGGCATTCTTGTATAGCGGTATCTGACGTGGAAGCTGCTTGTGTGTGACTGGTCGCATGCCCAGCTTCATCAGAACAGCATCATGATCTGATATACCTGGCATTACACTAGCCCGAAGTACTTTGGAATGTAGATTTGTGATAAGCAGGTCTAATGTATTTTGGTTTCTAGTAGGTTCTCCCACCAGGTATGTGGTCTTTGTCATCAAATTAGTCTAAGAATTTATAGTGGAGTCTTGGATATTGGGTGTTTTGTTGGAGTGTCTTGGATTTCCAGTCCCAGCCTGGTAGGTTGAAGTCACCACCAACCACAAATACAGAGACCTTTACAGAAGATGCCCCGACTGATGGGTTTCTCGAACTGCTGGAGACTGCATTCATCACTGGTCTTTGGGTTGTAGAAGGAGCACAGTAGTAGTGTCTTGGAGCCCGCGATGTTGACCTAGGCCCAGATGATCTCGCAGTATGCTCGTAATGCCACCTCAAACACCAGCATGGGTTTTAACATTTCTTATTTTAGTTCCATTTCGTGTCAGTCATTCTTTACTGTATTTCTATAGTTTATATTATATTTATTTCATATAATCTTTATTTATTACTTGTCGGCCATGTACCAAATTTTATAGAATTTATCGCAAGCGCGTGTCCACGGTAGATCACCAACGCATTCTGACGAGGCCGTGAAATAACTGATGACGTCACGCGATCTTCATATCAAGTAAAATGCTACATTTTCAAAATTGATCAAGTACGTTTACTTAACAGAAGTTGTCCTGCGGCATGTCTATATGTTAAAGAAACTTGGCTATATGAAAGTATTTCTGACTCTGAAATTTCTTTGAAAATTACAGCATAGCAAGAAAGGACCGAAACAAACAAGGAGAAGGTGTTTGTATGTATATCAGATGATCTTTCATTTAATTGAGCGGTTTGGATAGAGTTTCTTTTACCAAAAAACTAAACTTGTTTTATTTGGTTGTGTACATAGACCTCCACGCCAGAACGATTTTTAATCTACTAGATTCATTTTCATCTTATTTCAGCGACGACGAATGTTTCTCCTGGGTGATTTTAACACTGATATTTCAAATAAAGTGAAGACTGTTTTAGTTAAGTCATTACAGAGTTTTTTTATATGTTTGATCTTTTACAAATAAAAAACATTTTACTAGAGTGTGTAATACATCCTGTAAAACTACTGATCTCATTTAGGTGTCTGACAGAGACAAAATAAGTCAAAGTGGAGTTCTTGATATTGGTTTAAGTGATCACTCTCTCATTTATTGTACAAGGAAAAATACCAAAGATTTTGTCACTAAACACAATACTGTTAAAGTTAGGACTTTGAAAAACTATAATAGGGAAACATGTCGACAGATCTTGTTAACACTGATTGGTTATCTGTACTCATATGTGGTAGTGTCTTAGATGCTTGGACTTGTTATGAAATTACATTTTATCTTAAATTAATAATATAGCACCTGTTAAAGAGATCAGAATTAGGCCTAAACAAAGAACTGAACCTTGTGTAACAAATGAAATGTTACTGTCTATTTGTGATAGAGACAATTAAAACTTTTTCTGTTTACACACACACATAGTAATTCTGAAATTTACGAAATATCAGAAATAATACCCCAAAAAGAGCAGTATTGTTGATAACCGGAATGACTTCAAGTGTCTTTGGAAATCCTTAAAGGGCTGGGCATGCCTTATAAAAAGAGTGACAAATCTTCTACGTGTAGTAATATTTGTTTGAAAATCAATTGTAAAATTATTTTTGATGAATTAGATGTTGTCATTCATTTCAATATTTTTACAACTGTTGCCTCAAATCTAGTATAATACTATCCAAATTGCCAAAAGCCTCGGGGCAGTTTGGTAAAAACGTGTAGCATCTTTCTATTTTAGCAAAGGTGTTTTTTTTAAATAACTATTTTTTTCTGTTGTTTTAGAAAACAGTTTTGAAATATCTTAACAAACTTAGTGTTAGTAAAGCCACAGGTTTAGATGGAATCTCTTCCAGGTTTTGAAGGATGGTGCAACAGTTATTGCTAGTCCACTTACAGATGTTTACACATCTTTAATTCAAGGTGTTTTACCTGATGAACTTAAGTCTGCTCGGTTGTGCCCTTATACAAGAAAAATGATGAAACTGATGGTAATTATAGACCTGTATCAATTCTTTGCATTGTTTCTAAATTTTTTCCAGAGAATTGTTTATGGTCTGATTGATAAGTATCTACAAGATAAGAATTTGCTCTATTATTTTCAGTCATGTTTTAGAAAATATTTTCAACGGATTCCGTATTTATCTGATATTAAAGATTTAATGTAGATAAAGGAAATTATGTTGGCATGGTACTTCTGGATCTACATAAAGCATTTAACACTGTTGACCATTGTATTCTTTAGTCGAAGCTAGAAATTTTAGGTTTAAGTTATGACGTCATAAGATGGTTTCGGTCTTATTTGTCTGATCGCCAACAGTGTATCACTTTGTCATGCATAAGTACATCATCTGCAAAGGTCACATGTGGTGTACCTCAGGGGTCTATATTTGGACCTCTCCTCTTTTTGATATACAATGTATATAAATGACTTGTCTGGAGTTGTGAAAAATAAACTTTTAATATGCAGATGTTTCTACTCTTTTAGTAGCAGGTAAAACAAGGTTGAAATTAATCGGTTGCATACTGGATATCTTGTGAAAGTCAGTAATTGGTTAGTAGACCATAAGTTGTCCCTCCATCTTGGAAAAACTGAAAGTATTCTGTTTGGTTCAAAACCTAGGTTAAAGAAAGAATCCGCTCTTGGTATGAAGTGTAAAGGTACTGAAATCAAACATACTGACTCTCTTTAGTATTTTGATGCAATATAGACCAGTCCTTGAGTTTTGAGTTTATGAATACTTCAGTTTTACGTAAAGCTAGTGCAAGATTGAATTTTTTATATAGGAAGATTTTTTAAATCATTTTTTACCAAGAAACTTTTAGTCATGTGGCTGATCCAATGTCACTTTTATTATGCATGCTCGGTTTGGTATTTTGGACTTTCTCAGAAACTTAAGAACTACCCAAAATAAAATCATTGAACAAAGAAGTCACATATATCCAGAACTAAAAAAAGAGTTGGACAGATTACTCTCAATCACGTTTTTTTTAAAATTCACACAGGTTCTGTTTCTCCTTATTTCAGTGAAAATTTTATTTTGGCCAGTTCTAGCCAAAAATCATGTTTTAGTTGCATGTATCAGTGAGGTATCTAGGTACGTACTCGGCATGTTTAAGAGAAGGATGCAGTACTTAACAGGTTGAAGGTTATTCTTGTCCATAAAGAGACATTGTTATTTTGAAATACAGTATCAATCTTTAAAATGTACGTATCTTATCAAACAATGTAGCTCATTTTGAAACATGAATTGTAAAATCAGTCAATCTTTACAAATTAATGTAATTGATGCGGTTTGCAAGCGTTACGTGACTGATACATCACAATGATAGAAAATTTATAAATAAAAACCCTCTGGCTGAATCCGTAAACTCGGCAATTTTTGAAGATATTTTATCGCGATGTAGATGATTGTCTTATTGTGTTCACGTTCCGACAAAGACAGTTTACAATTCGTATGAGAAATGGAAATCAAAGGATAATATACAAACGAATGAATTAGCACGAGGCATGAGAAGTAGCTATGGGAAGTCAAAGTTTCAATTTCAAATGCAAACCGGTGGAGAGATGGAGAATTTGGGCATGTCTTATCTGCTCACTCATTTCACTTCTTGTACAATCTGCTGGTTTTCTCAGTACAGGATGGATCTACCTGAAAGGTGACGTCTATACCATTCATGCTGGACTTTGGTACCGTGTGACATGTAAGAAAGGTGAAGATTGTAGCATAACAACCATGATCAACAACAAGGGTAAAGTCAATTTTATATGAACAAAGACCTCAAATAGTATAATAACTTTATACAATGTCGTACATCTACTTTGTACTCAAATTTTTATTTTAATTCTTTGGTGTGTTATTTTGCATTTCTCCACGCAGTAAATATACACCGTTTTGTGTGTCCTTTTTGATGCTTTACTTGTGTTCCTGTAATGCGTGTTATGCCTTACACTTGAAGATACTTGTAAGTCAGAGTTGCCGACTGAAGAAAGCATCACTTTGGCAGCTTGCATCACATTCGTCACAATTCCGTACTTTTATCTAACTGATAAATAAATTGATAAATGGAGAAAAGCGGAGTAATCTGAGTATACCTTGTCGATTTGTTCAGTTCAAACAGATAACATTCTAGACGCAATAAGAATGTCATGGGTTTTACTTTTACAGTTTGTTACCAGGTATCCACCGCCGCCTGAGCCATCTATTTAACGTCAACTATTTCCTCCGTTAATGTGGTTAACTCTTCCGCTAAAACGTCTTTTGCTCCTTTTTGTTAGTTCCCCCACCCTCACAAACAAACTTATATTTATTCAGAAATATATTTGTTTCAACTATTTTTTTCTTTTTCAAAGTGATTTCAACTGTTATCCCCAAATAAGCATGTCAAAGCAAGATCACGGTCGTGCAAAGACGGTCATCTCCGGAATCTAGAGTGAGCAAGACCGTTATTGTATCTGTAAAGGTTACCATTTAGACAACGTGGTAGAATTAAATCTTTTAGATACTCATACATGTTGGCATCAATTTCTTACAGACATGCTGGAGTATCAGATCGAGACAAGTATCGCCCTGGCGGCATGCATCGCTTCCATTGCTTCCACTGTCGTCCACCTGAGACGCCGCCAGAGCCGGAATTTAATTACCCTTCTCGTGTTTGGAATGCTAGCAAGTATGCTTTCTGGTAAGGCTTTGAAGTGATAAAATCAAGTCAAGTAATTCATGAGGTAATTTGAATGTAATGGCTTCAAATGAGGAAATAATTTTAAACTATGTGTGGACGTCTAAGCTTATTTTGATAATTATGTAGTGTTTATTGTTTGTTCTTAATGATACCGTAAAGTTCTAAAAATGCGGTTTATATTGTCAGATAAATAAAGTTGAATTTATTTCAATATATCAAAAAAATAAAATTCTTGGTATTTTAGACAAAAAAAAAAGAAATTAAAAACCTCTTTGGTGTTTTCAAAGTAGGGTGTGTTCAGGGTATATCAGATTTATTTCGTAAAGGCAAAATTTTATAATCATATAGCTGTTGTTGTTGTTGTTTTTGCATTAGCGCTTCACTTGGTTACATTTCTCATGTCACGAATAAAACTGTCGTTAACAAATTCTACAAAAACACATGAGGGGTTTTTTATGTAATACTACAGAAATATTTGAAAACACACATGTCTAATATATTCCCAGGTCTTCTAGCTATAACAGCAGCCGGAAAGATGGGACATAAGTACTTACAACATCACGATGAACAGGTGGGTAATTACGGCAAAAGTGTATACAAGACACCATACTCTGCAATTGTTACAGGTGTCGGCGGGCTATTTGCTTGTTTCGTCACCTTTGGTTTTTTTTTAGAAGCTCATATAACCTTGAAACAGGCCGACACGCAACTATTTTCAACTAGGAACCAAATACAACGGTACACAATAGCCACGGAAGCCGTCCTTATAGAGGATCCCGATACTGATAAGAATTTTGCCAAGGAAAATAGTCACGTTTCCAGACGCTTGTCAAACTGTGTATCGACTAATGAGATCAAAATGTTGCGAACTGTTGACGAAACCACACTAAAACCTGCACAGCTTTTTTACACTAAAACCAGTCATGATATTACTAAACGCTTGCCAAGTTCGGTGTCGTCTAATGACATCAAAACATTCCATAGTTTAGACGAAATTACCAATCAAGTACCACAATGTCGTACTATAACCAGTCAAGGTGTTTCTAGACGTTTGCCTATCAATAAGTCGTCTGATAAAGCCGACCAAACGCAGTGTGCTGAAGGGATGGTAACTAAAGGTGAAAGGAAGAAAGAGTACACTGGTCCTGTGGTGACCACCGCTTTTTGTCCCGAGACCGTGCTGAATTTTAAAAATCAATTAAATCCAATCTTAGGAGACCAGAAATCTTTTGAGGAAATTTCAAACGCTAAAGACCTGTGTGGACATGTTGTCCTACAAAGTGGACAACATATAGTAGTTAATGATATTTATAATCTATAGCACATGCAATGTACTGACATGATATTTATAATCTATAGCACATGCAATGTACTGACATGATATTTATAATCTATAGCACATGCAATGTACTGACATGATATAAACATGATATTTATAATCTATAACACATGCAATGTACTGACATGATATTTATAATCTATAGCACATGCAATGTACTGACATGATATTTATAATCTATAGCACATGCAATGTACTGACATGATATTTATAATCTATAGCACATGCAATGTACTGACATGATATTTATAATCTATAGCACATGCAATGTACTGACATGATATTTATAATCTATAGCACATGCAATGTACTGACATGATATTTATAATCTATAGCACATGCAATGTACTGACATGACATTCAACAAGGAAATACACAGTTTCTTTCAGTTGATTTTGGATTAGACAATGATTTCATAAAAACGCGATTTTGTCACTTAGCCTGACAAATTTTTAGTAAAACTTCTAAACCAGTTTATTATTGTCAGAAGAAGAGAAAAACGAGAAACCAGTATTTTGTTGTTGTTTGTTGTTTGTTTTTTTCTTTTGAAGCCTATTAAGGTAATGAACGACTTACTGACTTGCTGACAAAAATACTTTAAAGTTGTATACATGAATGCAAACAATGAAACGATGAAGGATAAATGACTGATATCCAACATTGTGATGCATTCATCAAATAGTAACTATCGATTTCAACAAACGTACATGTAAATGAGACAGAGAAAACAGTATTTTACATCCATGGTTTACCGCTGTGCAGTTTAATATGAAATTCATTTAAACTCGTTGTTAACTGCTACGCAGTTAGATGTGAAATTCATTTATACTTATGGTTTACCAAAATGCAGTTTAATGTGAAATTCATTTACACTCATGGTTTATACCACTTCGCAGTTAAATGTGAAATTTATTTACACTCATGGTTTATACCATTACGCAGTTAAATGTGAAATTCATTTATACTTATACTTTTCTGCTATGCAGTTTAATGTGAAATTCATTTATACTCATATTTTACAACTATGCAGTTAAATGTGAAATTCATTTACACTCATGGTTTACCACTATGCAGTTTAATGTGAAATTCATTTATACTCATAGTTTACCGCTATGCAGTTTAATGTGAAATTAATTTATACTCATATTTTACAACTATTCAGTTTAATGTGAAATTCATTTACACTCATGGTTTACCACTATGCAGTTTCATGTGAAATTGTGTGAAAACCATTACACTCATGGTTTACCGCTGTGCAGTTTAATGTGAAATCCATTTACTCTTACAGTTTACCGCTATGCAGTTTAATGTGAAATTCATTTATACTCATAGCTTACCGCTATGCAGTTTAATGTGAAATTAATTTATACTGATAGTTTACCGCATTGCAGTTTAATGTGAAATTAATTTATACTCATATTTTACAACTATGCAGTTTAATGTGAAATTCATTTACACTCATGGTTTACCACTATGCAGTTTAATGTGAAATTGTGTGAAAACCATTACACTCATGGTTTACCGCTGTGCAGTTTAATGTGAAATTCATTTACATTTACAGTTTACCACTATGCAGATTAATGTGAAATTCATTTATACTCATGGTTTACCACTATGCAGTTTAATGTGAAATTCATTTACACTCATGGTTTACCACTATGCAGTTTAATGTGAAATTGTGTGAAAACCATTACACTCATGGTTTACAATCATGCAGTTTAATGTGAAATTCATTCATACTCTAAGTTTATCGCTATGCAGTTTACTGTGAAATTCATTTATACTCATAGTTTACTGCCATGCAGTTTAATGTGAAATTCATTTACACTCATGGTTAACCACTATGCAGTTTAATGTGAAATTCATTTACACTCATGGTTTACAATCATGCAGTTTAATGTGAAATTCATTGATACTCATGGTTTACCACTATGCAGTTTAATGTGAAATTCATTTACCCTCATGGTTTACCACTATGCAGTTTAATGTGAAATTATGTGAAATCCAGTTACACTCATGGTTTATCACTATGCAGTTTAATGTGAAATTCATTGATACTCATAGTTTACCACTATGCAGTTTAATGTGAAATTCATTTACCCTCATGGATTACAACTATGCAGTTTAATGTGAAATTCATTTACCCTCATGGTTTACAACTATGCAGTTTAATGGAAAATTCATTTACCCTCATGGTTTATCACTATTCAGTTAAATGCGAAATTCATTTACCCCCATGGTTTACAACTATGCAGTTTAATGTGAAATTTATTTACCCTCATGGTTTATCACTATGCAGTTAAATGTGAAATTTATTTACCCCCATGGTTTACAACTATGCAGTTTAATGTGGAATTCCATCACACTCACGGTTTACCGCTATGCAGTTTAATGGGATTTTCCTTTACAGTCATTGTTTACCGCTTCACAGTTTTAATGTGAAAATATGTGAAATTCATTTACACTTATGGTTTACAAATATGCAGTTTAATGTGAAATTATTTGAAATCTATTTACTCTCATGTTTAACCACTACGCAGTTTCATGTGAAATTCATTTACACTCATGGTTTATCAATGTGCAGATTAATTTGAAATAATTTGAAGTCCATTACACTTATGGTTTACCGCTATACAGTATAATGTGAAAATATGTGAAATTCATTTACACTCATGGTTTACCACTATGCAGTTTAATGTGAAAATATATGGAATTCATTTACACTCACGGTTAACCACTACGCAGATTAATGTGAAATTCATTTACACTCATGGTTTACCACTATGCAGTTTAATGTGTAAATATGTGAAATTCATTTACACTCATGGTTAACCACTACGCAGTTTAATTTGAAATTATTTTATGTCCTTTACACTCATGGTTTACCGCTATTCAGTTAAATGTGAAAATATGTGAAATCCATTTACACCCATGGTTAACCACTATTCAAATTAATTTTAAATTATTTGAAGTCAATTACACTCATGGTTTACCACTATGCAGTTTAATGTGAAATTCGTTTACACTCATGGTTTACCACTTTGCACTCTAATCTGAAATTCAGTTTGACAAAATCTAACTGACTTGCAGTGACATTTTTATTTAGGTGGCTGCTACAAGGTTTCAACATTTACAATAACGTTGAATCAACTATTTATATTGATGGTCGGAATCACAATTTAGATTTTTCCTGCAGATATGACGCCAGGGCGGATAGAAGACTAAGAATATGCAGGTTCGATGACTGTATTCACACGTATTTCAATACACATACACATGAACATGAACTTCAGTGAGACTCTTGTAAGGTGTGGAACATGAATGGTTCAGATTTCTGGAATCTGTAAACCACAACTCACAAAAAATGTTCATTCACACAGTATCTTTCATGCTGGGTCTGTATAGGCTGGTGCTCCTGCTGGTGAACTACAACATGCCGAGCAAATACCAAAGCCACTATCAAGATCAAGAAATGGTGTAATGCGGCAAAACTTCACGTGTCCCTGCTTAAATTCAGCTCACCCAGGCGCGTAGCTAGCCTATAAAGAATGTGGATTCAAAATAATCTAAGGGGGTCAGGGGGCATGCCCCCCCCTGAAAATTTTGAAATAAATGGTGCAATTTGGTGCGTTTTGGGGCCTCCGGAGAGCTTTCTTGACCAACGAAAATCCATTTATTTTAGCATAAAAATGGAGATGAATAGCTTTACTTTTTTTTGTCAAAATAATGTGGATTCAGCTGCGTACTCGCGTAAAGGCAGCTACGCGCCTGTCACCCAATCACCACATCTCGCGAGAACAAAATGACAAAACTAGTGAACCATTAAAACGAACTGAAACTTTTCCAACGGAAATGTACAAAGATCCTCGAAATGGAAATAAAACAAACAAGTCATAGATATCTAAAATAGTGACCCTGTAACACAGATAACTGACATATTCCCACTGCCTTTGTTATCCTGGGTTGTCAACGACTATTTGAACCATCTCAATTCGTACCTACCATACCTCGAACCTCGAAGTTACCTGGGACGTCAGACATTTTGTACTTTGAAAATTTTCACATGGTCCGTCTTTAACAGTGTAGCAATGTTTTCTTTTATATATCCAACTTGATGTCAGGAACGTCTGGTGAAGTAATCTTCAAATCCACTCAATATTTTATATGTTCTTTCTTTCTTGAACACCACAACAGATTGTTACTTTCCCTAAAATGCAGGACTGTACATATTGATCAAAACTTGATCTGAAAGTCTGGCAGTGGCTTGTCTGAAGCGCTCCATTCGTGAGCTTTTCTACTGAGTCCAGAAAGAGGGAATTTTCATGGGGAAAAAAACTCATACCGGGCACCAAAATGCATGGTAATTGACTAATGTCACATACCTTAATCTTCTTAATGTTAACACTCAATTTAAACTAGACTTTCTACTTGTTTGGTTTCAGCCGAGTTTTTGTTTTGAAACCTTCCCCCCGACAAAATGAATATTTTACCAGTCTTTCTTGCCTTTTCTATTCAGTTAAGCATAAAGGTTATGTGCTTTGAATTCATTCCTTTTATTTTGCCCAGTGTATACGCAAAAACAATTTTTTTCGTCGAACAAGTTTGGGTTATACATTGAACAGAAATTCTACATTATCGATTGGACCTTGTGAAGTAGGGCTACAGATGGATGGACCGGACAAAAATCATTAATACAGATTCTCGTGAAAAAAAATCACAAAATCAAGAAGATAAAACGCGTCGCCCAAACCAACACAACACGACCCATTATTACCGGCTTTTTACGCGCCAGCAATAAGAACAAATGAAATAAACAAGCATTTCCAGATTTCCCGATACATTCCAAACAGCCGAGAAGTTACAACTGCCAAAAATCACAGTCTATCTCATCATAACGTCCAACCTCCACTCAGCGGTCACTTCCCTTTCAGTACAGTAAACACTGCTGTGAGGCATGTCACGTGATGATAGTCGAAAGTAAATAAACAATATGTGTAACTGTTTTTTCAAATTGAAACATAGGCAAGTTAGCAAAAAAAAAAATGGAGAAACAAGAGGACCAAATGGTCCTGGGTCGCTCACCTGGAAAAAACCCTATCAAACAATTGACAGGGAAGGTCAAAGTTGAAGTCTGCATGCTAAATTATACAAATAGTTAAAGTTTCATTGATGCAGCTTCAAAAAACAAGGAAGTAGGTCATTAGGTAACACGAAGGTCAAGGAAAAAAGTGGATGATGGTTAAATACTTTCCTACCCCCATCGAATCAGTTTTTTTGGAATTTCTGTCTATATATACCCATGTGTAGCAGAGGTATAATACGGCACTAATTACTCCCTTGTCTATCAGCTAGCTTTTATGACGACGTGGCAGAGTGTCCGCTTAGTAATCGGAGGTACCCGAGTTCAAACCCACCTCGGGGCAGGTGGATTTTTCCGGGTTACATTTGGCGTCCAACGTAAATAACACGAGTTTCAGTTTGATGGCACCCTTAGAAAATCCCACAGACATTCGGTATTCCAAGAATTCGAGGACGAATTCTAAGAAGGAGGGGGTGTATGTAGCAGAGGTATAATACGGCACTTGTTACTCCCTTGTCTATCAGCTAGCTTTTTTGGCGACGTGGTAGAGTGTCCGCTTAGTAATCGGAGGTACCCGAGTTCAAACCCACCTCGGGGCAGGTGGATTTTTCCGAGGTACACATGTAAGGTGAATGGGGCTGGGTACCCTGGTTAATAGTCAATGCTGAACCAAATATATTTAAGCTCAAATTAAGACCTTTTACTTTCTGACAAGAAGATTTGTTAAACTGTGGCCAATGGGCGGGGCCAATTTTGATCGAGGGGCCATAATTTGTACGAACTTTTAGAGGTCCACTAGATAATGGTACACACAGAATATATAAACCCTAGGCCTTAAGGTTTCTGTCAAGAAGATTCTTTAAGTTTTTCCTAGATAAGTCTATGTAAAATCAAGTGACCCCTTGGGTGGGCCAATTCTGAAGCGAAAGACATGATTTATAAGTTTTTGGTAGCAGTCTACTAGATCATGCTACAAAGCAAATATGTAAGCTCTAGGCCTTGTGATTTCGGACAAGAAGAATTATATATATTTTTCCCCCAGAAAACTCTATGTAAGATAAAATGACCCCTGGGGCGGGGCCAATTTCGATCCAGGAGCCATGATTTGTACAAACTTTTAGAGGTCCACTAAGCAATCATACACACCAAATATCTTAACTTCAGGCCTTATGGTTTCAGAAAAGAAATTTTTTTAAGTTTTTCCTATATTAGTGTATGTAAAATCAAGTGACCCCTGGGTTGGGCCAATTCTAACCAGATAGCCATGATTTATATGATTTTGATAGAGGTCTACTGGATGAAGCTACTAAATATGTAAGCTCTAGAACTTTTGCTTTCAGACAAGAAGATGTTTACAGTTTTTCCTTTCAGTTACAAGACGACCATACAAGGATCATTTCTGTAAAGTTTATTTGCAACTGACCCAGTGGTATGGGAGAAGTCGATTGTGGATGGACAAAATAGCATATTAAAAGCCACAGCTGACCTTCGCTCATTTGAGCTAATATATTCTTAAAAAAAAGTTCATACATGTGTAAATAGCTGGAAAGGAGCTAAACTTTATCCGTGGCGACAGAGAATGAAAGGGGGGCGGGGTCACTGCCAGGAAATTGCATGACGCCCTATATCCGCATTGCTACAACCATCGGTACGAATATAACACCCGTTTTTGCCGACAGTTATTTAAAGCCTAGGTTCAAAACAGGTGAATGAGTAAGTGCTGTGCTTTTCAAAATATAAAAGAACCAAGATAGCAAAGACAACTCGACCATCTCCGATAACTTCCGTGAAACTAACAGAACTTCCGGAGACAACCGAAACATATCAAAATATGATATATATTAATTATACATATACATAATTATATATTAGAATATAGGCCATTAGTCATACTGCAGATTCTCTCTACAGTAATCAGATCTTTGTATTTGGCTTGATGTCAGATACAGTAGCAACTGATCAACGAATGGACAACTCAAACAAACTCAAAACAATAAATAACTCTTACATAAATTACAACACAACAATCACAAATTAATTTAACAATGATACACAGACGCATACATGTTTTTGCTTTAATCCTATTTACTTCAATCATTTTGCTAAACAGATCTATGACGTCATGACTTCATTGCTCCTTTCAAAAGCGTTGTTACTAGAGCTTAACCGCCGAACCGTACTGCATTGTTCGCAATTTGATCTTGAAGTCTGGCAGTGGCTTTTTTCTGAAGTGATTTATAAGCTTTTCTAACGAGTCCTGAAAGAGGAAATTTTCAATTAAAAGCTGTTCTAAACTCCACTTGAGTCCTAGTATACTAAGACCTAGATACTTCCTTTAAGGAAAGATCACTGCGAAAGAAATTAAAGCAGGGTTATACCAAGGGCATTTCCAACTGTACCCGAGGGGATATATTTCCAAGTCACGCAATTTGGCTGTTTTTTTTTTTTTTTTTTTTTTTTCACTTACAATTATCAGTATCTAAATTAACCTGTTTTTTTTTTCGATCGTTAGAGAGAGAGAGAGAGAGAGAGTGAGAGAGAAAGGCAGTAGCAATACCAAAGTCTTTCTTACCTTCCGTATACTGAGTAATTCATATTTCGTTTTCCTGTACTCTTGTATTTGTCTTATCGGTGTTCGGGTCACCTTTCCTTTGTACTTAAGTAATAAAGTAAACGGATAGTGAGGATTTTCTTCGACATTCTCACAAATAACTGCAAAACTTCCGTCCTGAAAAAAAAACACCGCAAAATCACACCGTTCAACCGGGTTTGCGAAAGGTCGTTGATCCGCGAACAACAGCAGGCTGTGTACATGTCGATATTTTGATGCAGATCAGTTTTTTCTGATTTGTATATGATTTGGAAATCGCTCAAAAAGTGTACAAATTTTTGACTGAATGAGTTTCTGAATCGGACGAATTCGCAAAACCGAAAAAATAGAGTATTCCATGATAAAATTTGATCATTTGTCTCTAATTATTCCAAAGAACTGCGTCCAATTCGCCTTTTTTTCTGCAAAGTTATTTACAAATGAAGTGGCTATGTACTGAGGAATTTGGTTATGACAACCGCCGTTAATAGAGGAAAATGATAACGACGAATACAGTTAGATAAGTCAATAGTATAATGAGGACGGCAGTCAAGTGAAAAAAAATTTCAAGATTTTTCATGAAAACACTCTGCGTTGAAAAATAGCAAAGAAGTAGTACTTGACTACCACAATTTTTTTATTTATTGCCATCTTCTTCGACAGAAGTTATCTTATGTTAACCGTTAATTTGATGTTCATTTGTCAGATCTTCAGGTACAGGCCTAAAGCAATAACGAAATTCAGAGGCATTGATAAAATCTGTAAAACGTGTCAGATCCCTGTTGTAGAGTCTTCATCAGAAAGGTCCGTTAACAATGAAACAGCATTTTTTCATCACAGAAGCCCTGTGCGTTTAGACAGATCATTTCAGTTTTCTTAGAATGACTTATATCCACCTCCAATAACAGGAAACAAGCTTATATTTATGTAAACGGACGAGTCATTTTTGAACTAACCATTTTCAGTTGTATTAAATTCCCATTTGACTGGGGTGTTCACTTATATTTTCTTGCATTCCCATTTGATTGGAGTGTTCACTTATGTTTTCTTGCATTCCCATTTGACTGGGGTGTTCACTTATGTTTTCTTGCATTCCCATTTGACTGGGGTGTTCACTTATGTTTTCTTGCATTCCCATTTGACTGGGGTGTTCACCTATGTTTTCTTGCATTCCCATTTGACTGGGGTGTTCACCTAGGTTTTCTTGCATTCCCATTTGACTGGAGTGTTCACCTATGTTTTCTTGCATTCCCATTTGACTGGAGTGTTCACTTATGTTTTCTTGCATTCCCATTTGACTTGGGTGTTCACCTATGTTTTCTTGCATTCCCATTTGACTTGGGTGTTCACCTATGTTTTCTTGCATTCCCATTTGACTTGGGTGTTCAATTATGTTTTCTTGCATTCCCATTTGACTGGGGTGTTCACTTATGTTTTCTTGCATTCCCATTTGACTGGGGTGTTCACGTATGTTTTCTTGCATTTTTCGCTTCACCGATAAATACAGACTATGTTATCAATTGTGAAAAACTTCTCCTTCAGCCGGTATTATATATTGAAATTCTTCTGTTCGGTAACCTGCTGTGCCAGTTACACTATGCACTTAAATGTCTCTATACTTTAAAGCGTGGTCATCAACCAAGTGTCTTATAATTTCATGAAATTGTGAAAACATCAAAATGCAGTAGTAGCACTTGAAAGCGTCCATGATGGTGTTATCAGATTTCAGATAATTATAATTATTGCATGTTTAAGACATTCAAGTACAAAATTGATTGAAGATTTATTTTGATTGTTCCATCTTGTCTGAATTATTTCATTTTGCAGATTAAAGAGGCGGGCATAAGTACTTTGCAGACAAAATTATTATCTAAAGTAACGTTACATCATACTATAATTTAGAAGATAACATGAGAAAGGAGAGGGTTACACTATCAGAAGTTTTGAAGAACCTAAATAATAGACTACAAAATTGATGCGACATTTTCGTGGATGCTGACGATTTAAATGCTACAAAAGCTTGAAATTCTCGTTCAGACGTGCATCATTACAGTGTAAAATAACAAGTAGTATATCTAAATTCGTAAACAAAAAATCACGGTGAATTGCTGACAATAAAATGCAAGATATACATCGCAATACAATTTCATTTTTTTCCAGTTTCATTATTTTATTTCAATTGACGGCCGTTGTCATTATCCTATCCACTGATCTAACTGTATTCGTCATTATCAATATTTTTCTATAATTCCTCAGTACATGGCCACTTCATTTGTAAATAACTTTGCAGAAAAAGCGAAATGGAAGCACTACTTTCGAATAATTACAGACAGATGATCAAACTTTATCATGGAATACTCTAAGTATTTCAGTTTTGCGAATAAGAAAGTATAATTTCGTCCGATTCAGAAAATGGCTCATCCAGTCGAAAATTTGTACACTTTTTGAGCGATTTCAGGCTTAATAAATCATTGTTTACAGCATAATTTCGTCGGTAGGGTCCTTTTGAAATAGGGAATCACTTAAAACAATTATTCATGCCAAGATCTTGCGTGAACGTATATAAATCAGGCAGAAAAATGATCTGCATCAAAATATCGACATGTACACAGCCTGCTGTTATTCGCGGATCAACGGCCGTTCGCAAACCCGGTTGAACGTTCTGAAAATGGTAGGTAGTTAATGTTAATTGATTACATGTATGAAACTTTTTTTTTCAAAGAGTTTTTACTCAAAGTTATAAAAGTGGCCCTGAAATGTTCAAAAATTTGAACTTGTGTAGTCACACTACTTTTTTACATTACCGTGTTTTCACCATTTATCTTGACAGTAATGCATCAGGGTCATTTGGCAACTAACATAACTGTAAATGATGAATATTTAGAATTCAGTAACGTAATCCATCTTGGTTGAAACACCACGTGCAATCAATGCATTCAGACACAGGATATGATAATATTGTAATAAAACCCAAGTAATCATTGCGGTCTCTTTGCTGTCTGTACAGCTGCTACTAACGATCACCTACAGTTATAACTGGTTGAAATAGGAATACTAACAGATAAAAAAAAAGACAACAACAATTTGTAAACTGAGGTTTTACCTGTGATTCGCCGTCAGATAGTCTCGTCTCTGTTTGGTCCCTTTCAGTATAAATAACACACCAATCGTTTGCCTCCACTAGCCTTTTCTGTGGAAAGCAGAGAACAATAGGTAAGAAACAAAATGCAAGTCCACATACTAGTATTTTTGCCGCTACAACATTCTGGAGTTTCTTCCAGTCTGATTAAAAAGCATATTCTCAAAATCACTACGCTAAAAGGCGTAGGGAGACCTTGCTACTTCAGTCAGATGGGAATTTCATCAAACCACAATTAAACAATAAAATCTTAGTAATTTGTTGTTTAAAATCACGTGCTTTTTGGCGGGTATATAAGTGATTGTGTGAAGACCAAACGTCATAAAAACAAAAGGAAAAAAGGTAATCATTATTACACGCACGCTAACTGAAGGCACCAAAATGAAATGGATAATTGTCGCTATGTACATTCATTATAAATGGTAATCAGAACAAGTAGCACTTACCACTTCATTTTGCATCCGAGTTTTGGTAGAATAAACGTCGTATGCTGTAAAGAAATTTCGAAAATTCACTCAAATAAATACAAGTCATGTACAATTATTAGAAAAATAATGTCGAAGCACTGAAGGTACTGCTGAGGCGTGAGTCTTGAGTGAACAAAACTTTTGTCTACATGCCATTGCCTGAGCATTACAACTTGATCTACACTTGTTTTCAGTAGATTTGCCAAAGCTTGCAATGACATTAATAGAGTTCGACTAATAGTTTTATGTGTATGGACATCCGAATGAAGCAAAGATCTGAAGTAAATATTTGTTGTTACAAAGCGTGAACATTAAAAAAAATAATAGGGGGATAACAGCTAAACGAAAACCTTCATCTTAAACCGAACCTTTTATTTTTCAATATTTTTATTCGTAAAATCAGTCAGTTACTCAATTTATTTAATTATCAATTGAAAGAATTATTGTCAGATATGCTGGTTTCCATTCTAAGTGTTTAATTCAGGTTTATCTGGTGAAGGATTCCTTTGGCAGTTTGTATGAAACTTCAAAATTTCTATATTGTTTCTTCCGTTATCGTGTCATTAGGCAGCTGTTGCGTATAATCAAATGTAAGCGCAGTAATACTGAAACACATTTCAGGAATGGTTTGACATTTTCCCTCTGTGATAAAGAATGTTCTTAGTGTTGTACATGGAAGCAGTACAATTTCGTATTTCGGAAAGCCACTTTTATGCTATAGTCGAATATTTTTGGAACTACTTTTTTGACTCATGAACAGCAAAAGTGTGTAAAATGATGCATATACGTACTTGCAGAATCATTTCACAGAATTTATCATCTTGAATTACACTAAGTACTTACAGGATCATTTTACAGATTTGTCATCTTGTATTACAGAAAGTACTTGCAGAATCATTTTACAGATGTATCATCTTGTATTACACAAAGTACTTGCAGGATCATTTACCAGATTTACCATCTTGAATTACACAAAGTACTTGCAGAATCATTTTACAGATTTATCATCTTGTTATATACAAAAAACTTGCAGAATCATTTTACAGATTTATCATCTTGTAACACACAAAAAACTTGCAGGATCATTTTACAGATTTACCATCTTGTAATACACAAAGTACTTGCAGAATCAGTTTACAGATTTATCATCTTGTAATAGTGTATTTACATAGCTGCTAAAGGAGCGTAATAAAGTACCTGCAGAATTCGAGATGTGTTTGTCTTTAGCTGTCTTCGACGAGCTAACTAAAGATGCCGGTTCAGAATGATACCTCTTTAAAACTGCTCCTGTAACGTCGTTGAAACAGAAAACAATGATTAGGTTAACAACTTCACGTAAAGAACAAGGTAGCTTAATACGTCATGCACCAGTAGGGAGATATAAACATACTTCTGTTAGTTTTACATGCACCAGTAAGGAGATATCTATAAACATACAACTGTTAGTTTTACATGCCCCAGCAAGGAGATTTCTATAAACATACTACTGATAGTTTTACATGCACCAGTAAGGAGATATCTTATAAACATACTACTGATAGTTTTATATGCACCAGTAAGGAGATATCTATAAACATACAACTGTTAGTTTTACATGCACCAGTAAGGAGATATCTATAAACATACTACTGATAGTTTTACATGCACCAGTAAGGAGATATCTATAAACATACTACTGTTAGTTTTACATGCCCGTGCAAGGAGATATCTATAAACATACTACTGTTAGTTTTACATGCACCAGGAAGGAGATATCTATAAACATACTACTGTTAGTTTTACATGCCCCAGCAAGGAGATATCTATAAACATACTACTGATAGTTTTACATGCACCATTAAGGACATATAAACATACTACTTTTAGTTTAACATGCACCAGTAAGAAGATATAAAACACAACTGCTAGTTTTTCATGCACCAATAAGGAGATATTTATAAACATACTACTTAAAGTTGTTCATGTACAGTAAGGAGATATTAACATACTTCTGATAGTTTAACATACTCCAGTAAGTAGATTTAAACAAACTGCTAATAGTTTTATATGCTCCAGTAAAGAGATATAAACATATAACCATTAGTTTTAATGCAACAGTAGGAGCTATAACCATACTACTGCTAGTTTTACATGCACCAGTAAGGAGATTTAAATATACTTCTGTTAGTTTTACATGCACCAGTAAGGAGATATATATATAAACATACTACTGATAATTTTACATGCGCCGGTAATGAGATATAAACATACTACTGACTGTTTAACTTGTTCCAGTAAGGAGATATCTATAAACTTACTAGTGATAGTTTTACATGCACTGATAAGGAGGTATAAAAATACTACTGGTAGTTTTACATGATCCCGTAAGGAGATATCTATCAACATATAAGTTGTAAGTTTCACATGCACCGTTAAGGAGATATAAACATACAACTGTTTGTTTTACATGCACCAGTAAGGAGATATAAATATACTACTCTTGGTTTTACATGCAACAGTAAAGAGACATAAACATATTACTGTTAGTTAAATATGCACCAGTAAGTAGATATCTATAAACATACTACTGTAAGTTTTACATGCACCAGTAAGGAGATATCTATAAACATACTACTGTTAGTTTTACATGCACCAGTAAGGAGATATCTATAAACATACTACTGTTAGTTTTACGTGCACCACTATAGAGATATATATAAACATACTACTGTTAGTTTTACATGCACCAGTAAGGAGATATCTATAATCAGTATTAAGAAGAGAAAGTGGCCTCCAGTTATTTAAGTTTGTAAGTTCTTTATCTTTTTTTGGTATGAGGTTAACTATACCTTGTTTTTGTAGATCAGTTAGAGAACCAATTTCAAAAGAATAATTTATGGAGTTCAGGAAATATAGTTTAATATCTTTCCAGAATATTTTGTAAAATTCAGTGGTTATGCCATCAGATCCTGGGCTTCGATTGTTATTCATTTCTAACAAGGCTTTTGCACATTCTTGCTCTGTCATAAGACCCTCACAAGATTTCCTTTGGACTTCATTCAATTTCGCATTATAGTTCTGAAAGAAATCAATATTCGATTCTGATAAGTTTTCTTTTTTATATAAATTCTCATAAAAGTGTCTAGTTTCATTCAAAATGTCATTCATATTTGTAACAAGCTGTTCTTTTATTCTTAGTTGAGATATAGTTTTCTTTTCCTGTCTTTTCTTTTCTAAATTTGAAAAGAAACGAGAATTTCTATCCATTCCTTCAATATATTGAGCCTTTGTTCTTATAAAGAAACCCCTAGCTTTTTCATTTGAAATATTATCTAGATCGGAGCTTTTATTCTTAATTTGATTAAAAATTTCAGTATTATTTGGGTCCTCAACTAATTTTCCTTTGAGTTTATCAATTTCTGTTATTAGACGCGTTTCTTCTTTGTTACGTTCTCTCTTTTCCCGTGAACAATATTTGATTGTTTCATTCCGTATGGAACCTTTAATCGTTTCCCATAAAGTATTCGGATTAGCTTCTAAATTTATATTTGCTGTTTCAATAATAGTATTTCTTATCAATGTTTGATATTCTATATCTAATATAACCGAATTGTTTAATTTAAAATGTCCCGAACCATATTTTTCATTAGAAAAATTTATTGAAATATTAATTAAAGAGTGGTCTGACCTTATACCAGTTGTAATTTTGGATTGTGTAATTCTGTTCGTGAGGTTGGAAGATATAAGAAAATAGTCTAGTCTACAAAATATTGGTGGTTTATGGTTTGAATGCCATGTAAATTGTTTCGTATTGGGGTGCATAACTCTCCAAATATCTACAAGATCATTATTTTCGATAGTAGATTTTAATTTATTATTACATTTAGAATGTGTGGAATGCTTGCCATTTTTTTTGTCCTTATCAATATTAAGAACAACGTTAAAATCACCCCCAATAATAAGAGTTTTTTCTTCATTTTTTTCAACAATTTGTGACAATGTGTTAAAAAATTCTACATCATCTGTATTTGGCCCATAAACATTTATTAATAAAACTTCCGTATCATTAACTGAAATAGTGAGACATTGAAGTCGACCTTCTATAATTTCACTGTATTCAATTATATCATAATTTTCTTTCAACAGAATTCCAATCCCTTTACTTTTCAAGCTATTGCCGCTTAAGAAAATTTTCGAACCCCAGCCTTTTGCCCATTTATCATTATCTGACTTAACGCAATGCAGTTCTTGTAAAAAGCTAATATCGTATTCACTGGCCTTTAGCCAGTTGAAAATATGTTGTCTTTTTGCTATTGAACCGAGTCCCTTTACATTAAATGAACATATTTTCACATTCATAGTTATTCATATTTAAGTAAAATATTACAAAAATGCACAACCTTAAATGGCATAACAAAACATATACACTTAGTTTTATAAAACATATATTATTGCCATCCCCCAAGGCTTCAAAGTACAAAATCATTCTTGATAATAGGAGATATAAAAAAGACAGCATCAGATTCTGGATCGCATCACGATTAGTGTCTGTTCATAAGGTATAATAAATATACGTTTTTTTAAAAAAAATAACATTTTGTGGGTAAATG
This sequence comes from Cyclina sinensis, assembly GCA_012932295.1. Taxonomy (NCBI): domain Eukaryota; kingdom Metazoa; phylum Mollusca; class Bivalvia; order Venerida; family Veneridae; genus Cyclina; species Cyclina sinensis. The sequence goes on from JAAONU010000019.1 coordinate 1,436,782, forward strand.
AAGAGATATTGATTTTACAGTTTGCTAAAGTATAATTTTCACTGAAATATAAAATCATCAGCATTATTTAACATTAGACATATTCTGCTGCAACTAACATTATCATTCATATATATACACACATACACCCACATATACATATATACATACATACATAAGTACACACATGCATACATATATATGTATATATACACACGTACATATAAACTTGAAATTAATCTTTATATTCACTTGCAAATCTGCAAGGGGCAAAATTCAAACGTTCGATGAAATATTTTGTGAGAGTCTAAATAAGTAAATTCTTAGATATGGTGCAGTCTTCTAAGTTCAAATACTTTTCTATTATTTTAAATACTACTAGTTTTGACCAGAATAAGCTTTCCGAAACAAATAAACGAAAGAAAAAAGCTCATTGCTGGTATTCTTAACATATATAACCTTTTACAAGACATGATTTAGCCCGGCTCTTAAAGAAATAGCAACCATGGTTTATTCAAAAGAACGTTAACCTATGTTCATTATAAATGCTACTAGCTTTGACCAGAAATAAGCTTTCCGAAACTGATAGACGAAAAAACAAAAGCTCATTGTTGGTATTCTTAACATATATACCTTTTATATGACATGATTTAGCCCGGCTCTTAAAGAAATAGCAACCATAAATCAATATTGTTTCTAGATATGATACATTATCAATTAATAGAGAAGAAAATTCGAAAGAACGTTTGTTCATTCAATAACAAATTAATATTTACTTCAACGTGTAGAATTTTCTTAAGTATTTTCACTTTGACCCTAGTTATATATCTAGTATAGTCTAACATAGTAGAAAGACTCTTGCATATCAAAACTTTCAGTTTGAAGTAATGAAACAAAAATTTTAATATAGTTTATACAACACACATACAGAATTGTAGCGATTGCATGTAAGTGACACATTTCATTAAATTGAATTTGATTAATGCCACATAGTTTATGTACAAAATTATATAACATTTTTAAATAATGATGGCTATGTTACTCTTCAAAATGTATCCTAGCTTATAACAGAATTTATAAAATGTATATAGCAGCAAATGTAAATCAATATTTTGTTTATATTATAACAGATGATCCGACTCCACATAAAAAAAACAAAAACAACTCTTGATAATACAATAAAGTTACGCTACATCCCGTTAATCTTAAAATAATGTATTTCATAATACTAGTAAGTTTTCAACAGTTACAGCAGAAGCTAGACTGTGTACCTCGTGTGACTAGTACTTCGTGTGACTAGCTATGCAGTGGTACGTTTTTTAAGTTCCTTGTGTTAAGCGAAAAAAGGCAAACTTATACGAGTTTACTTACACCAATTTAAAAACTTTGGAACATACAAGAAAATGTAACATTTTTGTAAAGATTTTTTAGGTTTCTTCTAAAATTACTTTAGAAATAATAATATTTTATTTCATTGGAGATTAGGCAAGGTCTTTATCGAAAATATATTTCTTATCATCTCTCTTTATAATTACTCAGATTAGTAAAACACTGCATTATTCTATGGTTTATACAACACACATACAGAATTGTAACGATTGCATGTCAGTGACATATTTCATTACATTGAATTTGAGCAATGCCACATAGTTTAGGTACCATTTTTTAAAAAATGATTACTATATATTTTACTCTTCAAAACTGTATTCTAGTTAATGACAGAACTCACAAAAAAATTAATCGATAATTTGTTAACATTATAACAGAAGATCCGACTCGACAAAGAACAACACTTGATAATACAATACGTTTTATTATGGTTTAAAGTGAAGAAAGGCAAATTTATACGAGTTTACTTGCAGCAACCTATACACTTTGGAACTTACAAGAAAATGTAACATTTATACAAAGCATTTGTTAGGGTGCTTCTAAATTCACTTTAGAAGTAATAATAATTTATTTCATTGAAGATTAGGCAAAATCTTTATCGAAAATATATTTCTTATTACCTCCCTTTTATTATTTATATTTAGTCGGATTAGTAATCTTAAAATATTGGTAATTCTTCACTTGAGCACCAGGGTGCTTCTAAATTCACTTTAGAAGTAATAATAATTTATTTCATTGAAGATTAGGCAAAATCTTTATCGAAAATATATTTCTTATTACCTCCCTTTTATTATTTATATTTAGTCGGATTAGTAATCTTAAAATATTGGTAATTCTTCACCTGAGCACCAGTTTTGTCATAGTGACTTAAACATTATCATTCTATCAATTTGTAATGAGTTTATTTTCATATCAATATATCGTTCAAAAATGTTTAAAGTCTATACAAAAAAGGGACATCAACATGTCATAATATATTACTGCAGTATGGAACCAAATTTTAAATGGAAATCATATTAAGAAAGCTTTTTTTTTTAGAAGTTTGTATATGTTAATACTAAATACTAAATACCGGTGATTTCAAAAGTATCCCGATTAGGAACGCATGCGCAGGTAACCGGTGTCAATATCCGCTACGTTTTGTTTACTTAGGTTCCCGCTATCTGTCAAAAGTGAAAGTTGTGTTACAATGTCATTTTTACGGGTAAGTATGAATACAAATTATATTTGATCATAAAAATTCATCAAGATAACTCATGTTTACATCAAAATATCTCGGGAATATATTGTATTACCTCGAAAAACAAGATTTATTTCATTGCCGTCTGCAAATATGAACTGCGGGCACTGACTTCCGGTCGAAAAAAACTACTGGCTTAAACTTCCTGCCAATATTTTTGATTTATTAAAAGTGCAATAAAAACTTTAAAAAAAATAATTTAAGTTGTAAATAGGAAAAATATGTTAAGTATCTAAACTGTTTTTTTTTGCATTTCAGCTCCAATTCCATGGTAAGCAGAAGAGAAGAGCTTATGACCCTAAGTTGCTGTCTCTAGCATACAAAGATGTAGTTGAGAAAGGGACCTCAGTTTGTAAGGCTGCCAAGATGTTTGGAGTACCTGAGAGTACTTTAAGAGACAGGACCCTTGGCCTTCAACCTGTTCCTACATCTGAAGTGTTCCCTTCAAACCCTGGGCCATCACCCACCTTTACTACTGAGGAGGAGAAGCAACTTGTCAGCCATGTAACATATATGGCAGGTATTGGCTATGGCTATTCAAGGAAAGAGTTTCTGACATTAGCAACAGACTTTGCAGTGAGTCTCGATAAAAAGAAGATCACAGACCCAGTATTTGCACAGTCTTGGTTTGATAGTTTCAAGAAGAGAAACCCTGAATTATCTTTATGCAAGCCTCAGAAGTTATCAGTGGTCAGGGCAAAATGTACATCAGAGAGTGTCCTTAACAACTATTTCTCTGCTCTTGAAGGTGTGATGGACACATATGAAATTTGTGATAAGCCTGAAAAAATCTGGAACATTGATGAGACCGGTATAGTTATGGAGCACAACCCAACTAATGTCCTCTGTGAGAAAGGAACTACTCCACAAGCTATCACGTCTAACAGAGGTAAAACTGTTACTATTATTGCTGCTGGAAATGCTGTTGGAACACGTCTTCCTCCATATTATGTTTTCCCTGGTAAGATGTGGAATGATGAGCTATTAGCAGGAAGCAGTCCTGGTTCAGCAGGCACCATGAGTGATAGTGGGTGGTCTAATTCCACAGTATTTATGACTTACCTTGAAGAGCATTTTCTTAAACATGTCTCCACAACTGGTTCACCATTATTGATACTGTTTGATGGTCATAAGTCGCATGTGAATTTGACACTTACTGAATGGGGTAAAGCCCATAATATCATATTTTATGTGCTACCTCCACATACTTCACATGTAACTCAACCACTTGATGTTGGGTGTTTAGGGCCACTAAAAAATGCTTACTATAGTGAATGTCAAGCAAATATGCGGAGAACGCCAGGTATCACCATCAATCGCTACAATGTTGCAAGCATTTCAAGTAAGGCCTACAACAAAGCTCTAACCCCTGACAACTTAGTCTCTTCATTCCGCAAGACAGGTATATACCCTCTTGAAAGGAAGCGGATAAGTAACATCAAAACTGCTCCATCTGTAATATATGTACAGGCTAATGATGAATCTCCAGCTGACAGTCAGTCCACTTTGAAAAGCGGTAATTTTCTTGATGGTAAGAAAATCACTAAGGTATCTGAAAACCCTAAAAAAAGAAAGTCACACCCATCTGTTTCTGGCAATTTAATGTCTCCATCAAAGTCCAACATTCTGAAAAAGATAAACATTGACAATGTAAAACCTTCAAAGTTGCAAAAGAGAGCAAAATCAACCAAGTATCCAAAGCCCAGTACCAGTAAATCAACAGTTGACTTATGTCCTGTTCCTGCACTTTCAGTGGAAGACAGAGTGATGAATCACAGTCCATCCTTGCAGATAGCCAGGAATCAGTATGTTGTGTCTGTAATAAGTTCAGACCAGATACCCTCAATCTTGAATACATTCTTGAATTTATTCAATGGGCACAATGTGATAAATGTGGACATTGACCCATCTCAAATACTGTACAACAGTAAAGTGCCTAAGGCGGGATTCAACATTTTTGTGTCCCCATTGTAATTAGAATCTGACAGAAAATTGAAAAAAAAATGTTATTGTTTTAGTTACAGTTTTTGGAACAGTTTACATATTAACAGTTAACTTTTTAATATATCAATTGATTAATTTGGGTTGGAAGTTTAACCCAGTACTGTGAAATTATTGTTTACATATGACGTCACTGACCTTGGGAGATTTTTAATTCATCACCGGTAATTAGTATATTGGGAAACAAAGATGGCGGCCTCCGCCAGTGTTACAAAATGGTGGACATTGACCTAATTATGGGAGGATTTTCTTCAATTGACTATTGTAACACGTAAAGAAGGTATGTACAGATAAAACATAAGATATAAAATATTTGTATTATTTTGTTTGCTTTCTGAAAATTCGATCTAAAAATAACATCACCGGTATTTAGTATCACCAGGATAATACAAATGCTAACATGAAAATTTTATAATCTACATTACAATATATGAAAGTATGAATATTTTATTTATTCAGTGGCATAGTCTGTGCTCTGTTACTGACACTTCGGAGAATATTTCACTATTTCCGGGAATTGTCAAGTTTCACTATAACTTTAACTGTATCTTTTCCTTCATTATTGCTCCTTTTGGGTGGGAACGGAAGGTTACACCAATAATGGAACTTATCATATGTAATTTGTTCAACCGTTGATGGAATATTTTTCCATTTTACTTCGTCATCTTCTTCTTTCTTCCGTAGTTCTTCTGTAGCGGGGGTGTCTCGGAAACGTGCGAATAGCTTCCCGTTTTGTGTCCAACAGGTAAGCACCCGGTCGGGTGCTTTGTATCGTAACGAAGTAAGAACACTGTTGTTCAGAGGGGTTAGATCATCGTTCATGTATATGCCACATTTCATTTTTCTTAAGTCTTTGGTTTTTTTTCATAACTGCGTTCTTTGTTATCCTCTGCACAAATCGAACTATAATTGGACGGTTTTTTCCATCTTCATAGTCTCCGAGTCTGTGGGTCATATCGATGTCATCTCTGCTGAGATCCATTTTAAGACGAAGCTTAAAAAAGTCTAATACCTGCTTTGCTGTTTCTTCGGGTGTTTGCTTTTTTGCATCATTTTCGATGCCTTTTATTCTAATATTGTTAAGTCTGTCATATTGCTCTAGGTCATTTTGGCGTCTGGCAGACTCATTGTTCATACTATTAACATTAGCTGTCAGAATCTTGATCTGTTCTTGCAATTTCTCGTTCTCATTTTCTTGCGCTTTAAGTTTCTCCTCTAGTTTACGTTTTTCTTTCTCTCTACTGATTTCACGGTCATGAATATCAGAATCAATGATGTCCAACCTATGTGTTACTGAGCTAAGTATTGTTTCTTTCATTTCGTTGATTGTATCGGTAATCAATTCTCTGATAAATGATTTGTCGTCTTTTGTCAACATGTTTTGAAGTTTATTGTTGATCTCAGAGAAATATTCTTTAATTGTAGCACTGTCAATAATATCTTCTGCCATATTTGTTTTCTGTATTTTCTTTTTCTTTTTCTTATTTTTGGTCTTATTTTCACTTTTCTCAGGGACGGTTTTAAGTGTTTCTGGTTTACTACTATCACTAATGCTAATGTCTGTTTCACTGCTAGTCGATGATTGATTTGACCGTTTTCGCTTTTTGTCAGCCTGTAAAGACATTGTCCACTAACATTATCGCGATAATCCGATATGAATAGCAAGTGGTCAACGATTACGCTCTTAATCACGCTGTTGATCCTGATGTATTCATGCGTGACGAAATTTAGTTCAATACCGAAGTAAGATTTTCACGATTTTTCCAATATATCATTGCTTATTGAAAATCAATTGTCAATCAAAGATCATCAATAAATTCATAAAGTCATCAATAGTTTTCAAAGTTTTTTACCTGAATTTCATGCTTTATCCTTAAACTAACTATCCAGCTACAAATAAAGTCACCAAATTACTGAATTAATCCAGAAATCTAATTTTACTAGCACAAACTTTTCTTCTCGTTCTCACTATCCGCCATTTTTAATCCCTTACACGTCATCTTGTACGTATCGTACTTTAAAACTTATCTTAGTATTTTGTAAACCATGTAACGTTAAAAGAAAAACTCATCTCCATTTTGTATTATTACTCTTCTATTAAGTTTATACGGCAAGATAACTCTAAATTATTTGATTACAATAATTTTAGTACGCCGGACCTCATTCGTGTATATCACAAACAAACATACTCTACCCATCATAAAAAGACATATTTATATTCTTTACACATGGATTCACGTAAATAAATCAAAACATTCATTTCAGCTTTTACAGCTTGTCATTACCTAGGTAGTGTAAAAAATATTAATAGACTTGTACAGTGCAAAAGTATCATCGTATAATCAGTCTTTTAATTCGGGGAATTTGTTATTTAGTATTGTTATTACGTTTTTCGTGCTTTGTTCAGCTTTTTCATGAAACGCTTTCAACGAGTTTGCGTTTTCTTCGATCTCGACCCCGTTGTCTAGTATCTCAATCTCATTTGATTGACTACTGCTGTCTTGCATTGACTCGTTTGCTTCACATTTATCTGATATCGCTTCTTTCGATTCTGTCTCTATCTCTTTTCTTCGGTAATTTTCTGTTTCATAGGTTTTATCTTTCCGTCTTTGTCAGGTTTTACTTGTTGTCCATCTTTATCAAATAATAGCTTTGTTAATCCATTAATTCTCAAATTGTTGAGTCTGCTATATTGTTCTGTTTTGTTAAAAAAAGCTTCAGTTTTTCTATCGTTTCTGTTGAGTTTTGCAAACAAAGCTTCGTTTTCGTTACTCTGCATTTCTAACTGTTTGTCTTATCTGCTTATTTCCTTTTTTAAATTGTCATTCTCAACTTCTATGTCAAACAGCCTTGATTCAAGTATGTCTATTTTTTTCTCGACGGATTTCAGAAGTTCCTGTTTCATTTCAGCTATTGTTTCTTTAATCATTGTTCGTATTGAGCCATCATCTTTCTGCATTACGTTTGCAAGTTTTTTTATTGATTTGACATAGCTCTTTTTGGATTGTCTGTAAAGTCGTATCGCTCTTGTTTTCATCTTTTCTCGACATTTTTACGGGAATCTTCTTTTCTGTATTGTCTGTAGGGTTTTTCTTATTTGGTTTCTTGTTCGGTTTTCTCTTGGGGTTTACTATTTGGGATTCATTGATACTTGAATCGACTTCACTTGTACTACTAATTTCACTACGGTTTCTTTATTTACTGTCACTCATAACTTTCTGCACACCCTGTACTTCTTGGTATATCGAGCATGCCTCGTGTACAATGTTCTTCTTTTTGAACTTCAAAATTTCAAAGTCATTTTCACCTATCAACTTGATGTTTTTTACTGCAAAACAATTTCTATTGAAAGTCAATACCTTTTCTAGAATTCTGTTAGCTCACCTGGGCTTACATGTTTTACATAGAGTTATATAGCAAAAAAACTTTAAAAATCTTCTTGTCACAAACTGCAAGGCCTGGAGCTTAGATATTTGGTAGTATGCACTGTGACCACAGTGGGGTCATCTCCCTCCCCTAGGGGTCACTCCCCCCTGCCCCCCACGTCCAAAAATTATTTCGCTATCGCAATTAAATTTTGACCATTTGTACAGTTTTTCAAGATGATTTCAAAAATATTATTCATTGACCTATATTTTTGACCTACTGACCTCCTTTTTGTTTTTTTAGCTACAGCAATGAATTTTGGACCATGTGCACATTTTTTCGTTTCGATTTCAAAAATGTATTGCATGACCTATATTTTTGACCTACTGACCTACTTTTTGTTTTTGGAGCTATGGCAATGAAATTTAGACCATGTGTACATTTTTTCGTTCCGATTTCAAAAATGTCATCTCATGACCTATATTTTGACCTACTGACCTACTTTTTGTATTTGAAGCTATGGCAATGAAATTGCATTCATTTGGTCCATTTCTGTGATATGCGTCATTATATTTATAAAAACTTCTTTCATCTTTGAACCCAGGTGAGCGCTTGAGGTGCATTGGCCCTCTTGTTTTTGAATATCCTCTTTATTCCTTGTTCGAAATATTAAAATTTGCTTTTTTTGGAGCAAGATGAAAACATTACTCCATTTTTCAAGGGACATCGTTATTCTCGTGTTTTTAATAGTTACTGGGACACTTTTCCAATCTAAAATAGCAGATATACTATATACCGTTTATATTGACATGATTTTTCAGAGCGCGCTGACGAATCGTTCTTATGCATCTCTTGAAAGAAGCATACTTGTAAAGGTTATTGTTCAGAAACTTCTGAAAGAACAATACAATTATCTCTTAAGCTGCCCCAAAGCGTTCTACAACAGCAAGCGAAAGAATTATTATACAGATATGCAAATTTCTTAAAAGACAGATGTTTGCTAGAATACATGCATCTGCATGACTCACTTTTCGAAATATCGACTGCGTTCAGTTATAAATATAAAATCTAACGAATGCTGCGGCCAGACACGTCTACCTGCTGACACAATACGCATTTGCAATGAAGGGATTCTTCAATTTCCTGCTTCTAGAAATTGCTGTTTTGTTATTACTGCCTTTGACAATAGGTAAGAACTACTTGATTTTTTTTCTAACTTATACAGACTTTGTAAAATGAACCGCTACAAGACAATAGTGTTCAAATGACTTTAATATGTGATAAATAAACGACGTAAAATGGCGTCAAAAATGGCGTAAAAGTTTTTCCTAGATGTTTCTCAAGATTTTTGATAGAATGAATGTTGCACATGTAGCTAGAAGCTGAACTTACATTCATTATGAATGAATATTCTTAGCATTTGAAACGCCGCCTTACATACTCATTAAGCTTTTCAAAATAAAGATAAAATTCTTCTCAATGTCTAATACGTACAAATACCGGTTTTTCATAACTGTGTTTTTTTTTTTTGTTGTGTTTTTTTTTTTTACTTTATACACTACATTATCTAAAAGACACTTTGTGATTTTGACACAACTCGTACAGTATTAAATGCAGAAGTTGCATTAACATAAATGATCACACGCCGTGTCAAACAAATGCCAATATAAAGTATTAAAAGCATGTAAAGCATGCAAATTTGGAGTATTATATCGTTAAGCCCGTGCCTGCACGGTCTCTGATCTTGTAAATAATTTTAGAAGTAACTTTTTTACTTCTTTTTCTATATGATTTTTTAACTTGGACGGTCTGGTAACAAAATAACTTACTGTATAAGTGGTTAAGTTCGCGACGTGGAAATCTATATAAATCGCAAACATATCAGCCATTCAGAAAGGTATATTTTTACCCATGCACCGATAAGCTAGTACTTGTTATTTCGTTATTTCTTTTGAAAACTAATATTTCTTCTTCGTTGAATATAAGCAATGCATCGATTTAATATGCCTAGAAACGATAAAACTGAAATAGAAAGCAATTTGAAAAAAAAAAGTTAATTTCGATCAACATCACGTGACATTTTTGGTAAATAAAAGGGACAGATTCAAAAACTATTTTCTATAAACTTGATGGTGTTTTCACACCTAATTAAATCTCGTACAGCCAGGTCATGGAACAAAGCGATGCATTGTGTAAATATAAAAGGAAATTACCCAACTGAATGAGAGTTTGTCTCGTAACTAATGAAGGTGAACAATAAAAGTTTTGACTGTTTACTGTATATTTGTTTCCAACTCATATACCAGAATATAAAGTTACTGTGTTAAATGTGGAAAATAGCCTTAACCCGATAATACAAAAAACCGTTGTAATATTAGATAATGCATTATAATTGCAGTTAAGTGGTTTATAAGATGTGAATATATTACAGATACTAATTTTGGGATTCGGAAACATTTTTCCCTCGAAACTTCTGAACACTTCTGAAATTACGATTTCGCGAAATTTTTGACGCGCGAATCAAAACGTATTTATGAAAAAAACTATGACCTATTTACTGCCTTTATCTAAGATTGAGCTTCAAACTGGTAGACCGAACTTGGAATAAATTTTATACCATTCAAAGGCTTTTGTTACTTTCAAACAGGTTTTAGAAATTTTGTATACATTTTAGATCACTATATTGTATTTTCATTCATATTTATTCATAAAGAAATTATAAGAAAGCTTTTCTTACACACGTGATATTCTTTATATCTGAAACTCGCATAACCAGTTTCATGTTTGATGACTTTTACATTATGGGAAACTAACTTGATTCACCTGCAACGTAAAAAAAATGTATTATATAGAGGTGGAAAACATACATAATGTCTCTCAAACGTTACCTAAAAGCATAATGTTAAACAATATTCAACCTTAATTAACAAGTAGGGTAAAGCATCCACTGTGAAAACAACGGTTGGAAAATCAAAATTCAGACTACTGTTGTCAATGGATTTTCAATAAATCCAATAAAGCTTCCAGTTACAGTTCCGAATCAACTATACAACTAAGCAGTGTAATATTGCTGCTTATTTTTTATTTCAACATTTTAAAATGAATATTAATTGATATTTTCATATTAATGTTGAGTTTCTGAAACGAACACACTAAGATCGGGATTTTCTTTTTTCAAATTCTACTCCTAGATGTAAAGAACGTAAAAATTTAAATATACATGTTCTTATCACCGCAGCTGCCTGGCTTTATTTGAATTAATAATCTGTTTTAATTACAGTACAAATATTAATAGCATTGTACACGCATATGGTCGAGTGTTTAGTATACATGTACGTAAAAACAGCAAAATCGTTAAACATTTGCTGTTCCACTGAGTCTAACTTAAAGGAATTTTTAACTTCTGCTTACCAGTTAATTATACTGTGTTCTACAATGCATTTGTTCCGCTGTATTTTTCCTTGTTTTAATTTTGTCAAATTGTTGGTAAAACATAAATTAAGTAAACACTGTACTTTATGTTTTTCAACTCTTTCCAATAGTACGATGGTTGACAGTACAACACAAGTAGATCTGTTCTGTCAGCCTGGCATAATACTCAACTATCAATAGTCTCAACCTTCCCTGTTACGTCATTAATCAAAACAACTATGAAGATAAAAACGAAAAGTTGTTCAACATGAATAACATAACAATATTATCCCTGATTACTTACGATATAAGTGTTGCTGTCTTATAATCTGACACTAACAGGTTCTATACCACATACTATCAGACGACAAACTCTTGCTCCAGAATTACGAACAGCTTTAATTACTGTTTATTTTGGAATAACTTATTTCCGCACGCAAAATAACTTCAACTTCCTATTCTATTACAGTCACATCGAACACATCGAATACAATAAGTACCTAGCAAATTTGTCTCAAATTTTGACTTGTCGATGATTGTTTTAAATGTAAAAAATTATAGCTAGTAACTTTTAAAGACATCTGTCTGACACAAAATCGACCTTGATAAGGCAATTTCCTGGTCGCAGTCTTTGATATTATTTTATTTTCATTTTGTTCATATTCGTGTTTTTATACAACAACAACAACATTTATTCAGCATAAAGCAATATCTAACATCGCCTCTAGCCTACAACATATTAGCATTTGTAGTGGTTACACATGAAATGCAAACAATACCAGTTTTAAGAGGGGAAAAAAGGGGAAAAAATACAAACAAACAAATCAGTATAATAAGAGAGAAACCAGTGAGTGTAATAATACAAGTCTTTTATTTATTAAAAAACAGAAAAGAAAAGAAAACGGGAACATTTTAAGTTTATTAATCAAGTTCTTTTCGAAGTTTATTTGCAAAATATATGTATTTCGAGAGATTTGATATTTCCTTTTTATTTTTTGACATCATCAGGTTATCAAATTTATTCAGGGATGACCATGTGTAATACATATGTCTAAGGTACTTTTTTCGGATTTTTGTGTATACTCATGTACAACCAAACCAATATTAACGATACTCGTAGTTTTAGTAATATAGATAAGTATTTACAGTATGTCCTGTTTTCTTTACAGAATCTGGTTCTTCTGCAATTGAAAAAGATCAATCTTCTCATATTAAACCAGTTGTCAAGAGGCAGACTTCGGTAACTTACCTATTATTATACTCCAGAAACATCGTTAAAAAGATTTTTAAACAAAAAGATTAATGTTGGAAAGTCTTGATTGCCTGTTATTTGACAATAGCCCCTTTGTTCTTTTGGAAACATTTTAGATCTAAATTTGAAAAAAAAATCATTTGTTGTTTATTTCATTCTCATGGCTTATACTTGTTGAATTCATTCGTTTCTAGACATACTGCGAGCAGCGTTATCTAGATGGTTACGGAACAAGCCATTCTGCTTGCCTTAAACCTTCAAGCAACCTCGAAAAATCAGGTTAGCATTTAGTTTTACTGACGGCTAAAGTTCAAGTCGCTGTCAAAGACCAATGGATTGGTCTTACTTGTAAATCATTTCATCTGGTTTTTTTTCTAAATTTAGAACTACAGTAAAATGAAGGGAATTGAAATTTCCTTTTGTTAATTAGGAACCAAGTTTAATATTGTAAACGTTCTGTCTACTTGATGCAAGAATAATGAGTTGAATTTTCCTCCGTTCACGCATTTAAAAAGAACTTTCTGTAGTTTTCTTACAGGAAATATAACTTGGTCAAAGATAAAGGCCATGTTTTTTTATCTTTATAAGGTGTCTCTTGTGATGACATCAAACTTATTGTCGATTTGCATAACGCAGACAGGAGGGCTGTGAAACCTACAGCCACGGACATGTTGCAATTGGTTAGTTAAAGGTTTTCTATACCTATTTACGTACATCTAAGCGTCGTATTCATGACTAGAGAATATTTATGGTCGTAGCATGACTTTTTCACAATACAAGCACACAAGTCACAGGTATTCAGCGACACATCATACAGTAAATGTTTAATTATATGTTCTTTAATATAAACAAATGTCAATCAATCAAGTACTTATTAAATTTTGGACTGAACAGCGTAACGAAGAAATGTGTGTTTACAACAATATCTTGTTCGAGGTAAACATTACTTTCCGCTGAATCACAAGACAATCAGAAAACAAATACTTAATAAGTTATCAGTAATGAACCGATCTGAAACCAAATACCTAATAAGTGATAAAAAAGAGAAGAAATAGACTAAATAAATTACAAGTAACCAGCAGCTGACCAAAAAGGCAACTTTATGAGTCGTAATTAATGTTATAACATAGTTGAGGCAAAGCAAAAACTTTTTAAGGAGTCATCGAAAGGTTAACTACCTGCAAATAAACGGAGGCAGAGTCCCCAGTGTTGTTGCTAGTTTTCGTCAACAAAAATATTGCTTTGTTTTAGTATAAGAAAAGTTGCAGTGTCACATTTCGCAAAGCACCGATTCAATGAAATTCGGTTTAATGCCCATTTAAATGCTAGGTTTCACGAATCACCATTAAAAACGTATTGGCTTTGTTCATATATAAAAAGAACTTGCACTCATAAATCATTTGTTTTATATTTTCTGAATACTATATATTGTTCATAATTCTTTGGTGCTTTTAGATATCCAAAAAATATTAAAAAATAAAAAGTTATAAAACATCGGGAGAGGAGGCTCTTCAATCTTTTATTTCGACTTTATCTATCGTCATCTACTGAATTGTGTAATAACTGTAAGAAGTAATTTACAGATCTAGAGATTCTCTTTGCCTTTAAATGCCCGGTTTCACAAACCTCCGTTACATAGGATTTCGGTAAATGCTCATTTACATTCTCGGTTTCACAAACCTCCGTTACATAAGATTTCGGTAAATGCTCATTTACATCCTCGGTTTCACAAACATTGATACATGGGATTTCGGTAAACGCTCATTCCCATCCTCGGTTTCATAAAAGAACGATACATTGGATTTCAGTTGATAGTCTTTTTCATAAAGCACCGACTAAACACAGAATCAGTCAAAGTTTCAATCGAACACATAAAGAGTGGTATTCAGGAACAAATGATCAAAACAACGACAAGACTTGTTACTCACTGATTTGCCTGTAAAAAAATTAAGAATCGTTGTCTTGAAACAAGCTGACAAGGTCATCAATTCAATCATTTGTTTATTGTTTTGTTTATTTGTCCTTGAATATTTGCGCCGTTCTTGTAGAATATTACAAAGTTTATTTGGTCTTAATATAACAACTACGAATACCAACTTTATTGGCAAAATCAGAATACAAGGTATGTGTATAAACATATCGTAGTATACGTCTTTTACTTACACATTTGATTAATTAAGGAGAAAAAAAACTGACATTGAAAAAAAAAGAAAGAAACGGAACTTCAGTTAAGATTTTATTTCTAAATCGTTCATCAAATTTGCACCTTCTGTATTAGTTGTATGTCTTTTTATGCAGTGAAGGATTTGTATATTTTAAAGATTCATTATTTTTGTTTATTTGATTGAATAAAATATAAGTAGATAGTTCAATATTTCAAAATGAACCATTCTAATAGTACAATAATTTCAGTCTTGGGATGAAGGCTTAGCTAAAATAGCTCAGGGATGGGCCAGTTCCTGTCCTCAAGTTGGCCATGACGCAAGTGGTGCCAGGGCAGACTATGGTAAGGTTTATTGTTCTTGTTTAAAAAAAAAAAAACGTACAGTATTTTCGGTCTTTTTTAGCAGTTTTACAAAGTCAAACTTCAAATGAGTAACAAACCTCAATCTTAAGCAATTAGAGATATAGAATAATATAATATAACGATTAGAAATCAGCTTCACTGTCCACGACCTTAAAATGTGAAGTTGCAACAAAATTTTGAACATGTGAAAACTACATTCTAGATTGTTTATTGTAGTTTGAATATAAGAAACTGGATTGAAATCGACAAAACTGTGGAGACCTAAACTGAAGTAAAGGTCTGAGTGTTTGTAGACATATTTGTTTGGAAAATAATTGAAGGAAAGGATTTGAAAAAAAGAGTAGGAAAATATCATTTTTGTTTAAGGTAATTAACCACACGAATATCATACAACCAACATGTACAAAGAGTTGTTAACAAAATAATCTTTTTGGGGGTGAAGAAAATGCAAATACATGACAGCAAACTAAAGATTTTTACCTGTCTCAAGCGGAATAATATAAAAAGAAATAATTCATATATGCCTTAGAAAGAGCTGTATTGCAGGTCGATTCAACAGCGTTGGCCAGAACGCTGCTGCTGGTCATGTGGATTGGAAGGCTGCTGTTTCAGCGTGGATGAGTGAGAAAGAAAAATGGACCTACAAGAAAATCAACTTTGACACAGACATGGGAGTCTTACACTATACACAGGTTTGTACGTCTTATTTCTGTGTGATGTTTTACAATGAATTTAATTTAAAGGGCATACATGATTGAAAGCATCATTGTTAGTAAAACAGTGTTGTTGGTGTTCCATTTTTGAGAGGATAGCAATTAATTCCAAGTGAACGTTTCTGTGTTTCGTTATGCTAAGAGTACAACTTTTTGAACGGATGTTCTTCGAAAATTTATCCTTTTTATTATTTTAAAGCAAATAAAACCATGATATATATAAACAGTAGGGCAACGATTAAATGTAGGATGTGTTCTTTATAAAAATAACATTATTTATGCCGGAAAGCTTATTTTGTAACGTCTCGTTGCATTTGCATAATGTTTACCCTTATCAATGTCTTAAAATTGGAGAGCCTGATGCAATCTAAAGCTATTGTGTACGGTATCTGAGTTGCCAAGCATAGTGCGTCTCATAGTGTACCTACCTTTCTCATGCTGAATACACTCATGATATATGAGCTGCGGTTTTTACCTCTGTAGTGGCTTTTTTCCTATAAAACATTTTGAGAGCTAGGACAAAAGTTCGAAAAACAGTCCTGCTAAATCCAGGATTTTAACGATCATGAAAGTGTGGTGTTAAATGTGCAAATGATATGGTTTCTAAATGTACAAATAACAGAGGATGACTTACAGTTTGTCAATGATAAGTTCTTTTTATTCATTTTTGCAAGTGGTGTTTTCAAAGAAAAAACTCCCCAGCGCTTGTACACTTGATATGTCTAACTGACCTTGTTAAGACAGACCTTTTCAAATATTTCAGGCAATTTGGGCAGACACCTATAAGATCGGTTGCGGATTTGCCTTATGCAATGGATTAAAAAGTTATTATTGCAATTATGCGCCACCGTAAGATTGTTATATATATATATCTATACGATGAATGATCGTGATGTTTACTTGCACTAGTTTAAGTTTATCAATTCCTAGGCGTTCAACACAAATATGCTTGGAATATTTTTCAGACTGCTGCAAATAAAACACGCGCTTATCGAAACGTGATCCTGTTAAAATGTCACATCATAACACTTTAAAAATGCGATCATAAAATAAGTCCAGTATTAATGGATTTAACAAATACATAATATGTTCAAATCTTTCTAGCAAAACGTAAATAGTTCCACATATATAAATTATATAATAAGTAACTAGCTTTTATTCCTGGCGTAGTGACAATATACACATTTTCTACAGAGCAAATTACCCGGGTGTTTATCCTTACACTTCTGGAGAAAGCTGCGCGACTTGTAACAAGACTTGCAACGACAAACTCTGTGGTAAATTCGTTTTCTGTTTTAACAAAAGTAGCTTTAGATCATCAGATCTTATATATTGTTCAGCAGAATCTCTCTAACTCTTAAATCATTCAAATGAAGAATGCCAAAAACGTTTTCAGGGGTTTACAAAATGGGATTGACAAGAAAATGTATGCCTCATTCTTCAATCGGACCAGTTAATTATACTGTGTTCTACAATGCATTTGTTCCGCTGTATTTTTCCTTGTTTTAATTTTGTCAAATTGTTGGTAAAACATAAATTAAGTAAACACTGTACTTTATGTTTTTCAACTCTTTCCAATAGTACGATGGTTGACAGTACAACACAAGTAGATCCGTTCTGTCAGCCTGGCATAATACTCAACTATCAATAGTCTCAACCTGCCCTGTTACGTCATTAATCAAAACAGCTTTGAAGATAAAAACGAAAAGTTGTTCAACATGAATAACATAACAATATTATCCCTCATTACTTACGATATAAGTGTTGCTGTCTTATAATCTAACACAAACAGGTTCTATACCACATACTATCAGACGACAAACTCTTGCTCCAGAATTACGAACAGCTTTAATTACTGTTTATTTTGGAATAACTTATTTCCGCACGCAAAATAACTTCAACTTCCTATTCTATTACAGTCACATCGAACACATCGAATACAATAAGTACCTAGCAAATTTGTCTCAAATTTTGACTTGTCGATGATTGTTTTAAATGTAAAAATTTATAGCTAGTAAGTTTAAAAGACATCTGTCTGACACAAAATCGACCTTGATAAGGCAATTTCCTGGTCGCAGTCTTTGATATTATATTATTTCCATTTTGTTCATATTCGTGTTTTTATACTCATGTACAACCAAACCAATATTTACGATACTCGTAGTTTTAGTAATTTAGATAAGTATTTACAGTATGTCCTGTTTTCTTTACAGAATCTGGTGCAATTGAAAAAGATCAATCTTCTCATATTAAACCAGTTGTCACGAGGCAGACTTCGGTAACTTACCTATTATTATACTCCAGAAACATCGTTAAAAAAGATTTTTAAACAAAAAGATTAATGTTGGAAATTTTTGATTGCTTGCTATTCGACAATAGCCCCTTTGTTCTTTTGAAAACATTTTAGATCTAAATTTGAAAAAAATCATTTGTTGTTTATTTCATTCTCATGGCTTATACTTGTTGAATTCATTTGTTTCTAGACAGACTGCGAGCAGCGTTATCTAGATGGTTACGGAACAAACCATTCTGCTTGCCTTGCACCTTCAACCAACCTCGAAAAATCAGGTTAGCATTTAGTTTTACTGACGGCTAAAGTTCAAGTCGCTGTCAAAGACCAATGGATTGGTCTTACTTGTAAATCATTTCATCTGTTTTTTTCTAAATTTAGAACTGCAATAAAATGAAGGGAATTGAAATTTCCTTTTGTTAATTAGGAACCAAGTTTAATATTGTAAACGTTCTGTCTACTTGATGCAAGAATAATGAGTTGAATTTTCCTCCGTTCACGCATTTAAAAAAAAACTTTCTGTAGTTTTCTTACAGGAAATATAACTTGGTCAAAGATAAAGGCCATGTTTTTTATCTTTATAAGGTGTTTCTTGTGATGACATCAAACTTATTGTCGATTTGCATAACGCAGACAGGAGGGCTGTGAAACCTACAGCCACGGACATGTTGCAATTGGTTAGTTAAAGGTTTTCTATACCTATTTACGTACATCTAAGCATCGTATTCATGACTAGAGAGTATTTATGGTCGTAGCATGACTTTTTCACAATACAAGCACACAAGTCACAGGTATTCAGCGACACATCATACAGTAAATGTTTAATTATATGTTCTTTAATATAAACAAATGTCAATCAATCAAGTACTTATTAAATTTTGGACTGAACAGCGTAACGAAGAAATGTGTGTTTACAACAATATCTTGTTCGAGGTAAACATTACTTTCTGCTGAATCACAAGACAATCAGAAACCAAATACTTAATAAGTTATCAGTAATGAACCGATCTGAAACCAAATACTTAATAAGTGATAAAAAAGAGAAGAAATAGACTAAATAAATTACAAGTAACCAGCAGCTGACCAAAAAGGCAACTTTATGAGTCGTAATTAATGTTATAACATAGTTGAGGCAAAGCAAAAACTTTTTAAGGAGTCATCGAAAGGTTAACTAGCTGCAAATAAACGGAGGCAGAGTCCCCAGTATTGATGCAAGTTTTCGTCAACAAAAATATTGCTTTGTTTTAGTATAAGAAAAGTTGCAGTGTCACATTTCGCAAAGCACCGATTCAATGAAATTCGGTTTAATGCTCATTTAAATGCTAGGTTTCACGAAGCACCATTAAAACGTATTGGCTTTGTTCATATATAAAAAGAACTTGCACTCATAAATTATTTGTTTTATATTTTCTGAATAATATATATTGTTCATAATTCTTTGGTGCTTTTAGATATCCAAAAAATATTAAAAAATAAAAAGTTATAAAACATCGGGAGAGGAGGCTCTTCAATCTTTTATTTCGACTTTATCTATCGTCATCTACTGAATTGTGTAATAACTGTAAGAAGTAATTTACAGATCTAGAGATTCTCTTTGCCTTTAAATGCCCGGTTTCACAAACCTCCGTAACATAGTATTTCGGTAAATGCTCATTTACATTCTCGGTTTCACAAACCTCCGTTACATAAGATTTCGGTAAATGCTCATTTACATCCTCGGTTTCACAAACATTGATACATGGGATTTCGGTAAACGCTCATTCCCATCCTCGGTTTCATAAAAGAACGATACATTGGATTTCAGTTGATAGTCTTTTTCATAAAGCACCGACTAAACACAGAATCAGTCAAAGTTTCAATCGAACACATAAATAGTGGTATTCAGGAACAAAATGATCAAAACAACGGCAAGACTTGTTACTCACTGATTTGCCAGTAAAAAATTAAGAATTGTTGTCTTGAAACAAGCTGACAAGGTCATCAATCCATTCATTTGTTTATTGTTTTGTTCATTTGTCCTTGAATATTTGCGCCGTTTTTGTAGAATATTACAAAGTTTATTTGGTCTTGATATAACAACTACGAATACCAAATTAATTGGCAAAATCAGAATACAAGGTATGTGTATTAACATGTCGTGGTATACGTCTTTTACTAGCACATTTGATTAATTAAGGAGAAAAAAAACTGACTTTGAAAAAAAAGAAAGAAACGGAACTTAAGTTAAGATTTTATTTCTAAATCGTTCATCAAATTTGCACCTTCCGTATTAGTTGTATGTCTTTTTATGCAGTGAAGGATTTGTTTATTTTAAAGATTCATTATTTTTGCTTATTTGATTGAATAAAATATAAGTAGATAGTTCAATATTTCAAAATGAACCATTCAAATAGTACAATAATTTCAGTCTTGGGATGAAGGCTTAGCTAAAATAGCTCAGGGATGGGCCAGTTCCTGTCCTAAAGTTGGCCATGACGAAAGTGGTGCCAGGGCAGACTATGGTAAGGTTTATTGTTCTTGTTTAAAAAAAAACGAAAACGTACAGTATTTTCAGGCCTTTTTAGCAATTTTACAAAGTCAAACTTCAAATGAGTAACAAACCTCAATCTTTAGCAATTAGAGATATAGAATAATATAATATAACGATTAGAAATCAGCTTCACTGTCCAATAACTTAAAATGTGAAGTTGCAACAAAATTTTGAACACGTGAAAACTACTTTTTCGATTGTTTGTTGTAGTTTAACTATAAGAAACTGGATTGAAATCGACAAAACTGTGGAGATCTAAACTGAAGTAAAGGTCTGAGTGTTTGTAGACATATTTGTTTGGAAAATAATTGAAGGAAAGGATTTGAAAAAAGAGAAGAAAAATATCATTTTTGTTTAAGGTAATTAACCACGCGGATATCATACAACCAACATGTACAAAGAGTTGTTAAGAAAATAATCCTTTTGGGGGTGAAGAAAATGCAAATACCTGACAGCAAACTAAAGATTTTTACCTGTCTCAAGCGGAATAATATAAAAAGAAATAATTCATATATGCCTTAGAAAGAGCTGTATTGCAGGTCGATTCAACAGCGTTGGGCAGAACGCTGCTACTGGTCAAGTGGATTGGAAGGCTGCTGTTTCAGCGTGGATGAGTGAGAAAGAAAAATGGACCTACAAGAAAATCAACATTGACACAGACATGGGAGTCTTACACTATACACAGGTTTGTACGTCTTATTTCTGTGTGATGTTTTACAATGAATTTAATTTAAAGGAGATACATTATTGAAAGCATCATTGTTAGTAAAACAGTGTTGTTGGTGTTCCATTTTTGAGAGGATAGCAATTAATTCCAAGTGAACGTTTCTGTGTTTCGTTATGCTAAGAGAACAACTTTTTGAACGGATGTTCCTCGAAAATTTATCTTTTTGATATATATAAACAGTAGGGCAACGATTAAATGTAGGATGTGTTCTTTATAAAAATAACATTATTTATGCCGGAAAGCTTATTTTGTTACGTCTCGTTGCATTTGCAATGTCTTAAAATTGGAGAGCCTGATGCAATCTAAAGCTATTGTGTACGGTTTCTGAGTTGCCAAGCATAGTGCGTCTCATAGTGTACCTACCTCTCTCATGCTGAATACACTCATGATATATGAGCTGCGGTTTTTATCTCTGTAGTGGCTTTTTTTTCCTATATAACATTTTGAGAGCTAAGACAAAAGTTCGAAAAACAGTCCTGCTAAATCCAGGATTTTAACGATCATGAAAGTGTGGTGTTAAATGTGCAAATGATATGGTTTCTAAATGTACAAATAACAGAGGATGACTTACAGTTTGTCAATGATAAGTTCTTTTTATTCATTTTTGCAAGTGTTGTTTTCAAAGAAAAAGCTCCCCAGCGCTTGTGCACTTGATATGTCTAACTGACCTTGTTAAGACAGACCTTATCAAATATTTCAGGCAATTTGGGCAGACACCTATAAGATCGGTTGCGGATTTGCCTTATGCAATGGATTAAAAAGTTATTATTGCAATTATGCGCCACCGTAAGATTGTTATATATATATATATATCTATACGATGAATGATCGTGATGTTTACTTGCACTAGTTTAAGTTTATCAATTCCTAGGCGTTCAACACAAATATGCTTGGAATATTTTTCAGACTGCTGCAAATAAAACACGCGCTTATCGAAACGTGATCCTGTTAAAATGTCACATCATAACACTTTAAAAATGCAATCATAAAATAAGTCCAGTATTAATGGATTTAACAAATACATAATATGTTCAAATCTTTCTAGCAAAACGTAAATAGTTCCACATATATAAATTATATAATAAGTAACTAGCTTTTATTCCTGGCGTAGTGACAATATACATATATATTTTTTCTACAGAGCAAATTACACGGGTGTTTATCCTTATACTTCTGGAGAGAGCTGCGCGGCTTGTAACAAGACTTGCAACGACAAACTCTGTGGTAAAGTCGTTTTCTGTTTTAACAAAAGTAGCTTTAGATCATCAGATCTTATATATTGTTCAGCAGAATCTCACTAACTCTTAAATCATTCAAATGAAGAATGTCAAAAACGTTTTCAGGGGTTTACAAAATGGGATTGTCAAGAAAATGTACGCCTCATTCTTCAGTTGGATTTACCCTTCCAATAGAGGAGACAGCTTTGTTACAAAGTAAAGACGTACGCATCAAATAATGAAATGATATGTATATAACATTTGTAGATTTGAACAATCTGAAAGAATTCAACTTCTAAATTAATCAAATGGCGCATGCGTCTTTGTAACTAACAGTGCTTGCTGTTTTATTATCACTTAGCTGAGTTTTAATTTTGTACATGTACTCCCGGCGAAAACTTTCTTTAGTTCTGGCCAGTGCCAAAAAATGTTATCTTAAAGTCGTATAAAAATCTTTAAACCGGAAATTTTATGTAAACAAGTTCAGAAATCTTTTGAAGCTAATGCCGAAAACACGCTTTCATGATTACACAAGTCACGTCTAATCTGATACAGTACAGAATGTCAGTGTCAAACATTACATTGTTTCGCGTTTATTTGTCCTAAATGACTAACTGATGCATTACACAACATCGGAAATTTGATCGAAATTCACAAAGTTCAGTTAGTAGTTATAATTTGCAAGAACGTCAACTCATAAAACAGCAGTTTATTCATACACATATTACTAAATTTAGATTGTAAAGGCATGGTCTGTGTCGATGACGAAAAACGCACGTTAGACAGATCAAATTGTTCGTGTTCTTGCAAACACAATTTAGGGGGTGAAAAATGTGAAGGTATGTATTTGTTAAGGCTCTGTATTATATACCAAAAATAAATACTTAGTAAATTATGACATTATAAATAGTTTTCGGATTGTTTTTGATAAACAGTTACGTCTCAAATGCATAACATTTTTTTTCTTTTTCATCATTCTGCCTGGATGGATGCGATTATAATTCATATATAAAATATTTCGTTTTATAATTGTTTTGTTTAAATAAGTTTATATTGCTATTGCAGTTGACTGCGCAAAGGTTAAGCAACCAGAACCATATTACTGTATCCCTATTTTCTTTTGGATTTGTGATCCTAATTATCAGTTAAGAAACGATTGTCCCTTCTACTGCGGCTTATGCAAAAGAACATAGTAAGCAACATTATAATTTTTTTGTAATTATTCTTACTTCTTGGTATCGATATTTGACTGAGGTTCTAGATATTCAAGCAGCTACCGCCAATGATTTCGTCATTTAAATCGAAATAAGTAAAATATAATGGAAGATACTACTGACATGATTGCAACTTGAGACTTAGAATTCTCCTCTTACGCACTACAGTCAAAGTATTAATGATCATTTTTCAAGGCAGATTGACGTCGATTACTTACTACTTGCTAGCAGGTTTGTATAAAACGACTAAATCTTTATTTTCAAATTACATGTTGAGACATCATAATGGAACGTTTTAGCCCTTTTTGCATTTCCCTGTTTCTTAAGACAATATTTAAAATTGATTATCTCGAGCTTTATAACGCAGAGATGTTCATAGTAAGCCCAAAAGCCATAAATACGATCATAACACTTGAAAGTATAAAATTATCTTTCCTTTTCAGGCATTGCATTGTCCCTGTTCACATTTTGATTCGCATGAGCGGAAATAACTACAGATAAGTTTGTATGCATCTGCGTTGTCAATAAAAGAATGACAAATGAATATAAACAGATGTCGTTTTGTCTGCCATTGTATTGTCCCTGTTCGCATTTTAGGCATTTGAGCGGAAGTAACTGCAGATATAAAAAGACATAAACAAATGATTCTAAACATATGCCGTTGTGTCTGCAATTGTATTATCCCTATTCACATTTTTGGCATTTGAGCGGAAACAACTGCAGATTATTCTTTATACATGTACTTTGTCAGTACAAAGACAAATAATGATAAACAGATGTTGTTGTCTTACTCTTTCTTATCAAACGACAGCTTTTAATATACATTCCTGGTTGATCGTATCGATGTTGCATAATACAATATAATGTGTGTATGTCAGTTTGTGATAAAAATCACAAGTGAATGTGTACAAACGCTGTTATTTAGTCTTATATATTAGCTGATGTTTAGGAAGATAAATATAAATGTATTTGTCAGGACTTACGACAACTATGCATGCTGAAATGATTCCTTTAATTTATGAAATGTAACTGTTGAATCAAATCTTTGAGCCATGCATGAAAGTAAACTGTGTGCATAATTCTCTTTAACTGTTTCTTTTTTTACACTCAGTGTCGAAACTTTGAATAATGTTACTGTTATGAGTTTGTATATGACGTCTTAGCTATATTTTTATCAACGCAAACGGCCAAAGGCAATTAACTTGCTGATTGCCAACAATTCTAAGATCAGTCTTGGCCCAAAAAAGGCTTCTTTCACCTGTTGCCCTTTTTATACAGTATCAATTCGAGTGTTCCAATTGTTGCAGTTTTTGTAATAGTAAGCAACTTCTTCCTCTGAATTGTTTTGACAACCTCATGGTACTGACTTTACTTTAAAGCAAAACATTTTCAGTATTTAACTTCTCGTTAATCGTATTGACACAGTTCTGCTTCTAAACTAGCCATGTGTTGATTGGCATAGAAGGGCGGAAGTACCCTCCTTGTGACGATTGTAAGACTTGATTAAAGTATATTGAAGTATATTTACGATTTATTTGTGAAAAGAAATGTTTTAACGGCTGAAAATTAACTGCCTATTGTTAAAATTATTCAAAAATATATTATTAGTTAAAAATTCTAAGTTAAAGAAATTAAAGCACAAATCAAAACAGTCACGTGAACCATTTAACGAGCTGACAATCATTACACCTATATATTAACCTGACAAAAGTTTGATTCTTCTTAGGATATTTGAGCTGGTAAAAATAGATAAAGAGATAAATCTGAAACTTTGAACTTCATTTTTTCATGCCATTTAAATTGAAATAATAAGCGCCTTTTTTCAGCTGCCTTAAGGTGATATATCTGTTACATAAAATAAATCTCAAAATATAGCAATCTGTAGCACCGTCAAAGAAAATAATCGTCCTTTTATTAAGTTAATCAAAAAACGAAGGATAAATGAGCGTTAGAATAAAAGTATCATTGCACATTACTTCGGACCTTCTGACACAATAGTGACTTTCAAATCAGTCCCATACATGAAACGGATCTTAGCCTTAGGTTTTGGTCCGGGCTGATCGAAACCCATTGTGCAGAGAAACTTCACACTTTGGGGAATCGCGTAAAATTGGTAAGGTTCGATGCACGGATTTTGGCGACCGAAATTCCGCGGTAAGTTCCGGTTTTTTAAAAATTGTTTTTAGCATGTTGCGTTCTAAACCTTCCGCGTAAGGCGGCACCACACATGCAACACAGAAATGCGTAATTTTCGAAGTAACCCTTTGAATTGCTACTGGCAACAAAATTTTACAGACGTCCTTTTCACGGACAAGCAGGTTTCTTTTCACGATTAGCCTAATCGCCATTGTTTGGTGCAGTTTTAAGTGTCAGTGTTAAGTGTTTTAATTCTATTTTAAACAAAATTTGGGCATAAAACAGAACTGATATGCATCATGGACTATATTTTGTAGGTAAGTGTCACGTACCCTTCAACATTAAACACTTTCAAGTCCGAAATATACTAAGTTTAGTTGTATCAATATAATCTATTCAAGGAAACAACATTTTGATAAAGGATTCTTTGGCTGCCACCTTCGACGCAATCTGTTTATCAGATGCGATACTGCCTGTTCTGTGCTTTTTTTTCTATACAGCAGCAAGCGCTTTCTACCACCCGGTTAGAATATCTGTTCTGACACACAGAATCTTTTGCGTGTGTTTTTGAAGTGAGTCCGTCTATATCTCCGTCAAAAGAACGGCAGCTGCCCTAAGTTTCACTGCGTATCGCTTTGAAAGTTTTGTCTGTACCATATCACTATACGCCCTTGGCGGTTTTTGAAAAACTAAAAAACGCCGAAAAATACTGAAAGGTGCATACTGCCAACGGACTTCTGTGGGAAACTTTTCACTGAATGCTGAATGTGTGCTGAACACAAATCGACCGGTTAGCAAAGTAGGGAGACTAATCGACTCTGGTCGAGAAATCGTGAGTTCGAATTCCGGTATATCACAGGTCTTCCATTGTCGTTTCGTTGGCCTTTACGCTCTTCCACTGCTCTATCATATAGATAATATGTCAGTTACTTGAGGTAGTGTACTGGTAAATCGCTTAGGTCGGCTAAGCCTGCCCATGAAAGGTACGAGTAGCTAAATGTCTGCTGTACATCTGAAATAATGCTAATAACCGGTAAAAGCAACAAAACAAGCAAAAACCACATCGAGATGCATGATAATGCTTTTTACAGGTTACCTAAATGTTGTTTATAGTTTATTCATTGCTTATTAACAGACTTAATCAAATCGTCTTTGCAGTTGTCATTCTTTGCTCTCTTTTTTTTCTCAGAAGAATTTTCTGGTCCTAGAGTATGGATTTCAGCAAAATTAAAATTGAAAACTAAATACTTTATTAGCTTAAGGGAATGGCGGGGAGGTGGTGTGAGTAAACAGTTTCATATTTCCATTCCTTTTTCTGAAGAAATTTAGTCAAACTGGAGTCTGTCGGTCAACAATTGCATATAATCGACATCTCCCCTGAAACCACTTGTCGGATTTTAACCAAATCTTACCAGAATGCTTCTGGATGGTTTTCTTTCGGATTTGTTGAAACTATTAAGTTACTTACAAAATTCTGGTTGCCATGGTAGCCAAAATTAAAAACTTTAAAAATCATCCCCTGAGACATCCATAGCCCGATTTGAAAATAATTTGATACACATGTTCCTTGGGTGACACTCTACATTATATCGATCCGTGAGGTGTGTCTTATTGCTGGTGAAGGGTTGTATGATGTTACACACTTCGGCGTCTGACACTGATGCAAGGCCCGTGGCGACATAGAGGGGAAATGCATGTTTCTTTTTTTTTTCGCTTTCAGTTAATACATGAATTTGTTTGGTCAAATGAACGTCAACAGCGTGTTTTGGGACGATTTTATGAAGAATGATTTGACTTTGACATTATTCATTTCTTGTGTGTTTACAGACGTATATTCTGCAAAAAAAGGGAACAATTGTTTAGAAATCTGATCCAATTTTAGATGTCTTTAATGATTATTTCAAAGATATGTCATTTTTGCAGAATACAGCTGGATATCGAAGGTTAAACGGATGCTCATGCATCTCCTTGGGGTAATTTATATGAAAACCGGGCTAGGAAACAAAATACATTGCTGTTTTTTTCAAACTCAACCAGGACATATAGAAATAAGTACGGAAAAAGTTCTATACATAAGTTTGATTATTAAAGGTTCATAACTCGGCAAATATCGCAAAATCGACACGGAATGATAATTACAGCAGCTCCCGTCATTTTAACGGTTCTATATATGGACCTACTGCAAAAACATACACAATAGATCCTGTGTGCACAGATTTTCCAACAAAGTAGTAGAAATCGGTAGCTGGACAGAAAAATAAATAGAACAAGCAGTATCGAATCTGATAAACAGAATGTGGCTTCTGGTTTGGATGACAGCCAAAATATCTTTCATCAAAATACTGTTTCCATGAAAAGATGATACCGATACGAGTAATCTCAATCACGGACTTGAAAGCGTTCTTTAAAGTGTACCTGAAACCTATTAACTCAAAATGGTTCGTGATGTATGTTAATTCCGTTTTACGCCGACATTTCGTTTTAAATCGAAAGCTTGAAGACCAAAACCATTACAGGGATGCATAAAATCACTTGCTGAGTACGCGGCACACATTTCAGTGGAAATAGATAATGAAACAGACACTGTCTTCCTACCAAGTCAGACTGACTTGGTCAAAAAGCCTTAAGAATTGGCTATGTCTACAAACAAATAGCTTATATGACATCATACACATGGTTTCACAGTGTCTTGAATAAGGCATGCGGTTTCTATTTGAAAGTGAAACCACACATATTTTGCATGTCTATAATACATTCACTTCCTTGTTTGTTTAAACCACTTGTACATACAATTCACAAGACAGTTCTTATTAAAAACAAAGGTTGATAGCAATCTTCAAGGGGGGCATTCTTTAACATTGGTCCTTTTTATCTGACTGCCACTTTAACCGTATAAGTATCTGCATATGAGATTTCACTCAGACAGCTACAAACGAAGGAATCTTCAAGCATAAAATGTTTTTCTTCGTTTTTGGAAAAATGTCAGAAACCTTTGACTCAAATACTGCAAATTAAATTTAATACAGAAACAGTATATATTTTAGACGACGTTTTCAGAAGTTTCGACAATCTTTTTTTCTCTATGACAAGGAATGCTGTTTAAATGTAAAATACAGCAAAAGTGATTTTATTTTATCAGGACAATGATGCTGGGTGTAAATATATTAGTAAGTGTGTTCTTTTGTATGACTGTTGTGGTTTCTATTACACTAAACAACGGTGGATATGAGGACATTAATATCGTCATACAAGATGGTGTTCCCGAACAGCCAGAGTTACTGGAGAGAATTCAGGTGAAAAACATAATGGTCACCAATTTTGCCTTATTTAAAGTTATGCAAAAAGAAATTTAAAGGAAAAATATCTTTATTTAGTGTCAAACTAAACTAATGTCAAGTGTGTGGTTAAAGTATGAAACTTTTATGTCGGATTTGGTTTGTTTTGTTCAGTATTCAATGGATCAACACAATCACGTGATCATATCTAGTGTTGTTTCTATAACAACAATATAGGGCACACGTTCTTTCGCCTTTTATATTCAAACAAAAATGCAATCCGTTACCAAAAAGAAACAGTTTTATCATCGATTTGAGGACGAATGCATGATTTGATTCGAATTATTCTAAAACAACATCGATCAGAAGAACAGAATATATCAGGAACTTGGATGAACTTAGTCAGAATATAATGAAGAGGTGTTTACCTAATTCTCAAAGTATGTACACACCATACTATCTTTAGAAATAATGGAATGACTTTTTATTTGATTTTGCAATCTTATGATCCGTGTACTTGATATTAGATACTTAAATGGGTATTTCTTCGACAAATGTCAACACATTTATCACATGAGTTATTTAGTCACCTTAGAAATTATAGCTTCATAAGATATCTAACAATATTTAATAATTGCATACGAAACTGTAGGCATATACATCACATTAAAATATAAGAGAAATTAAAGTATCTATATTTTTCCATGTTTTCAACTGTGGGTACT
Source organism: Cyclina sinensis (assembly GCA_012932295.1). Lineage (NCBI taxonomy): Eukaryota > Metazoa > Mollusca > Bivalvia > Venerida > Veneridae > Cyclina > Cyclina sinensis. The sequence continues at coordinate 1,466,774 of JAAONU010000019.1, forward strand.
AAAGTGTTTCTCGATTAATACTGAATAACAAACAAATATTATCTGCTATCATAAAAATTCAAGACAACCTGTAAACTTGCTTTTTTTCTGCTGATGTAGTATGTTTACTTAAATTTTAAGTAGGTTTTTTAGATTAGAAATATTACGGCAGACGTCAAAAAGACAGATAGTCACATACTTTTTACAAAACTAATCATTAGAAACTATTTATTCAATTGATATATACGGATAAACATATTACTAATTCATCATATACTTAACTATAGACAGATAAATAGTATGTTTGTCGAAATATGATTGTTAACAAACAATAAGTTCACTACATACTATTTCATAAATAAACGTACACACTTTTCTTTCAGGAGGTGTTCACAAAATCCTCTCAACAGCTCTTTATCGCAACTAATTACAAGACATATTTCAAACGCATCAAAGTGATTATTCCAAAGTCCTGGACATGGCAAAGCCACTATAAACAACTTCCCGCGTTGTCAGCTCTAAAGACTTTTATTACCGTTGACAATGGTACACCGGTGAATCCTCATGTGCGCCAAAGAACTTTCAAGTGCGGCGAGGAAGGATGGTATATGTATTTGACGCCAAGCTTTCTTCTAAAACAAGACCGCACTGACTGGGGAAAACATGGTAAGTTCTAACACTTCTCCCAGTTGCGTGTGTCAGTATGTCATATGATTTTAGAAATTCAAATAGTCTTTAAAGGTGATTCAAATTTGAGCAAAAGTCATCAACATACATTTGTATTCAATGCAAGTTTTTGAATTTGACAAATGAGCTATGACAGCACAAACACCTGAAAGAAAGATATAACTTGATTTCAGAGAATGTTATTGTACATGAATGGGGACATCTTCGCTGGGGACTGTTCGATGAGTACCCTGACTGGTATGGCAAACAAGGGAGATTCTACTTGGACGCGGGGGAATGGAAACCAGTAAGGTGGGATCTGAAGCTAAATTCTAATTCAATGCTTTTGTATGTGTTGAATGTTAAAACAATGGATAAATACAGTTCCTGTGGATAAAAGCACACGAATAACGAAATAATCAACAATTTATGTATTCAACTATATATATCTATATAATTTCAAATTGAAAACTCAAATTAGAAATTTTATTGCACATGTATTATAATTTCTTAATTTCTTTATACTTTGCCATTAATAAGGGCCGTATAGGGTCTTTGAAAGAAAGGATCGTGACCTTTACAGTCCTTTCAGGTTAGATATATTGTATAAATCTTACCATAAACAAGGCAAGCATTCAAAGTTTTATTGATTCAATACTTGAGGTATAAAATATTTTGTGCAGTTGCATAATGTGTCTTCAAACGCTTCACTAATTTCGCTGTAAATTAAGAAGCAAGCCTTTTACCTTTGTACAAATGATCCTTTTTGTTAAACAAAAGATATTGAAATCATTTAAACATAAAACAAAACATACTTTTTAAATATCTTTCAATACAATGACCTGTTTACTTTACTTTGTACTTACTCTTTCATTCTGTTTTTGAGTTCACTTGTCGTGAGTAACGGTTAAGCTGTCTTAGGTTGCAGAAAATAGTGCAACATCATTTTCCAAAGAGACGCCTTGTTCTTTTATATTCAGCTCAATTTAAAACACTTGTCAGAGTTTTTAGTGGAGGTGCGGCCTTGTACTGCACCACTGATCTGCTACTTATTACTCCTAACAACTCCACATTTTACTTCTGTAAAAAACAAAAAACAAAACTAAAAACAAAACAAACAATTAATCTTAGAGGTTGAAACTATATTTATTTTTCAAATTGCGCTGCTGCATTTGTCTTCTTACCTTTTTTTTTTTTTTTTTGGGGGGGGAGGGGTTTAAAGACAAGAGAATCACAAAACCCCATTTAAGAAATGGATTATTTCTTAGACTACTTTCTTCTAGCGCTAGCGCGACAGCCCTTAACGTTTAGCGTTCTATTTGATGTTTGTAGTCGATGTTTGTAAAGGTACAGTGAATATGAATTTGTTCAGTCATCCTTCTATTATGTTGTGCAACAAAAACACCATAATTACATCTTTTCAATGATAAAAAATAAATTATGATAGGAAATTTTGTTTCTATACATACTGATAGAAGAAGTGCTACCATAGATTCTTTTCAAATGTAACACATTCAGTACAGTTAATACAACTAGTACAATTTTTCTGTTCAGTCTGATCATTGTTTAACTTATATTTGATATGTCACATTTTCTTTTTTACAGCAGTTGTTCGGCTGAGTTACGTGGTGAAATAGGAAAAGGGCCATCGTGCAAAAAGGATTCCGTTTGTAACACAAAAAGTACGAGACGGAAGATGCAAAGCAATTGCAATTTTTGTCCAAACGAGATCCAAAGTTTAAATATCAGTGTGATGGGTTTTCAGTATATTGATGAGGTAAGATTAAGCCAGTGAATGTATCTTTGACAACCAAAATTAACTGAACAAGCTACGTTATCGTTACTAACGTCCTTGCAATACTAGTCATGAATTTATTACATTTTTATTCCTTATTTATATATTTTTAGGGACAGGAGCAGGGATGTTTTTTTTTTTTTTTTTTTTTTTTTTTTTTTTTTTTTTGGTTTTTGGCTTCCAATGATGAAATACCACATAAATGCAAATAGGCTTCTAAAATGTACAATGATGCAAGAATGGTCTTTTTGTTTCGCCAAATAAAGTGATAATTAAAAAGAACGTGATTTCCATTTTTGCCAGATGATTCTGAGTAAGTGCGGTATCTTATTTTTTTAAAAACTTAAAACAGAGTGACGGTAACTGTTCATGAATGAGAAATAAAAAAGGGATTCTGTTTTTATGTTGAAAAAAACATGGGCTTTGAAAAAGTATTAAGCTGGATTTGCGAAATTTGTTTGGTCTTTAGGTTTCAACTTTGTGTAGATGTCAAAGGTCACAAACCAATGTGCAATGATAAAATAATTTTGATATAGAATATCTAAATGTGTTTACTGTAGAGACTTCCTTCAACACAGCTAGGAGATTTGACAGGCGAAATTACAAAAACAATTCGAAAGAAGCTACTCCAGTTATCGGGTCATTGACCAGATTAAATCATATGAGTTGTCTGATAAACTAATAAATAAGTATGTGCAATGTCCACCAAATTCCACTTATGACCTGGCCTACAAGCTTATTCCTTAATCGTCCAGGTTATCATTTTCTGTATATATCTTCTGACCATTGCGTTAAATACATACAATATTAAACGTAGATTTTCACAGAAAAGGCTCAGTGCACAACTCTAAACGAAACAACTTTTAAACACATCCTATATATATGTGTTCAATAGAAGACGACACTTCCAAAAGATGTTCAACAGAAGATAACCAGTTTTACAAATGCAAATGAATTTTAAAACTTTTTTCTAACTACCCATTGTCTTATATTATGTGGAGACATATGTTTACTATGTTCAAAAAATATTTTCTTTGAAACTGCTTAAAAGGCAGGTTAAACTCTCATAAATAATGACAGATTTTATTCTCGGTCAAATTAGTTTTTATATGTGTACCTTAAGTTTATTCCAGATGGAACAAGAACATAGACATAATATTTCGTATGTTAAACCTTAAATTGATTTTAAGCAACGCTAGGGATTGCCTAACGATCATCTTCTTTCGCCATGTTGTTTTTGACACACCAGCCAATTTTGACAAAATTTTAGCAACTTTTTCTGTAAAAAAGTTATGTTAAAATTTGTTTAAAAACATGTTTTTTATTCATTCATTTATCCATACGATTTGACCGAACTACTAGACATTTGTCATTTTTATTAATGACTTTTAAGATAACGGCGTTCTGCGACAAGGATGACTATTCTGTTAACGAGAAATATCGACATAACAGCTTAGCCCCAAACGCACAAAATTTGCACTGTGGTTATAGAAGTGCTTGGGAAGTTATGAGACAGCATGAAGATTTTAAATCAAGTAAGTTTGATTTAACACGAAAGCGCTGCAATTGTGTTTTGTTGTTAGTCTACTTTCTTTGTATATCTCTGTCCAAAGAAACCTCGTCATTACTTTATTAAGTAATAAAATTAGCTTTGCCATGAAAGAGCAGGTTTTCAAATCCATGTCCTATGTAACGAAAATATCGTAAAAAAGAAACAAACAAAAAATACATGTATATAAAAATATACATTTATGTAGCTATTTAATTGACAAAATTAAAATCAGTGGCATGAGAAAAAAGCTTAGGTTTGTTAAACTTAATATAGACATTGCCCATGGCCCATAGAGGACCCCTTAATTTTTAGGTAAGTAGGTCAAGGACACAGTGACATTTGATGTGAAATTCTTTTCTAATCAATAACTAGAGTTTCCTCAGTCATGGGTTTGTGAAGCTTATAAGTTATTGTATTAGTTATAATATTATTATATATTACTTATTAATATAACTCTTAACCTTGACGAAATATGCATAAGTATGTATATATGCCACTGTGACATGCAAGTGAAGAGGGGGCATAAGTGCCCTATGAACACATTTCTAGTTTAAATTTAAAAATTGTTTGAACATAGTAATGCATACATTTCTGTTAAACTAGTTTAACTAGGCTAGTTTCAAACGAATGGTTCTCCTTTTTCAGTACAGCATTATTATAATTGCTTAATTCTTTTCGCTGGTTTTGTTCAATATCAATGTTCCATGTTTTATATAACAGATACAAACAATCTTTCAAGTTCCTTTAATACTACACCAGAATTTGAATTCATCCAAGAATCAGACAGCTATCGCGTGTTCGTGCTGGACGTTTCCGGAAGCATGGCCACGGTATGTTATCTTATACAAATAAGAATATATATCGGTGCAAAATATACCTTTTAGCAACAGAAAATATTTTTTTTATGAAATGTACGGCATACATTTTAAGACATTGAAACCCTCGTATTTATCTATCATGACAATTCTTATTTTGCTTAAGAATATCTTCTAAATTAATATGGATAAACTTTCAAACCATTTGATTATTCCTGGAAAAGGATAGTTTTTGTTTCCATGCAAAGAAATGATATCTGTGTTTTCTAAACTAAAAGTCAAATCTTATAAATTGCATTAAGAACTCGTGAAAGGGTATAATTTCAGAACGACAGAATAGGTGCCTTACGACGATCAGCACAGTATATAATAGAAGTTTTGCCCACTGGAAGCTGGCTGGCTATAATCAAGATCATTACTAACGCTTCTGTTTTAACAAATATGACGCGTATCAGTTCCCAATCGGATCGTGAGAAGCTCAAGCAGAATCTTCCAATTGTGGCCGTAGGCTCTACGTGCATCGGATGTGGTATAGAATTAGCAATACAGGTAGTTTTGGTTGAATGTGCTAGTACTGTTTCTTTAGTATGAATGATTAACATATCATTATCCAAATATTGTTGTTACATCCAACTAACTTATCAATTACCTTTTCATAACATTTCAGGTTTCAGAGGACACATTAGGTTCTTCAGAAAACGTTGAAATTATCCTGATCACAGATGGTGTGAACAATGCGGGTAACCTTGAAAGCTCCCGAAAAGCTGCTATAAATGCAAAAGTTATTATTTGCACAGTTGCCGTATCACAACAAGCTGATACAACTCTTTCTGATATTGCAAGTGAAACGGGTGGTAAACATTTCACTTACCTTGAAACTGGGTCAGTAAGCTTTGCCGCTGTATTAACAGAAACAATAGGTGATGGATTGACCTCTGTAGCCAGCCGGTCTGTCACGGTAATTAATTTGATGTTAATTATAATTTCCTTTTATTCTTACTTACGCCGTAAGTTAGTCATATATAAGTAAACAAGAGAACCAGAAATGCAAGTTCGTATTCGACTATCGGTATTTATTATATACTTATAAATGAAATATTGAGAAATATTGATGAAATAAATTGCGTATTTTCATTTTCCGTATTTTCACTGTAAAAATTTATTTTTCACTGCAGTGAAACATATTTTCCGTATTTTCACTGGTGTCTTGCCGGACTTCTTTCTTCACTCGATGAAAATAAATCCCATATTTATAGAAAAAACTTGAATATCCTCTATTTATTATTTTATCTGATCATCTACACATATCTCACATTGTCATATCACCGACACCCAATGTTTATTGTTAAAGGAAGAAATTGCAAAACAAACAGACACCCTCATGGTTGATTCTGATGCTGAGAGCACACGACTTAAATTTAATGTCTGAAGTAGTGTTAGTAGACATGCAAGGGAGCAAACTGCTCGGTGACTTGTCACTTTTGCATTATTACTGGAACTCTTATCTGTGCCATTGTGTTTTTTACATTATTATGCTAAAATCTTTTCTACTAAATCGTTCTAACATAAGGCCAAACTTTTGAAGTGTACAAAGTACTAGGTGCATAATAAGTTGATATTCTTATCTGTGTGGCATTGAAAAAGATCCCAAAAAGATCTTTTCTTTGTTAACAAGTGTTATCATTTTTATTATAGTTGGTTTCTGAGAAAATAACTTCAGCATTGTCAAATTCTTTTGCTGTTGGTTTTACAATCGAAAAGGGATTAGGTAAAAATACAACACTGACAGTACTAACGAGTTCCATTGTCGAATTTCACATTCAGTTATATGGTCCAAGTAATTACGCTAACATGTTAACAGCAAATGGAATGTCTGCGTCAATAAAGATAATGGATATTGCTGAGGTACATAATTCATATATTGATTATAATTGTATATACCTGAAACTTAAACAATAATTTAAATTTGTTGATGCCCTGAACTGGGTAACCTGTTCATTATCCTGTAAATGGTTAGAAATTAGAAGCCATCTTCTACTAATCTTATAAAAGATACTAAGTCTGATAATATTTCAAAACATATTAAATGTAAAATTTACATTTTGTTTCAAAGAATACTAGTTCCGTTTTGTACATTGAACTGTGTTGACATAAATGTACAATAATAGCTTATAGACCGATTACTTATGAAGTGAGATAAAGATTCAAATTTATATATTTCAAACACAAGTAACAGTTTGTTTCGCCTGAAAGCAATTTGCTAAATTTAAATGTTAAAAAAATTGCTTTTTGCTTTAAATGCATCGCCGTGATTGCGTTTAAATATCAATAATATATAAGGCTTTTTTTCTAAGAGCGATATTTCTTTATTCATTTATGCATTTAACAGGGTGAAACAAGATTTGTTTGATAATAAGTTATTGTTTAATATCTTCTCTGAATCAGTAACAATATTTTGACTCAATTTAGGCAGGACTGTATCAGTTAAACGTAACACTGGGAACGAATCAGGACACGGTTGAATATTATGTTACTACATTTCCAACCGACTCAGAAAGTGGTGTGATACGACTTGTCACAAGGTTGGAGTCGTCACACGTCGATTATTCGACTCATCTCCCGGTTGTTTTTGTTGACGTGTCTAAAAGTTATGCACCGGTACTGAATTCAACAGTTTACGCAGTTGTTGATTCAAGCCAGGAAAATTGTTCATACAGTCTTTATGACAACGGAATGGGTGGGTTAACTTTTTACGACTTCTTCTCCTGTTTTATGACGGATAGTAATGAAAATAAATCAAATTCAATAAATGCTGGAAAAATCACCATTAAAAGACAACAACTTGAGAGGCGCGCGCGTGCGCGTGTGTGTGTGTGCTCGCGCGTCATCATCGTTAACTAGCAACTGTCCATCTTATTAGTTCATTATTAGTATTATCTTGTCATACTAGTAGTATTACAATACCAGAAATGAATATTTATCCAGATGTTGGTTCTAAAGAGAGATTAAACTATATGTGTACGTTTCTAAATTTTAAAGACCCAGATAAGTTTGGAGATGATGGAACGTACTCAGGGTATATATTTGGTGAATGTTTAAACCCTGGTCGGGTGAATATCAAAGTGTATGCAAGTGGTAACGAAGGACAGACAAAACATCTGTACGGCAAATTTGGATCAGCCTCACCAAATGAAGGTGAATTCTGAATATCAATAAAGTTAACATTTGACTTTTGGATGTCACACATTTCACTTTCACATTTATGTTACTATGAAGAATTTATGCTACTTTCCAAATAAAAATAAGGCACTAAAATCTTAAGTTGTAAGAAAATTCTGATATTGTTTTAAAGCTTAAATTGCATAAGCATGTTTCTGTAGCAGTTAATTGTACACGTTGATTTTTAAACAGTTTAATGCCTGGTGATGTTACTAAGCTGAGGAAAATCTAGTATCACATAATCTTTATGTTTTGTAAATGCAAAATTAAGGGCAAGTAAACAAAAAGAATGAAAAACAAATACAATATTATAATAAAAAATCAGTCCAGCTAACCCAAAATCTTGTGGTATTACCAGTTACAAAAGTTAGAAAGAAAGTTATTGAATATTTCATTTTTATAAGTCCAATGTGTCTTTCAAAAAATAAAAGACTCGTTGTTTCATCTTCCATTTTTCAGATGAAATTGAATTTCAAGTACTCAACGACGCCTTTCAGCGCGTGGCTGTAACAGAAGAATTATATGTATCTTATTACAAAAACGATTTAACCGACGGCACGGCACCAGGAAGGATAACAGATGTTGAAATAAATAACATCCAGGCCGAATTTAGGGCTCTTGGCGAAAGCCGTAATTTTACAATAACATGGACGGCAACAGGAGACGACAGAAGCATAGGCCAAGGTTTTTCAAAATTTATCAATAGAAAAGACTGATTGTTTTCTTCAAAAGAGTTTTGAACATGCATGTTTTATGTATTCGAAGAAAATTATTCGTTTTATATCCTTAAAAAATCTTGAAAGTTGGTTATACTATTCATTTTATCTTTGATAGCTAACAAAATATATGATAAATATTACTTAAATATGCAAAACGTTTGACTGTCCTCCTTAATTGTTTAAAACAGATGAACGTCTATGCATTTCTGTAATGTTTTAACGTACAAATTGACATCCTTTTTACTGATATGAATTTAGTTATCTTTAGGACTGAAACAGCATACAATATTTATCATGTACGATGTACTTTTGTTCAATTCTGAATTGAAGTAAATTTTGACAATTCGTTTTATCGTTGAACAGCTTCAACATACGAACTGAAGTTTTCCAATGATTCTATGACATTGCTTAATGATTTTGACTCCGCAGAGTACCTGAGTATGACCAAAGGCACACTCGTTCCTTTGAAGGCGGGTGAAACAGAAGCATTGAAGATTGTAGTAGACGGGGAAGAATCTTATACAGAAAATATGTTCTTTGCCGTTCGCGCTGTTGATGAAAATGGCAATGTAGGACTAGTTTCAAATATAGTTCCAATACTTGTGGCGAAAGGATTTCGTATATCGGGTGAGCAAGGGTATTCTATTGTTGAAGAATTTATAGATGACATCTATACTGCTACGGAGAAAAAGGAGGAAAGTTATAGCCTCATGATCGGCCTCACAGTTACTGGTGCAGGCCTTGTTTTCATTGCCTTGTTTATCTTATACTTCAAGAAATCGGTGGCTATAAAGACTGTTATAGCAGGTATCACTGCATGTGTATTTTTACACTGATAAAAATTATAAAAGATATACTCTGAGATAAATAACGGAAGCTTTGAATTTCGTTTAAAAAAGCGTATTTTATTAACATTCCAATCAAAATACGAGGACAAACAATATTATATTTTCCTATTCTGATGAAATATCTTAATAGCTCTTTTTAAGAAAAACAGCAAAGTACCAAGTCTAGACTATTAGTCAATGTCTTTTCAGTTAATGTTGAGAACAAATCAACAGTTTTCAAAGTTTAATAAATGTGCTTAGTACGTCTAATTGTAGGACTGTGAGCATATACAGCATTATCATCCGTTAAGCACATGATGTCGTGTAGATACCCAGGATTTTTTTATCAATTCCCTAAGAATAAAACATAATTTTATACGTTTTTGTTTCTTAACGCTTAACTGGGTAAATTTAAAAGCAGTATGTAATAAATATATATTACAGACAGCGAAATAACCAGAAGAACAGAATCAGTTGCCGAAACCGTAGTAGAACCATTTCAAGACGAAAAACGAGAACTTACATACGCCTCAACGGAACAGCCTTCGGCAGGGTTCCTAAAAACATTAAGTATTTCCATTCCTACCTCAGCTGCAGCTGAAGAGCCCTACCCGACGAACGCACTTCATTGTAGGAAACCAGCAACAGAAAATATTGCCGACGGAAACGAAAATACTGTCAACTTAAGAAAGGAGACGGTCGTTGATATAGAGAATGACTTCGGTGAATTTGAAGATCCAGACGTCTATATAAAAGATAATGCTAAACTGACATCGTTTCCGCCATCACTTCCATTCCATATGACAAACAAGGCTGGAGTCATCCACAACAAATTTTCACATGAACCACTTGAAGATGGTGACCGAGTGGTTGTGGTTTTAGAGAAGAAAGAAAAAGATTCAGTTTTGAAGATGTTTCCGAAATTACCGTTTGAAACCCAACCAGATATTGACCAACGCCACCCACCACCTATAGAATAAATATTTGTACTGATATTTATTTGTGATGTCATTCATGTACATGTATTAATAAGAGGAAAAAAAATCGAATCAAAAATCGAATCAGCGTTGGAGCAGTGGACACGTTATGTAACATAGAATCAAACAGTTATGTATGTCTTTTTTCTTATAATCAACATGTGTTAGCATTTTTCTTTAATGCTCAATATTTCTCAAAAGAACCAAGACATGATAATAATAACACAATGACAATATCAAACATGAATTTTTAGAAACATAAATTTACGGAACTACGAAAATATACGATGTTGCAAAGATAAAAATGAATACATGTACACAGCAAAAACGTACTTTTAAAAATGACTAAAATGTCTGTTGTGTTTCTGACGTTAATTTTATTTACCTAGAGACCCTTTTACAATTTAACCAACCAAAGAAAAACCTGCGAAAATTGGTATTGAATATCCCATAGATCCACGGGTTTAAAGTACTATTCAACAGAAAGGATCTCGACCCGATTTTGAAGCCAACCAGTCCCGCGCCGGACATAAATTCTGCCTCATGTTTCCCCTCTTTCACTCTCCAGACCGTCAGTGAGAGATAGGGGAGAAAACTTATAATGAACACTACCGTGACAATCACCATGACGATGGTCAGTTTGATTGTCTCACTGTCAATAGTCCCTTGATGGTCGGTTTCTTTCGCTTTTGATTTTCTGGTGTTGTTTTTCATGGACGCACTTGTTTTCGTGTTTGCTTTCTCGTTCTTTTTTGTTGCATCCGTGTGGTGATAAGAGTTTGAATTGTTACAACTACCGGATGAATCATTTTTGTCGTCTGCTTTATCACTGATCATCTCAGCGACAGGGGAGAAAGACGTTTCATTGGAGGAAGATGTAATTTTACTTCTGCATTTATACTTCCGCATGCCTTTGTGGTGTTTGTAAATTGTATGTCCAATGATGGAGTAAAGCACGATCAAAACAACAGAACACACAAAGACCATGACAAAATGCACAACATTAAACGCCCATACATAGCCTCTGTATCGCCTGTCTTTCGTGGATGTACAATCCGACCCTTTCAAATCAATGTCAAGGTCAGTTGGAATATTTACTCTAATCGAGCCATAAATAACAAGCGACGGCCATGATAACAAAAGCGCCACTACAAAAACGATAAGGCTTATCAGCTTTGTTGTGTTCCTGCTTAACTGGGGTGACATCACTTTGCATATTTTCTTGTAACGATCCGTTGCTATGGCAATCAAAGTTAGGATTGAACCTATACCTGCCAAATAGTTTACAAATCTTAGAATTTTGCAGGCTGCGTTGTTTTCGAATGTATAAAACAGCTCTATATCCGCGATTTCTGTAGGCATGCAAAAAGCACACACCGTTATATCATACAAAGCTAGTACAACAACGAAGAAACTGTTAGTAGTTGGCTTCGTCTTACAGCCGTAATAATAGCACACCATGAGATTTCCAATAAGGCCTAACACCATCAAAATTGATATATACACAGTTGCCGGTATCATAAGATGTGCCATTTCGTCATTCAGTTTCTGAACTAGAGCCATTTTGTCCACGTTAGTCACATTCATGATGGTTGATGTCTCTTCAACAGCTGTTGTTATGGTAACAGACATTTTGGTTGCACTCATTCACTGCTTTCCGAATCTTAAAATGACAGAAAAAATGCTTCTAAATATTTTGATTAAACGAGTGAAATCTGATAGACTTTAGAAACACCGTTACACCACTGACAAATTATGAATGGACATACCTTAAAATTTACCGTTTGTATAGTTCACATGTACTTTATTGGCTAAACGTCTTTAAAAATGAGAAATAATTCATAATTTCAAGAGTACATGAATGTTCAAAAATGCTTTACTTCAGGTATATATATACCAAGTAAGTGTACATTTGTAATAAATGGCTATCCAAAAATGGTACAACAACAACAACAACTCTCTATGTGAAGACTATTACTAGTACTTTCAGCTTAGACATTTCGGCTCAAACCTTGACACCGGGTTATAGTTCATTAAATAACATTCATATTTTCATGATTTTGAAGAAAATGGAATAATCAAAAACATTATGATATGTCTGTTGATAGCAGGTTTTAGAATGAAAGTAATACACACACAAAGATTCTTACAAGCAAAAATATTCACTTTCATGGTTTAGACAGAAAGATGGCGCCCTATCATGTTTCCAGTTATATATATTATATGCTTTTTCATTTTTGTTTCTATTGTAAAGTCCACTACAATGTTCTCCATGATATCCTTTGGTGTGGGTGCTAAAGTAATAAATGCTACTGATAGGTTTATGAGCATATTACGTTTGTTCTCCGTAGTTAGTGATTACCGTTTAAACACATATAAACATTGACTTTCAACAGATAACTGTCGCGTTGATAACAAGATTTCAAACTTCCACGATTCAAACAAAATAACCACTAACATTCTTGAATTGTGCTGATAACTTAGTTTAGAAAACGTGATCATTTTTGTTTGTTTTACTTGATTATAACAACAACAACAAATTATTTAATATCTGCTTTACTTTGCTCACGGTCTGTATTTCCTATTGCATAATAATCTATATCTATAATTTACTACGTAAACGTTTTTCATTAAATAGTAAAATTGGTACAAATGTGAAAGTAAAACCAGGCATTGTCCGAACTGTATCTCCTGTTCGCGAAAAAGGTTACTTTACGTAAATAAGTTGTGTAACTAATTTGCGCGGCATTTAGTCATACCACTTATTTGCACATTCCTAATGCTAGTGTCTCATAAAAATCGGCGACACCGACATCTCGGCGTCTTCCCCGATTTATGGCCCGTCGGCGGGAAAAAACCTTGAAAGCGACATCGGTGCACACTGTTTGTCGAGCGGTCTCATTAATCTGACGTTCCCACGATGTCGGTTTCTTTGATCGCCGACGTGCAGCCACTTCAATCGGAGATCAAACGGTGATGACCCGTCGATTAGCCATTGATTAGTCACCGACTAGTCGAGATAGTATACAACTATATATACCCGGCGAAAACGCAAGTAATCGTTAATATATATCTCAGACTAGCCACGGATTATTTTGCGAGTGATCAATGAATAATCGATGGGCACACGGCGATATGTATACCGTCGGCCGTGACCTATCCGGGAGCCTGCAGTACATCGGTAGAAGCACGGCGAGATGTCTGCGACAAGTCCCCGATATTGACAAGCGAAAATGAAATCGGAGACATCGGTATGGAGTGATAAATCGCCAGTAACCCAGCCGAGGGTTGGACGTGATCCGGCCGACCATCGGCGAATAGTCACTGATGCTATAACGATTTCACGGGGTAGAAATTTTTCCTCCGATCGATCGGGAAATTTTAACTTGGAGGTAAGTTTTGCCGACATCTCGCCGATCTAAAAAAACCCTGTTTTTTGGCCGAGGCGCAGATAAATCGACGATATATCGCAGTCTACTCCCCGAAAATGCCACAGATTCCCCAAAAACTCGTCGTCGTCCCATCGCCGACCCGTCGGACCTTTTATGAGACAGTGGCTTATAAACGAGACAATTTCTCCTCGATGGACTTCCATTTCTACTACACACACCAAGCCTAATGAGCTCATCAACGTATTGAGTGGTGAAAGGGAAAAGGTGTCGTCTGCTTCTAAATTCAGTAATATCTATTACTTTAGTGCCCTAATCCAAGGATATACCAGGGAACATTTTAGAGTTTATTACTTCTGTACGATTAGGTTCTAAGTGCTAACAGGTTTTAAAAGAAGGTAGAGCTTTTTCATTTACATACATCATCATTGTTTTTCAAGTTTCACTCGTTCAATCGAACTGTAACTTTAACACAAAGTTATTATATTCTATTTTATATTTTAAAACATTCATTGCGATATATAGTATTTCCAAAAATACCATTGTCCATTCCAAAATTATTATTATTATTATTATTATTATTATTAAGGTGATTGTTTTTTTTATGATTGTTACATACTTATAAGATTTGGTACGGTTTCAGCATTTGAACAAGTGAAAATAATTGTATGGATTCATTTTGGACTAATAGATTTTCGGCTACACATTTTATTTGTTAATTTTTATTTGTTTACCGTTCTTACATCTTTTGCCCACATGACCAACCCAGATAGCAGACAGATGTTGGCCCAACGTTGGGCCAACAAAGATGTTTGCGTTGGCCCAACAAAGTTTGCCAACGTTGGCCCAATGCCATTTTGCTAATTGGGGCAACGTTGGCCCAACGGTTGGCTAAGCATTGGCCCAACGCCTGATTTCCGGATGTGTATATTGGGCCAACGTTGGTCCAACGTATAGTTTTCTTAGCAAATAGTGGGGCCAACGTTGGCCCAACGTATGGTTTTCTTAGCAAATAGTGGGGCCAACGTTGCCCCAACGTATGGTTTTTCTTGGCGAATAGTGGGGCTAACGTTGGCACAATACATGGTTTTATTGGCAAAGCGTGGGGCCACTGTTGGTCCAACATATGGTTTTATTGTTGGCCCAACACAGATGTTGACCCAAAAAAAGGTTTCCTGCACTTACAGTAAGACTTCATAAATATTTTCATACTCATACAGTTGACTCAATAAGTTTCCTTCAAATATGTATGTGGTTAGACATAAGAATGCCATCACAAAATATTCTCACTTTGTGGCAAGTTGAGCTGAAACAATTCAAAACAAAAATTAGTGCAAATCCTTTTATTCTGACTTTCAAATGATGGATAAGGGAGACGTACGAGGTGTCCCAGTTCCCGGGACCACACAAATATATTTTTACATGTGCAATTGCAAGTTCTTTCATTTTACAGACATATATTTACAGATTATCTGCATTTTGTTCTTTCTAGACCACAGGCCCGATCTTACCAAAGTCATACATTAAATAATCTCTTATTCTAAAAATAATAAAACTTTCAAATACTGATTTATATATGCTACATAAAGATTATTCAAAAACAGCTTTACTTACTTTGAACCGTATATCCTGTCTAATGAAGTGTTCAGACAGTTAGGTGTACTGTATTTATAAACTTCCGGGGGTGTGCGCCACAGCACACATTTCTTTATTTGCGCAGCTACATCAAAACATTTGTCGCGTTCATTTTTGATGTTAACTTAATACTATGTTTAAATGTGCAGGCTTAATAGTGTATCAATATTCAGATAAAAGATATGCTATGTTTTGTGGCATGAACTGTGGTTTAAAATGAATCCAAAACTTGCACTGATTTGGGTTATGCCCCTTAGGGCATCACGTATACAGGTGAGTTTTCAAAATGCGACAGAGCGTCTATTAAAAATAACCACGCAGCAGAGCGTCTGGTAGTCTGGTTCCCGGACATAATGTAAAATTACGTCAGGCAAAGCTCATAAATGGCCGATAACGTAGTGTCAGGGGAAGGAACTCCAGACTAAGCGTCTGGAGCAAGATATTTTCGGACATCCTTATTCTTCGGCCCTGCGAACTTATATGCGGTCTCATTTGCGGCCCTGGTTTTAATTGTGAGCAATCATTTGATTTCTCTAAATGTTTATTAGCAAGACTTGCTTACATAAAGGAAGCTACATTTGATGCATTAAATCTGATTGTTAACGACAGCAGTAAAACTGAAATTTATTTACTACACAAAAGACAGACTTACAACTTTTTTGCCATAGACACATGTTTTCACACTTCTAAAATCATTTTATAAAACCATTAGATTTGATAATTAAAAAATAAAGTCTCATTAGATAATTGTTTAGAACATCAATAATTTGAGCAATTCCCAAGAATTCAGGAAATGTCTATAATGCTAGCAGGCAATGAACTGTGAATTGCTCTATCTATTTGATTTTATTAATCGTCAGTACCTGCTGACCATTAAATTTGACCGATGCCAAAGGAGAGGTTAGTTATTTTAAGTTGTTGGGGATAGTGCAAGACAAGTAAGCATCCCATTTCAATGACGCCTCTGGTTCTTTTCCATGTTCAGTGTATAGCACTGATTTATAGGACCTCAGTTTAACGTCTCATCCGAAAGAGAATATGTAATGTAAGTGGAGGAGCGGGGAGCGAACTCGCGACCACTGAATTACTAGTTCAGCGCGTTACCACTGGACCATTGCTCCTGCAGGATGCCGGCTTAAATAGAAAACATGCTGAAATGTGACAACAAAAATCAAAATACAGTGGTTTCATTTCAAAGTTGTAAGTAAATATAATGCACACTAGAAATGTTAGTCTTTTAAAATACAAAATTGTTGTGCTTTTTCTTTGCAAATTTGGTCACATATGTTTTAACACTATATTAAATCGGATAGTTAGCTATAAATGCACTTCATTCCATGTACATAACTACAATTCACACTACAGTTATATCACAAAGCAATGTTTATAATACGAAGCATTGGAATTGACTTTTGCTTTTAGGAATTCAAAAGTTTATTTTATTCTGAAAAAACAGATCATTTACATACTTTTTGTTCATTTCATGAAATGTTCTGAATATGCATGTAGTTAAACTAAATTTCATCGTTCCTGACTAAATTCTAATCTAAACTCTTCTTTCATTGTGACAGACATTCTACCATAGAATTATTTGTACTCAATTTAATAAAAAAAGTTTGTCCACATAAGTTTCTTGTTCTATATTTTACTTTATTTGTTTCCTTTTATATGTCCCGTTTATCTTAAATATTGTTCATTCATGAAATAATGTTCCTCAATATTTGTTTTGAGTTGATTGCACATAGATTTGCCTTTGTCTTTCCGTCACGCTGTCCATACGTAGACAGGGTTGTGTCGCGTGTAACTCCAAACGTATAACTGCTACAGCCATGAACCTTTCTAAGAATAGTGTAAACCTCACCAGACAAAAAGGTAAACCTCACCAGAGAAAAGAATAAACCTCACCAGAGAAAAGGGTAAACCTCACCAGAGGAAGAAAATAAACCCAGAGCCATTAACATGAATGCAATAAAAAGACTTCATTAAAAAAAATAGAAAAGGGCTGTTACAACCGTGCCCCAACAGAAATTTCATAGAAGAGAGTTGTGTTGCACGGTTCTGCTATATTAAACAGTTCATTAACGACCCAACATTTGTTTGGAAGGCGATATAGACTTTGCCCTTGTCCGTCCGTCTTTTTACACTGTGTTGCATTCACTACAAAAATAAACCAGATGAAGATCAGTATAATATTCTACTCGTGTTTGTTTTGAGTCAGAGTTTTCCAATATTAACAGACATACATTCCTTGATTGAGTACCTCCATAACAGACATACATTCTTTGATTGAGTACCTCCATAACAGACATACATTCTTTGATTGAGTACCTCCATAACAGACATACATTCTTTGATTGAGTACCTCTTTAAGTATAACATGAGCATAAGTTGTGAAATTATGAACATATATGCATATGAAATTGGGCAGATGGGTATTTTGTTGTGGTCATATCCATATTTATTCCTATATTCATCAATCAAACGAATGAATTAGTTTCTGAAGCTAGCTTAAATTATAAACGACTAATTTTATGCAGGTTTATTCAGTGAATAGTTCCTTCGGCATTTTGTATAAAATTACTTGTAGTTTATTTCCAAATCTGTTGCACAAACGATAATGTTTGAAAGCAAATCATCATATGCCACCACGCATGTCACTTCCGAGAAAAAATAAACGAAACTTTAATCTCTTTGTGTTTTATTTTATTTTATTTTTTATTTTTTTATTTTTATTTTTATTATTTTTTTTCTTTTTTGGAGAAAAAAAATAGAATCAAACAGTTAAATGTTAAACACTATTTTGTCCCCAAAATGGAACAGTCTGTTTGAATTCTGAGGTATTCGAAAGCTCATTTGATATCCGACTCTCTTTCTTGCGTAGACTATATATCATTAAAAAAATACATGTAGTGGTGATTATCCTGTAACATGGGGAGAAGGCATTATTGTCCTTATATTTAAAGGAGGATTAACTGACGAATCTAAATATTAGAAGGAAATGACTTTGATAACGTTTTATCAAAATATTAATAGTAAGTGTTAGTGTCTTGTCTTGCGGTATGGTCCATTAAACATGAAAAACTTCTAGATAATCAATTCAGTTTCCAACGTGGAATGTCTACAGTAGACTGTATATGTTTTTGTTTTCTATTTACATGCTTTGATTTCTAAAACATTAACTACAGACAGATAAGTTTATGATGCTTTCCTTGATAATGTTTGGTGAAATTAAAAGGGTTTATGTGTTTTATCTGATTAAACGGAACTACACAATATAAAACCAGCTTTGTAATTCTGTATAGATTTCTATTTACAACCGCTCCAGGCGGCGTGTTTCCATTATAAAGAAACAAAAAATACATCCAAATGCACAATGCATTGTTTAGGCATAGGCAACATGCCTTGGTTGCAAATGTAGTTATCTAATATCCAATCCAGAACAGTACATGATACGTAATTTTCCCACTGCATACATTTATAAACAACATGGAGAAAATTTGAACATGAAAACAAGTAGGAATGGGAAAATACTGTATTATAATAAAGTATGCTGTACAAACAATATACTCAAAATCTGGAAGCGAACGCTCAAAGCTCTAATGTATAAAAGCCCAGTTTTTAAATCGAAAATGTTACTTTGCATAAATATGATTTTTTCTTAGCCCCGCAAGGATGTGGTTTAAACTTTAAGGAATTTTTGAAACAAGTAGTATGAACTTCGCTACAAACATACAGAATGTTGTGTAAATTTGCATGAGCTATTTCCATGTATTGTAAGAAGCGCGCGTATAACACGTGCCTTTAGATAATTTTTGGGAAACCAAATTAAGACCCTGTCAGTGAGACATTCTGTTTCCATGTTACAAATAAAATACCTGAAAAGAGTCGGTCACGCTTTGGTGAAGGACTGATGTTTTATTTTGCATCTACCTATTTAAAGAGGTACGCCCTACAAATAAAGGACTTTTTATTGCATATCTATTTTATCAGCTCATGAAATAATAATAAAAAAGTCATCATAGATTTAAGAAGGATCATAAGTTAAAAAAAACAACAACAACATTCCTTTAGGCGTTAGTACACACAGGAAACGTCCATTTGGAATTCCACCCAAAATTGGTACAACAACAACTCTCGTTATAAAAACTGATAATATGATTTCAGTTTGTCTGATGTACTTACATTTTTTAAGAAATAATTCATTTAATAAAATTCTCATGTGAATAGTTTGAAAGTACATGGAATTTTAGGGAATGCCTGTATAAGATTTATCATCGGTACCGGACGTCCATACAACTTTCGCCGTAATTCAGGAATTATTCGGTAGCATAAATACCAGTGTATAGGATTAGTATGAAACGCCGGTCATGTACATACATAGGTATTCTGTTCTTTTACAACAGATGTTTCTTACCGTAAAGAAGATGATTTTGTGTCCTACAAATTGTGTAATTGTTAACGCTGGTCAAACCTACTGACCGTTTCAAAAGGCATTTTAAACTGCTGAATTGATAAATGTATGACTACAGGGATAGAATAAAAGCCTATTTTTGTACTTAATACGTCGTGCCGATCGTTTCCAAGTTTTTATGGCTTATATTATCGTACTAATTGCTATTTATGAATCACGTATTCTCCCAAAACAGGTTTTCACTTCGACATGTTTCGTTGATATCCAGTAGATTTTCAGTTCCACGTACAACATTGTAGTCTGTTGTTTGTAGCGTGGAGCTATGGGCAGAAAGAGGTAGGGCAGATTAAATAATCATTCAAATCGTGTACACTAAAATATTATAGTCAACTCAATTGGTAATAAAAAATCACAAAATACTTCTTAAAATGGGAAAAGCACCAAACTTGGCACAGATGTATATCAAGACCAAAAAAAAAAAACAATTTTGTCTATGGAACCCAATTTTTTTATATGCCAAGATGGCCGCCATGGCAGCCATTTTTTTAAAATGGCCACAATAACAAAATATTAACACAATAAAAATTAAACAGAAGGTTCGTTTAACTACAATTACACTAGTACTTGAAATGCATCTAGTTATAAGTTTACACAGAAAATTATGCATTAGTTCAAATAATCGACACCAGTTAACGATCGTAATGTTGTTTATTACTTCTGTTTCCATGGTAACATGTAAAGTAAATAGATTAGACAGTCTCTATTACAACGATACAGTAAAGTCTTTGAACTTTTTTTTATTTTGTTTATTAAATTTATTTATTTTTAATCCTGAATAGACTATTATATCTTAAAATAACTGATAATAATTGAAAAGTATTGTTAAAACATATTTAAATTAAGATTACTATGATAGGCTTAATGTATATTCAGATCCTGTCCTGCAGTTTGGTACATTCCTGCATGATACATGAATTAATAAGACTACATCGCAAGGGCATTGAATGCATCAACACCTTTCCGGGCTAAGCATAGTCTAAACCTTTGTTTTACCTGTATAAATAACACCACCCAGAGTCAGTTTATAGCTGGCACAGAAGACAACAAAATATAAAAATTGGCTGAATTTCAAAACTCGAACTTCTGTGGAAAGTTAACTCAGCAGTATAAGTCAACCATATGGATAAACACACAAATCTTAACCATCCCGCGAAAAAAAATCAGCGAAAATCAATATCAATCAATACATTCAAAACACTACATGGTGAGGACATGCAAATCTAGACTAAGTACTAAACAATTTGATTATATACTCCAATTAATAAATGCTGAAAAAACCACAGACAAACTTACAAACTTTTTATCTTTTATATATAAAAAACAAGGGGCATAACTCAGCGAATTGTTTTGGACTGTAACATAACAATGACATGCACAAGTAGGCTTGGTACTTATGATTCTATCAAAACGTGACAAAACAGATACACATTCTGACGTTGCATTGCACAAAAACAGATGAACATTAAATCGTTGTATGTTACAGAAACAGATACACATTCAGACGTTACATTGTACAGAAACAGATATACATTCAGACGTTACACAGTACAGAAGCAGGTACATATTAAATCGTTGCATGTTACAGGAACAGATACACATTCAGACGTTACATTGTATAGAAACAAATACACATACAAAAGTTGCATTGTACAGAAAGAGATAAAATTTCAGATGTTACACTGTACAGAAACAGATACACATTCAGACGTTATATTGTACAGAAACAGATACACATTCAGACGTTACATTGTACAGAAACAGATACACATTCTGGCGTTACATTGTACAGAAACAGATACACATTCTGGCGTTACATTGTACAGAAACAGATACACATTCTGGCGTTTTATTGTACAGAAACAGATACACATTCTGGACTTACATTGTACAGAAACAGATAATACATATTCAGACGTTATATTGTACAGAAACAGATACACATTCAGACGTTATATTGTACAGAAACAGATACACATTCTGGCGTTATATTGTACAGAAACAGATACACATTCAGACGTTACATTGTACAGAAACAGATACACATTCTGGCGTTACATTGTACAGAAACAGATACACATTCTGGCGTTACATTGTACAGAAACAGATACAAATTCTGGCGTTACATTGTACAGAAACAGATACACATTTAGACGTTACATTGTACAGAAACAAATATACATTCTGGCGTTATATTGTACAGAAACAGATACACATTCTGGCGTTACATTGTAGAGAAACAGATACACATTCTGGTGTTACATTGTACAGAAACAGATACACATTCTGTTGTTAGATTGTACAAAAACAGATACACATTCAGACGTTATTTTGTACAGAAACAGATACACATTCTGGCGTTTTATTGTACAGAAACAGATACACATTCTGGCGTTACATTGTACAGAAACAGATACACATTCTGACGTTATATTGTACAGAAACAGATACATATTCAGACGTTGCATTGTACAGAAACAGATACATTTTCAGATGTAAAATTGTACAGAAACAGATACACATTCAGACGTTACATTGTACAGTAACAGATACACATTCTGGCGTTACATTGTACAGAAACAGATACACATTCTGGCGTTACATTGTACAGAAACAGATACACATTCTGGCGTTAGATTGTACAAAAACAGATACACATTCAGACGTTATTTTGTACAGAAACAGATACACATTCTGGCGTTTTATTGTACAGAAACAGATACACATTCTGGCGTTACATTGTACAGAAACAGATACACATTCAGACGTTATATTGTACAGAAACAGATACATATTCAGACGTTGCATTGTACAGAAACAGATACATTTTCAGATGTAAAATTGTACAGAAACAGATACACATTCAGACGTTATATTGTACAGAAACAGATACACATTCTGACGTTACATTGTACAGAAACAGATATACATTAAATTGTTGCATGTTACAGAAACAGATACACCTTTAATCTTTGCATGTTGCAGAAACAGATACATATTCAGACGTTACATTGTACAGAAACAGATATACGTTTAGTGGTTGCAATGAACAGAAATTGATACACATTTAGACGTTGCACTGAATAGAAACAGATAAACATTTACTCGTTGCTTGTTTAGAAACAGATATACATTCAGTCGTTGGACTGTAAAGAAATAAATATTCATTTAGTCGTTCAATTGTACAGAAATAAATGCACATTCAGGCATTGCATGGTACAGAGACAGATACACGTTTAGTCATTGCACTGAACAGAAACACATACACATAAGAGATATCGTGACTATCCTTCTGTTGAGTCAATCCTGTGGATGCAATTCTCTGCATTGTTGCACCCACTGTAATATATGCTGCAGTCGTGAATTAAACTATTGTGCCGTCACTCTGTAGTCTCTTTGCAACATGTTCATCAAAGGTTCGCAGGATCGCGTGTAATTCCAAAGGGCTTGAAAGGGCGAGCGACTGGTAAAAAGCTTCTGCATTGCTTCAACAAGTGCGGATTGAAACACACACATTGTTTTAAGTAATGTTTCATGAAAACTCATTTCTTTCATAAAGGCTTTGCGTCCCCCGTACCTTGGAAAAAAGAAGCTTCTCTCATTGTCAATAAGCCAAAGTTTTCCTTCACGTGATTTCAAAATATTGTGTACTTTTCCTGTAGTACTATACATATTATATCCTCTCCACTTTGCTAACCTATAAAAACAAAATGTTATAAAAGCTGAAAGGCTCAAGTAAGCTATCAGGATAACATGATGTCCGGCGTCAGTCGTTCTTCAATAATTGCAATCAAACGACGTCTACTTCGACTAGGTCTATTTCAACCAATGTTTTTTGGATATCCACTTTCTGATTTGTGAAAATTATTGAGTTCCATGCAGAGATCTGGTATCCATGGCAATCAAAAGGAAAACTTCAAAGCACTTTTCCTCAGCAACTCCTTTACAGATTTGAAAATATTTAAGCAAACATTTTTTATCTTGAATGTCTTTATTGGATACAACTTTTCAAACATTTTCTTCAGAAACTGCTTGCTCTATCTGATAATTGTTTGAAACAAATGTTTCTTTGGCAACCGTCTTTATGAAATGTGAAATTTATACTGTCCCATGAAAAAATAACATGGTCGGCAGGCCATGGCATGTTTTCCTCACTCAGCTATATGGGAACTGCTTACCAAATTGAAAATAGTCTGAAACAAAAGTACCTTGGGTGGCTGTCTATATAAGTTGTAAAACTTATATTAATCCGTTAAAAACATGACAGCCAGGGTCTGGGCTTCTTTTACATTTATTTCTATATAATAAAAGAAAAGAAAATTCCTTAGAAGCTGACTACCAATTTTGATGATTGTTTGAAACAAAAAATCCTTTTGTGACCCTCTATATAATTTTGAAATTCCTTAGAAAACATGGCCACTTTGGACGTGGTATATTTTCGTTAAATATTTATACGGGGAAAATCTCCTTAGAAACTGCTCATTGGTTTTTACTCCTAAATTTACTCCCAATAATTTGCCATTATGATGACACTTAGTCTATCTAAACAAAGTTTGTTGGCGTCTTTCATATTTTACTTAATGTCAAGGCCCAAACATTTACGTATAACATGAATTCTGTTATTTTTTATTTCGATGCCAAAATGTGTGTGTTTCTTATGCTGTTGTGATTGATATTTAACTAATTAGATTTTAATTGAATAAATACAGGTATTGATTTTGTTGCCTTTAGCGGGTTTTTGATCTTTATTAGCAAAGTTGGTCCTAGTAGAGGGAAGTATACAGACTAAGATAGTATGAGTATATTCAAGCAAACATGGCTGTAAAAAATGTCTGTTAGAAAAGCTGCACAGGCTTGTGATATTCCAAAGGACTTAAATGGACAGAACTGATGGAAAGATCCATCCTGATTTGATCAATGATGTAGATCTGGTTAAGTCTGGAACACCTTCACCTTTTACTGAGGAGCAGGAGGTCAAAAATTTAACTTAGCTAATCGGGACAATAACAATAAAATCTAGAAAGCCCTTATCAACGTGTATACACAAAACGTGTGTGTACACATGAGTACACGACGTCAAAAATGATGACATCATCAATAACTGTAACATTCTTTAGATAACCAAGCTGAAACATCATCATTATGAAATTTGAAAAATGGAAAATTTGAAAATTTAGTGTATTTTTGACGCATATATCTAGATGTGTTCTTAGTGGTAATTGTCTTATTGACAGGTTTCCTATTTGCTTGCAGGGACTGTTCTGCTGTTTCTTAATTCATCTTCTGTTTGTCCTATTTAGAATTCATTACACCTATTACACACTAAAACATATAGAAAAGTCTATATTTTCCTTTTTCTGATTTCTTTTCATTTTTTAAGCATATTTACAAAAAACCCGCCGGGGTTTATAACATTCCTTAACTGATCGGGTAGTGATGCTATCACTAAACTCAGATTTTGTGAGAAGACGTTTTACTTACATTTGGAAGTTTTCGCTTGCATTTTATCATCTTGGTATTATTTAGTACTGACTCACAGAATTTAGCTTAAATTTGTTTTCTCTTTAAAATTTAAGAGAAGTTAATATACTATGAAAAAAACAACACAATTTTATGCTTCTATACGTTATGAAAACTGAAAAAAGAATTTGTTTTTAACAGGATTCGAACCCATGCCCTTCAGGACAGTAGAACAGCGAGCTAGACCACTGAGCCACTACGGAATTTTTTCATAAGCAAAAATTAAAATTATAAACACAGTACCTACCCCGTGACTAACGAGGTTAATTTTTTACCGATAAAAGTGTCAAAAAAACTCTTTATATTATGATGTGTTTCTGTATCAAAAACTGAGACAGTAACTTAGTTTAGATGTGTTCTTCACAACAACAACTAGAACTTTTACATATATAAAAATTTCTTTTTGATACATCGTCGAACCATCTGTGAGTCAGTCGCTTTAAAATAAATTGAATGTCCTTTATTTAACATATATTTCAATTGTTATAAAGCCTTTAAATTGGAAAAAATAAATGAGATTTTAGTGTCAGTCATTTCAGTTATTATTTTCTCCAAATGTACGATGGAAACCTCTTCCATATTTTCTCTGATTGTTCAAAACTGCATATAAATATGCTTTTAGTTAACATATTTTTTTTAGTTATCAGCCCCTCATCATTGAGTGGTGAATGAGTACCATGTTTATTATCATTTCTTTAATTCTCAGTTAGCCTGTGTTAATTCTCAGTATTGCCTGTGTTAATTCTCAGTATTGCCTGTGTTTTAGTTGGCACTTGTTATGTCTTCATACTATGAATGATAACTAACTTTACTGCTGTTGTTTATCGTCAGAAGAAGAAAAATTCTATTTACTTTATTAAATCCATTTAGTCTAATTAATTGTTTAAAGTACATACTTCTAATGTTTTGAAAAGCTCATCGTAAAAGTGTCTTAAAAAGTCACTATCAATATCTGGTCATGTATTTTTATGTTTCCTAAAATACCCAATTCACAGTAAGTTAAAAAAAAAGTTAATTACCGGTCAAATATCTTAAGTGCTATTTTTGAAAATTTAAGATAATTACCTGTCAAATTGTCCAACCAAACTGTCAAACACTATGATAGTTCCCCACTGGATAACATCAGCTTTATCTTCAGGATTCGTAATGTTTGAAACACGAATGGTATCACTTGTTATGACGTGACCCCTAAGGTAGGCCTCTCTTATTATCCGTGATGCAGGCGGAGCGAACCTAAAAGGAAACTAGATCAATACAACGGCATTTTATCTCCAAGAGATAATGACAGTAACTCTGTATTAATTCTCAGTATTGCCTGTGTTTTAGTTGGCACTTGTTATGTCTTCATACTATGAATGATAACTAACTTTACTGCTGTTGTTTATCGTCAGAAGAAGAAAAATTCTATTTACTTTATTAAATCCATTTAGTCTAATTAATTGTTTAAAGTACATACTTCTAATGTTTTGAAAAGCTCATCGTAAAAGTGTCTTAAAAAGTCACTATCAATATCTGGTCATGTATTTTTATGTTTCCTAAAATACCCAATTCACAGTAAGTTAAAAAAAAGTTAATTACCGGTCAAATATCTTAAGTGCTATTTTTGAAAATTTAAGATAATTACCTGTCAAATTGTCCAACCAAACTGTCAAACACTATGATAGTGTAGTGCCTCAAAAATCAGTACTTACTATGTTTGTTGCTTTCAGGTGCTAAGATTCATCTGTATTTAATTTGACTGCCATATTGCCTACATGTAGTACTGTTTCCTTGCTATGCGATATTAATGAAACACAGAACTGTACACTTACGTGTTGATCGACACAAAATGACCGACCAAGCACATATTATACATCCCCATGCTCGTTTGATATTCCTATCCAATGTTTGTTTACTTTTAGAACTGGAATCGTAAGTACTTATCCACGTATTTTGTCATCTTACATTCAAGTGAATCACTGTAGCTTTTACATAAGCAATCCTTATTGTTTAAAATATTGTTTAAAACAAGTGTCATCTTTTTACTTGCGCTAGTTTTAGCGTAAACTGCTGTTATTTTCATAAAGCATGTTTTATTTGCCACATTGCCGAAACGGATATGCTTCGCGTCGAATTGCATTATGGGGCTGTCTACTTCTGTAACCAAGCAACGGATAGTTATCGTTGTCATCTTTTAAGATGTTTAAATCTAGAGAAAGTAGTAGATACAATCCCATGGTACATACTTTAACTGAATATTAATTTTATTTTGTTTAAGGTATCGAAATCTAAAAATTTTAGTAAAGTTCTCCATGTAAAACTGACTTTGTGACCATTTTTGTGGACTCGGTCACAATGACCCATTTGGTCACAGTGACCAAACTGGTTGCTAACCATTTTAACTTGGTCAATTTACCATTTTTACCCATTTTGACCAGCTTTTCTTGGCCATTTTTCTCAGTTAGTATAAAAGGGCCTGATTTGTGACCATGGGGGGGACTTCATTTCTGAAAACTTAGCTTGAGGGCACGTCTTATTCATTTAGAGAAATTAACACGATTTTCAGTACATCACCTCATCAGCATGAATTATAGCAACGTAAGCCCATTTTAAACACAAGTATTTATTAGTTTTGATAAAGATTTATGAAACCTATATGAACATTAGACTTTAGAGTAGTCTTTATTCTGTTAAAGGTATCATTTGCCTACTATCAAGGATTTGATAAAGTTAGTAAAAGCCTGAATGGTCTTATTTCTTCACAGATGTAAACTGTTACTTTTACAAGTCATTACTGTTGAGCTGTATACATATATGTTCTTCTGAGTCGTATTTTAATGATAAATAGAGTTTAAAACAACTATGGAAAGCCAAAGTCATCTTTTATATTAAAAGAGATGTTGTCATAAACTGTATCTTGTGAACTACTAGAGTTTAGTGGATTCAATTTGTGGCTTACTGTCATAAATTTGCTTATATCTGTTTATTCTGAACAATTCCTGCCTGTTATAACTCTATACATGAATTAAACTCGGTGAACATTAGTACTGTGTTGCTAGTTTCTGCCTTACTATAAAACAAGTTCAACTTCTCGACCGGTCGAGTCCTCCCAAGAGTGAAAGAGTTTATTCGTCCTGACTTCACAATCACCCTAGCGTGTTACAATGTTTGGTGTCAGAAGTGGGATCCATTTTAAAACAGATTGACATGGATCCAGCGATACGAGCTCAAGCCGACAGGCAAAATACTAGTGAGTGCTCACCGCAAGCTGTAGACAGCCAAGGTCAAATATTCTTTAGTCAAGCAAAACAGAATCAATATGATGATATAGTTATAAGCCCAGATGATGGAGACCAACAATCTTTAGCTTCATATCATACGCTTGATAGGATAGACCAGGCAGGTGTAGCAGTAAACACTTCATGTAATGGTTATAATGAAAACAGCAATTCCCAGGATAGAGTTGATTGCATGATGAGGGAGGTACAGGGTGTGCTCAAAGATGTTGTTATAGAATTAAAGAACATATCCCAGCAACAAACCAAAGCACCAGGACAAGCCCATAGACATGAGATGGGGACTCCAGCTGGTAACCTTGATTTGGCAGGTAATCGTGCGCAACCACCAAGAGTAGCAGTTGATGTAGATAGTTCAAGTTACGGGTATCCTCAGAACTTCAACCATGTTCACTCAGTGCCTTTTACTGATAGAGGTGATTACCAAAGACCAATATGGTATGGCAGAGATGAAAGAGATAGAGGCCTAGAAGATATGCCGGCATATAGAGATGGTCCAATTGAAAACTTGCGTTATAACCAGCCTCAACGGAGATATAGACAAGGGCAAGCATGGCACTATGGAAACTACCAACCCAGAGTACCAGAGATGAAAATTCCACCATTCACTGGGAAGGAAAATTGGGCTGTCTGGCAAGCAAAATTTGAGACAATTGCTGAGCGGTACGGATGGACAGTAGAGGACAAACTTGACAATCTGCTCCCCAGAATAGAAGGGCAAGCCAGTGAGTTTGTGTTTTCACAGTTACCAACAAGCGCATTGCATAGCTACGATGAACTAACAGCTGAATTGACAAGACAGTACCGTGTAATAGAAACCAGTCGCTCCTTTGCTGCAAAGTTTAGCCAGAGAAATCAAAGGCCAGGTGAAACCGTGGAGAACTATGCTGCAGAACTAAAACGCCTGTATGGAAAGGCTCATGGTTATCGTGATAGACAGGTCAGAGATGAAGATTTAGTGAGAAGGTTCCTTGATGGACTCCAGGACCAAGAGATTAAATTTGAGGTGGAATATCACAAAGAGCCGAAGGATGTTGATGAGGCTGTATACCATGTAGTTAATTTAATTCAGACAAGAAATGGTTGCAGATACGACAGGCGTAACAAGAACATGACCAGACAGGTATATGAGGTACCAATGGAAGAAGACCATCTGAGCCCAACCAATCGCTTAGACTACATGACCAGCAGCATTAACCAGGTACCCACAAAAGACCAAAACAAAATAAACCGAGGTGAGAGGACAAAACCAAGCACTTTAGTAGGAGGTAAAAGCATAACAAATGACCTTTTAGAGCGTCTTCTACAAAGAGTGGAAAAATTAGAAGCATCCCTTGCAAGTGCAAATGAAAGTAGGTCAAGCAGAACCAAAGAGGTAGAATGCTACAACTGCCATGAGAAAGGACATTATGCTAGAGAATGTCCAAAAAGAGGAAACAAAAACTGGAAGAAAGACGCGACCCACAGTATGGAAAGCGCAAAGGACAAGGGTCTTTTAAACTACAGGGGACCGGCTCTCGCGCCCAGAGAGAGGTCCACCGGGGCCACCAGGACCATTTTGTCTTACAGGGTGTACCAGAGGTTACCGGATGGTGAGAGGCCATCTTTGAGTAGCTCCACAGGGATACGTGGGGCAGGAGGCGATAAGATAAAGGAGTGGGGTAAGGGAGAGTTCAACCTTACGTTGGGGCCTGTACAGATGAAGACAGAGATGGTGGTGGCCGATATTGAAGATGACGCGCTGTTGGGTTGCGATATTTTAGCAGGCAGTTCAGATGGTCCAGCAGACATACTACTGAGTAAGAATATGATAATGTTAGGAGGGAAAGAGATTCCATTTTCACGAAAGGTTAGACGTAAAGGTACAAGGAAGGTGACATTAGCTGATGACGTAACTGTGCCAGCAATGGCGGAGGCTCTTGTAGATGTCTACATAGAAAGAATTGAAGAAGATGATAAAGACGAGGCAGCAAATTACCTGGTAGAGGCAACCGAAGCTTTTAAAGAAAAATACCAATTAGCTATGGCTGCTACTCTTGTTAACATCAACAGAACTGCTACAAACAAAGTCAGGGTTTTGAACCCATATGCAACAGAAAGGCATCTAAGGCAGAACACTGTTGTTGGTACATCTGAGAAAATAGAAGACATCACGCACGTCATAACGGAAAGGGAACATAAGGGAGAAGAGGATAATGTATGTCAGGTAAGACGAATTCAAACAGTTATCCAGGAAAGTCTTAAAACAGGGATACCCTTCAGAAATGCAGAGATTGAAGAAGTACCCAATCACATAAGAGACCTGTACAAAACATCAACAAAAGATAAATCTGATCATGAAAAGAAAGTCATTGCGGGGCTCCTAGTTAAGTATGGTGGGGTGTTTTCAAAAGACGAATGGGATTTAGGCCTTACTAATCTTACAGAACATCCAATCAATACAGGGGATGCAGTTCCTATCAAGCAAAGGCCTAGACGCGTGCCTCTGGCATACGCAGAAGAAGAAAAGAAGGCTATAGAAGATTTACTGCAAAAGGGTGTGATCAGGAAAAGTACTTCTCCTTGGGCTTCCCCAGTCGTCTTAGTTAGAAAGAAGTCGGGTGCCATTAGACCATGCGTCGACTACAGGCGTGTCAATGCACTCGTCAAGCCAGATGGGTTTCCTTTGCCAAGAGTGCAAGACTGTCTGGATGCTGTTGCTGGGTCCAAATTTTTCAGCAGTTTTGACCTTACAAGCGGATACTTCCAAATACCATTAAAACCAGAAGATATTCCTAAGAGCGCTTTTTGCAGCAAATACGGTCATTTTGAAATGACCAGAATGCCCTTCGGTTTAAACAATGCCGCTGGAACATTCCAAAGAACAATGGAGCTTGCTCTTCAAGGTTTGCAATGGGAGACCTGTCTTGTTTATATAGACGACATAATTGTATTTGGACGTAACCTAGAGGAGCACGTGATCCGTGTAGCTGAGGTACTAGAAAGAATGAAAGAGGCCGGTTTGAAGTTAAAACCTGAAAAATGTTCGCTCTTACAGACCCAAGTACGCTTCTTAGGTCACATCGTTTCCAGCGAAGGGGTTCGCCCAGACCCTAATAACGTGTCAAAAATTGTCAATTGGCCACGACCGCAGAACGCTAAACAAGTAAAACAGTTCGTCGCGACTGGCTCGTATTACAGACGGTTTATCAGAAATTTTGCGAAAATTGTGAAACCTTTAACAGAATTAACCAAGATAGGGAAAGACTTTGTCTGGGATCCGTATTGTGAGGGAGCATTTGAAAAATTGAAGGCCTGCCTTATAAGCCCAGAAATAATGGGGTATCCTCTTAACGATGGTGGTGAATTCCAGTTAGATGTAGATGCATCCGGTTTGGGTATAGGGGCCGTTCTCAGCCAGAGGCAGGGTGAGCGCGAGCGTGTTATTGCATATGCCAGTAGGGGACTCAACAAAGCTGAGCGGAATTACTGTGCGACTGAAAAGGAACTGCTTGCAGTTGTCTATTTTACTCAATATTTTCGACAGTATTTGCTAGGCCGCAAGTTCAAGATCCATACTGACCACCAAGCTCTGGTCTGGTTGTTTAGGCTGAAGGAGCCAAGCGGGAAAATTGCTCGATGGACTGAAATTCTGGCCGACTATGATTTTGTGATAGATTACCGCCCTGGCAAGAAACAAGGCCATTGCGATGCGTTATCCAGGTGCACCACCCCACATGACTGTACATGTGCTGAAGTCGACATGTCAGAACCACTGAAGTGTGGCCCTTGTCGCAAGTGTCAACGTAGAGCTGATATGATGGGCCTCAAAGTACGACCAGAAGCAGAAGAAGATGCCTCAAGTGCAGTGAAGGCTATCGTGGCAAGTGATCAAGAGAAACCAAGCACATCAAGAGGTACTACTGAAGAAACAGAGAGTCTGAAATGCAATGAATGCTGGTTAGGCGGATACACAGTCCATATGATAATCCAAGAGCAGCAGAATGATACAGACGTATGCTTTATCTTGGAAGCAGTAAAAAACAATAGGAGACCATCCGTATCGGATATGCTAGGTAAAAGTGCAGCTGCTAGACACTACTGGGTTATTTGGGCCTCCCTTTTAATTCAAGGAGGTATGCTGTGCAAAAAGTTTAAGAAAGAAAATGAAACCGGTGAGTTTACACAGTTAGTAGTGCCCAGAAGTCTTAGACAGGAGGTTTTGAAGCAGTCACATAGTTCGATTACAGCAGGACACTTTGGTGTCAAGCGAACAAAAGCAAGGACACTTCAACGCTTTTATTGGTATAACATGACAGAAGACATACAACTATTTGTGCAGAGTTGCTATATTTGCGAAAGTGACAAGCGATTACCTAAGGCACCTAAAGCACCCCTGAAGCCCATTGTCACTGGAGCTCCATGGGATGTACTTGCTATTGATTTCACTGGACCTTTTCCAATAACGCCAAGAGGAAACCGATACATCATGGTGTTAACAGACCTTTTCTCTAAATACACAGAAGTTATCGCTGTGCCTAATCAGACTGCAGAGGAATGCGCAACCAGAATTTTGAACGACTTTATTTCTAGATGGGGGACACCACTTGCAATTCATACTGATCAGGGTGCATCTTTTGAGAGTAGGCTTTTCAAGGACTTATGCGCCATGTTAGAAGTGAAGAAAACCAGGACTAGTGCAAGACACCCCCAGAGTAATGGCCAAGCTGAATCCATGAACAAAACTCTGATCAAGATGGTTAGAGCATATCTCGTAGGGGAGCAAGATGAATGGGACAATAATCTTGGCTGTATAGCAGGAGCATATAGGTGTACGCCGAACGAGTCCACTAGACTAACTCCAAACCTGCTGGCTTTAGGGCGAGAAGTGCGACTGCCTGCTGACCTTATCTTTGGACATGAGTACCCAAGTACTAAAGAAACGCCGCCGTATGATGAGTATGTACAAGGCCTCAAAGACAGTATCCATAGAGCTCATGAAGTGGCGCGCAAATATCTGGGAGCCAATGCAAAACGGAGCAAACAGCTGTATGACACCAAACTAAGTTTTTATAAGTACGAGGTTGGTGATGCAGTATGGTGTTTGAATGAGACAAGAAAAGTTGGCGTAATGCCTTAACTCCAGAAAGCGTTTGAAGGTCCATATATTATCAATAAGAAGCAGTCTGATCTCACATTCTTTGTTCAGATGGACAAGCAAGGTCGCGAAAGGTTATTCCACCACAACAAGCTAAAGCCTTATAGGGGAGGAAGCCCTCCAAAGTGGATCATGTCAGTAGCTAAAAAGCTAAGAAAACAAGAAGACATAAACCAATAGATCAGCAAAAGAAGAGAATTATGTCTCAACTTACATCAAAAATGTTATTTGTAATTTGTGTTCCTGGTATTATGGTTATGTAAAGTGATACAATGTGTTCGAGTGTTGTGAAATAAGATTTGTGCTAGTTGAATAATACAGAACTTTGTGTAGCATTTATCTGTTTTATATATATGCAAAAACTCTAGAAAGGCACAAGATACATTAAGTTATCTAATAAACAGTGAAATCTGTTTATTTACAATTAATTCAGAGTGAAAAGACATTCCTGTTAAAAGATCAGCAATGGTTTAAAAAAAAAAAAAATAAACCTACAGTCAAATCTGTCAAGTAGCCAGTCAAGGAAGATATCAAAAGTAACCATTAAATGGGGATGGCAATTGATTAAAGTTAAATTTATAATGTAACTAATTTTTGTGGAATACAAACTTGTGACTGTTAAAAGCAGGGTGATGCTGAATGAAGGTGACCATAAATAAAGGTTTGACTGTAATTATAAACCCAACACTATGCTAAATAGTTATTTAACAAGGGAATGATGGTAAGCTCTAGCAGGCGAAAAATGTTTAGCAAAAAAATATTTAAAATTAAATGACCTTTAGTCTTGGTTAAAGATACAGTCAAGTATTTATTTCAGTCAAAGTATATATGGAGAAGGAGGTCTGCATATCGCTTGTATATGAATAACTGTCTAAATGTTGTAGCGTTGTGACTTATGCAGGAATACGTACCCTCTAACTATTTCAGGCTTCTGGTAATAAAGGAAAGGCAACCTACCGTGGAAGGTCTTATCAGTGTAGACGGTGCTTGAAGGTGGACCGCAAGGGCAGGACGATTGCACATATTCTTAAACATCATGTGCCTTTCGATCAGGTTCCTTACTCATGCTCACTGTGTAGTTTCCGATGTCTGGACAAGGAAACCCTCGTTAGCCACATCAACAAGTACAAGCGCCACAGAGAGGAAGTCAGAAAGGCAGGAGGCAAGGTAGATCATTCAAAAGTCCTTCACCGGTCCAGTTTCCCAAAGGTTATAGGCAGTGATGACATGGTCCTGCTTACCAAGGATGATGCTTGCAAGAGGTTCACTAGACAAGAGGACCCACTTAACCAGGATGATCTCGATAGTATTTTTGAGGATGAAGAGGATGACTTTGATGGTCTTTCATTGCCTTCTTGGGTCAAGGGCGACACTCCATCCAGTCCCCTTGATGCGATGTACACAGCCACACCCTTAACAGCATCTGGTGTAGGGGTGAACTTCCAAGGTCAGTTGCCAGTATTTAACAGTCCTCATCAATTTCGTCCAACCGTACCACATTCTTCAGCATTGGATAAGATATTGACAGCCACAACAACTGAGACTGTGGCCAACCCAGTCATCAACAACAGTATTTATCAAGTGCTAACAACACCACCACTTCCTGTAAATATGAACAAAGCCTCCCCATGGACTATGGTTACCACAGCTACTGCCACCAGACCTACCGCCATCTCCAGTTTGTCAGATTCCAGCCAACAATTTGTGGTTCAAACCCCCAATTATCAATATCCTTCAATTTCTACTACTTTAAACCTGCAAGATCTCTACCCACAAAGTGAATCAAAACCCTCCACCCTTGGACAGTTTCGGACAACCAGTTCTATTATTGCCAATCAGCCAACTCCTTTAATGGATGAGCCACAGAGAGAGAGTCCAGCAATAGTGGACATTCTACCCGCTCTTATTGGTACGGCATCTGAGTCTGATCCCCTTATGTTAGAGATACAGGCTGAGAGGAGTCATACATCTGAGAAGAGGGGATGCGAACCTCAGGAAGGAGGAAGGAAGAAGATCAAGGGAGAGGATCAAACACCACATAATTGCCCTCCAGTAGACCTCTCACCTATTGTTGATGCAATTGACAGGGCAACCAAGCAGATTGTTGATGCCATAGATAGAGAAAGTAGAGCTATCCGTTGTCAGGACCAGTCACTCTTAAAGGTGGTGTCTAGCTTGGGCAGGATAGAGAGGGTTCTGGAGAAGAAACGTGAGACGGGAAGGTCGCCCAGCAGAGAAGTCAGACGCGATAGGGACCATAGAGAAACTGACAAGGAAAACTCTAAGCCAGTCTTGAAAAGTACCGTTAACAAAATTAATTCAATCAGGAAATAAACGGACAAACTAACTGATGGGCGGGAAATAAACCGTACAAACCTAATGATCCATGATAGTTTTCATTAATGTGCCAAAATATGTATATAAAACTAACTTTAATTTTCTTAACTAATGTAGTCGAAGTGTGCTGAACATGCCTGAAACAAGTATAAGTGACTTTCTTAACTGTGAGTGTTTTAAATGAAACATCTCGTGAACTGTTTGTGTCATGATGACCGAACTTTAAAATGGAACATATTAAAAAACCATAAGTATAGAACAGTCTAAAAAAAACAGTATGGAGAGATCTAAATTATTTATACACAGAAGAACTGACCTTTTTAGTGCTCAGGAAATTGACCAAAGGGACTTAGAGACTGTGTAATTTTACAATATACATGTTATCGGAACATTTATTCATTGTAGATGTTATTTTCAGTGTGAAAACACAAATAGTTGTCGAAAGTTTAACCCGGATATTGTTGTTGTTGTTGAGTATTTATAAGATACTGTTTTATTCTTAAGCAATCTTTAGACTCTAGTCTCTAGTATAATTGTTACTTTAGTTTGGCTTGAAAGTGTTCATCTTTAAGGCTTAAGTGGTATTCATTTCATTAAGATTATTTGAGTATATTTTAATACGGCAATCGGAGTTTTGCCTTTGAAAGGTGGGGGTATTGTAGTGCCTCAAAAATCAGTACTTACTATGTTTGTTGCTTTCAGGTGCTAAGATTCATCTGTATTTAATTTGACTGCCATATTGCCTACATGTAGTACTGTTTCCTTGCTATGCGATATTAATGAAACACAGAACTGTACACTTACGTGTTGATCGACACAAAATGACCGACCAAGCACATATTATACATCCCCATGCTCGTTTGATATTCCTATCCAATGTTTGTTTACTTTTAGAACTGGAATCGTAAGTACTTATCCACGTATTTTGTCATCTTACATTCAAGTGAATCACTGTAGCTTTTACATAAGCAATCCTTATTGTTTAAAATATTGTTTAAAACAAGTGTCATCTTTTTACTTGCGCTAGTTTTAGCGTAAACTGCTGTTATTTTCATAAAGCATGTTTTATTTGCCACATTGCCGAAACGGATATGCTTCGCGTCGAATTGCATTATGGGGCTGTCTACTTCTGTAACCAAGCAACGGATAGTTATCGTTGTCATCTTTTAAGATGTTTAAATCTAGAGAAAGTAGTAGATACAATCCCATGGTACATACTTTAACTGAATATTAATTTTATTTTGTTTAAGGTATCGAAATCTAAAAATTTTAGTAAAGTTCTCCATGTAAAACTGACTTTGTGACCATTTTTGTGGACTCGGTCACAATGACCCATTTGGTCACAGTGACCAAACTGGTTGCTAACCATTTTAACTTGGTCAATTTACCATTTTTACCCATTTTGACCAGCTTTTCTTGGCCATTTTTCTCAGTTAGTATAAAAGGGCCTGATTTGTGACCATGGGGGGGACTTCATTTCTGAAAACTTAGCTTGAGGGCACGTCTTATTCATTTAGAGAAATTAACACGATTTTCAGTACATCACCTCATCAGCATGAATTATAGCAACGTAAGCCCATTTTAAACACAAGTATTTATTAGTTTTGATAAAGATTTATGAAACCTATATGAACATTAGACTTTAGAGTAGTCTTTATTCTGTTAAAGGTATCATTTGCCTACTATCAAGGATTTGATAAAGTTAGTAAAAGCCTGAATGGTCTTATTTCTTCACAGATGTAAACTGTTACTTTTACAAGTCATTACTGTTGAGCTGTATACATATATGTTCTTCTGAGTCGTATTTTAATGATAAATAGAGTTTAAAACAACTATGGAAAGCCAAAGTCATCTTTTATATTAAAAGAGATGTCATAAACTGTATCTTGTGAACTACTAGAGTTTAGTGGATTCAATTTGTGGCTTACTGTCATAAATTTGCTTATATCTGTTTATTCTGAACAATTCCTGCCTGTTATAACTCTATACATGAATTAAACTCGGTGAACATTAGTACTGTGTTGCTAGTTTCTGCCTTACTATAAAACAAGTTCAACTTCTCGACCGGTCGAGTCCTCCCAAGAGTGAAAGAGTTTATTCGTCCTGACTTCACAATCACCCTAGCGTGTTACAATAGTTCCCCACTGGATAACATCAGCTATATCTTCAGGATTCGTAATGTTTGAAACACGAATGGTATCACTTGTTATGACGTGACCCCTAAGGTAGGCCTCTCTTATTATCCGTGATGCAGGCGGAGCGAACCTAAAAGGAAACTAGATCAATGCAACGGCATTTTATCTCCAAGAGATAATGACAGTAACTCTGTATTAATTTCATATTCGACAAAGACAATCACAGTTATCTTTCAAAATCATTGACACTACCGTACCTACATCTTGAGCGATACACTAAAGATATCCTAAAGTAAAGACGAGTTTCCATTTTATTCTTATAAACTTCGATTATTTTTTTTGCACTGTCACTTACGATGATGCTCTTGTATCGAAAGCTCAAGAGATAGCAGTGATGTTAGATTGCGCTGCACACTCAGTGCAGACGGTTAGCTACATAAAGATTAACACGTGAGGTCAATCAAGCTTTTCACATCTGAGAAAAGAAAAATATATTCGATATATACGAGGCATTTCTTATCTGTCTCATCAACGACACCGTTTTATTATCCTCCCACGAAAGTATACTCGTGTCCACTCTGCTCCAGAGCCTCGATGTGGAATTACTCGATACGATAACCACTTCCGGTACGTTGTCCATTTTCAGCAATCGCGACAAGTAGAAAGCCAATACTTCAGCTGGTGACAAATACAAAATATATAGCTATAGAACAAGCTTTCTTGACCGTGTCTCTTTACTATAAAGAAAGATCAAATATGAATTTTCTCTCTAATCCATTTCATTTTAGCAAAAAAGCAATGCAAAAGAAAAAAAAATCATTTTTTAATCAAATGTAAAAGACAGTACTGATGTGAATTATTGTTTGGTATGGAAGTACCGCTCATATTTGTTCTCTTATTATATGATCAAAGATTTAGTTAATTATCATAGGAGTCAAGGGAACCAAGTTAAACTGAAATTTCAAATTTTCATTTAACATTTTTGTCATATATTATTGAACTTTTTTTCTGTTTCGCACTTAATGGACTAACAACAGAAACAAAATAAACCATCCAAGAACATATCACATTAAGTCATTACCGTAAACACGGTACGAATCTTGGGCATATCTTGCACAAATAACCGTCCCATCTTCTAGACCAACAATAGCATTCTGCGAATCCCCACACATGCTCCTGTTGCCTGGACGAAAAGAATTCGCAATGCTACCTCGAACATTCCTAATGAATTTCGAACTCTCCTTTGACGGCAAACCTAAAAAAACTGTTGTTTTTTTCACTTACGTTTGATATCAGAATATTCTAGTGGGTCAATTACTAGTGGGAGAGACAAACCACGTTGGAGAAAAGATAACGTGCGACACCACCCGGTGTATCGAGCAATTTAGCTTTTCGATTTTGAACGTGTAAGTCCTAACAAAATTTTATCTGAGTTCTTTTAATCTCTTTCTGTTTACAACAATATTTATATAAATCTAAAAACGATGTTCGACTAGTAAAAAGTAAACAAACAAAAAAAAACAAACAAACAAAAAAACAATATGAGTCACACATAGTATTAGCTACAGGAATTTTATTTTGGTTTACACGTTTTGGTTCTGCACGTTGTTTTGAAGAAATAGATATCTGACCAAACTTTTATGAATATCCTGCAAGTGATATAGAGATATGGTACGGACAGGAATTCTACTTACTCAACTGTCTTACTAAAATCTTTGACCTTGAACTGTGACCTTGACCTTAAGATGTGGGCCTGAATTGTGCCCCAAATACGTCGTTCAGTGAGATAAACATCTGACATAAACTTTCATAAATACCTTTCTGGCGGTTAAAGAAGTCAGACGGACGGACGACGAGAAGCACAACACATTTCGTCCCTTCGGACATATCAATGCTAGGAAAATTTTCATTTATAATAAATGTCTATCTACCCAAATGTTGTTCAACTTACTACACAAAGACTCCGTTTACCTGTTGTACCGTATAAAATGTATCGAGGGCTTGTCGCAATACTTAAACAGGGCACTTCATGATTCAGTTAGACTTGGTCCAGTCTTGAGTAAATCTCTCGGTATAGTCACTTTAATATACTCAATATTGCAATATTATTTCAGTAAAGGTGATAATTCAAACTTACCTTTCGGAACGAACGAATCAGAAAAGTCAGACCAAAATATTTTATCTTCTGTCAAGTTCGTCTGGTTATGTTTAGCATTCTCGACTACAAAACCTGTTATACTTTGTAAAGATCTCTCTTGATCTTTGTTATTCTGGGCATTAGCTGATCGAAATTTGTCCCGATTATTAAAAGTTGTGTTGCCGTATCTTTTTTTTCGAATTGTCACTTCCAAGTTGGTGTATAATTGTAAATAAAGTACGAATAACAAAAGAAAAAAATATTTAAGTAAATCCATCTAACATTCATTTTTCTTGACACAAGTTCTCTCGAATTGTGAAAGCATTAAGTTTCCACGACTGTAAAACATTATAGTGTAATTGTTGGCTTAATGCTTAACACATGGTTTTACAAAACAGTCAGTTAACAAAGACAGTGTCAATTGGAATGATTTACAGAATCATTTATTATATCGCAACATTTTGTAACACTCCATTAACATCGATTTCTTCTCCATTTAAAGATGTCTGCTAACTGACAATCTGAAGAATTACCTTCGCAGCTGTTTCAAACATAAGACCAAAACAAACTAAAAATATTACATTCTTCTTCGACAATATCCCTGATTATAGTTAGATAAAACGTGGCATGGACAAAATCTGGAAGTCGTAAAATTTCCCAGACGCACACTAGGTGAAATTTGCGGTAAGACAAAAAAAAAGACCATTGCTTTAGTGGTTGGTATTGTAAGTTGTAAAACTAAAGTAAAAGCAACTGCTTAACGATAATAAAAAAATCTTCTGGATTTGAAAATTACAAACAAACAAGCTGCAATCTTTATAATATGACATGATCCGGTTTAGAACTCGAAATTACATACATCCAATGGAAAACAGGAAGCCGCAAACAAAAACCTAAACGGCTTTGCAATTCTTGTGGTGATATAAGTACCATTACCTGTACGAATGTGATTTATTCAACAATGTGATAATTTTTAAAACATTATTTTTCTCGTCAATCCAAACATGCATAAACCAGAAAACGTTTTAAACAGTTATGATATGCTCTGCGACTTTGTCAATTTTGTATTTAATACAAGAAATATATTGTGCAAAATATGCAGAAAAATTCAACAGTATATATGATGTCGATGCAGTACTTTTGGCAACATCAAGACCCCTATGAAATTGAGGTAAAGGTCTTATTAAAATCAGTCTTGAAAGTTCGATAATGTGTGTTGTTCTAATTAATGATATGAATTATGTCCAAAAGTTTTCTTCGTGCTTTTGGTTGATATAGAAAAGATTTATGTTACTGGCTGCCTCGTGTTATCCTTGAAACAATTTCCCAGACACTTGCATTTTAAAAACTAAATATTCTGGAAGACTGACAATTTTCCACGTTTATATATATATATGTTACAGCCAATCTGTGAAATCAGCCGTTTCATGAAATGGCTAAAATCTTTAGCCTTTTCGTGAAATGACTAATTCACTCAGCCGTTTCATGAAACGGCTAAATATTTCAGCCTTTTCATGAAATGGCTAAAATCTCCATGTCAGTGTTACACAGATTGACTGGTTCAGTTTCAGCCAATCTATGTAATAATGTCTTGAGTTTAGTTATGCCTTAGATATCATAACTGGTATAATTTATTTGAATATACCACAAAAAACAATAAAAAAGAACATATTTAAAATGATCATAGTCAAATTAAAGCAACACAGCATCGTGCAAGCTAATTAAAACGTATGATAAACCCCACTCCCACTACCCTTTGATTATCTACATTGGTTGCTTTGATCATGGTTTAAGTGACAAATTGTGTAACTAATCATCATTAATAATTGGATAATTATACTTGGTTTACTAATGTAAGTAACCCCACTACCACTATCATTTGATTATCTACATTGATTGCTTTGATCATGGTTTAAGTGACTAATTGTGTAACTAATCATCATTAATAATTGGATAATTATAATTGGTTTACTGAAGTATTTTATATTAATAGTTACTTGTTCTGAATTTCATTACTTCTTTGATCATACCTGAAAAAAAGAAAACTTGAATTGTGTCAACAAGAATAAGTAGAACGATGTATGTGAATTAAACATGAACATTTTGTGTGGTGTTGATAATGTACATTATTGATATGTGCTTCTAGAGTCTGATAATGGTATGTTGCTGATATTGTGTACTTTTATAGGTGAAGGAAAATCGTTCCTGTGCAAAAGTGAGTTCTTAGTATCTCATGTTGTGTGATTCAATTACTTTGAAAATTAGATGATAATTTAAAATCTTTTGCCCAAGATAATAGGAAAAAATTGTAATGTAATTATTGTGCCAGTATGAAATTGAAAATCTCATTATATTATCTGGATCACTCATGGCACATAAAACTGATCATTTGATGTGCTTACATAATGTGCTTTATTATGCTAATTGTTTTATCCAATGTTCAGAACTTTAATAAAAATAAAAGATGGTGTAAACTTCAGTCTTTGTCTTGTTGTCTTGTTTTGTTTTAAAGGCTTGTTTCTTAGTTTAGCCGTTTCATGAAATGACTAAAGCAAATTTTTAGCCATTTCATGAAAAGGCTGAAATATTTAGCCGTTTCATGAAACGGCTGAGTGAATTAGTCATTTCACGAAAAGGCTAAAAATTTTAGCCATTTCATGAAACGGCTGATTTCACAGATTGGCTGTAACATATGTTGAAAATATTTGGCTGAAATATTTAGCCGTTTCATGAAACGGCTGAGTGAATTAGTCATTTCACGAAAAGGCTAAAAATTTTAGCCATTTCATGAAACGGCTGATTTCACAGATTGGCTGTAACATATATAAATGTTAGATGTAAATGTTGGATGAAAATGTTGGATGAAAATGTTTCCTTTATTACACTTTATCTATTCAGGCTTCAGGTTGCAAAACAGAATAATCTACTTTTTTTCTTATTTAAAAATTTAATTTCATGTATTTAAACATTCATTTTATTACAGCAAAAAGATAGCTCATTTGACATTCGTAAAGTCGTATAGATGTTCCTTAAATTTTACTTGGGGCTACACATCAATGTTTGATTTGAATTCCCGCTGAAAAAAAGTGACCATACTTCTAAAGAACAATACTTCAATGCATGTCAAAATTATTGTATTTTGGTAATAAGAAAACGACTGTACACCAGTCTCTGCTGCTGTAGGTGTCCATATCTCTTGTATTATTACGTAGTAAATTCTTGCGACGCTTGTGCAAAAGTAGAGGAAACTTTTGGCAGTAAAACATTGTATCAATTAAATGATTTCATGAAGATATGTCAAAGATTACGTTGCTTAACATGAGCTCTGTAAGAGTGATGTCACTAGGGTAAAAGCTTTTTCTGATCACGTGACGA
Source organism: Cyclina sinensis (assembly GCA_012932295.1). Lineage (NCBI taxonomy): Eukaryota > Metazoa > Mollusca > Bivalvia > Venerida > Veneridae > Cyclina > Cyclina sinensis. The sequence continues at coordinate 1,510,731 of JAAONU010000019.1, forward strand.
TCGAACTTCAATTGCTCCTATGCCAAGTCATATTTATTTCTTTTACTGTATGACGCCATATCGATGTAGAACAAATAAGGCGTCTAACTAAAATTTTAAATAAGCTCGTTAATAGGGAAGAGAATTGTGAACTTTACTGGATCAAAAGGTAGGATAAACAACAATTTAAGAAATCATAATTAAAAGTGATCTGTGGAATGGATGTGATTTTTTATTGTTTATATTAAAACATCTTTGATGGGAAGTTTTTTCATACATTTTTGAATATCAGAAATGCTACACCTTTTTTTTCAAAGGGAAAATTATCCATGTAGCCTAGGAACCCTATGTCATTTCAAAACACCTCTGCAGAGGACTGATGTTAACAGAAAAGACAAAGGAAAATTCGAACCACATTTTGAGCAAACAAAAGAATCCCCTGGAAATTGATCGTTTTAACAACGGAGATAAATCAAAGGAAAGCGTTATTAAACTTATACATACGTTTTTGGTCCAGGTTGGCTATGTATTAATGGACCACCCGGAGATAATATGGCAAACCAACTCTTGAAATTCAATGTGTATTGTGACGCCAAATGGAAAACAGGTACACAATCGGTTAGTGAACGATAACATTCAAGAATGTGATTGAGTAATACAATTATTCCTTGCAGCTATGTCACTGGTTTTTGCGCTTGAATGAATTGCCCGGACTTCCAAAACACAAACAGTGTACCAGTCTCTGTTTAAAAATCCAAGTAATACATGCTATATCTTGTTAGATTATATCGCTAGTAACTATACGAGGGCATGTTGCTGCGGATAAAGACAGTACTGGGTAAAACATATCATAAAATTAACTGTACAAATGTGATTGCATAATGTTAGCCTTTGTTTCAAATTTATGAAATTAAATTATCTAAACATTATGTGTTATTGTTATAGTCATTACAATATGTCTTATTAATTAATTATACAAGATTTTCTTTACTTGACTGTACTGTAATCAGTTTGTCCGTCGGTGTGTTTAGTCAGTTGGTCTGTCTCGAAACCTGTTCAATGCCTAACTTTACTATGAACTGCAGGATTGTCAAAAAACTTGCCTTGATGAAACAGTGTATGCTATATGAAAAATCAAGGTCATGATTAGAAGGTCAAAGGACTAAGTTAAGTTCTTCTTTGTAAGGTCGGGCTCTAGTTTTGCCGTAGATTACATGATACTCAACTCAGGACAAAAATTTGTCTTGATAGAAAGGTGTGTTTCGTGCAAGAATCAGATTGCTTCCTGAGAGGTCAAAGTCATAAAGGTCAATGGTAGACATTGAGTGCTGCTTGTTTGTCCGAGCTCATACTTCGCCATTGACTGATTACATTATGCAGTCATGGTCATGTCCGGGCTGTAACGTTTTCATGCATGTGTCATAGGGTAGACGTGCGAGAAAATACTTCGGAAGTGGGAAGGAAAATGCTGATGCTGACGGTCTATCCAGAATGCACGAACAAGATCTTCAAGCATTTGATTCAACGATCACAAACGACGCCATTAATGCTTTGTCGCTCTCTGTTTTGGCTGATATCGAACAGTCTCCAGCAGCCTATAGTGTGGTCTCTCCAGAAAGCTTGAAAGAGGTAGAACCTTCTGACGATTTCCCTCCCGATGACTTAATAGACTCACTAGCCTTGAGTTCGAAGGACTGGCGAAAAGCACAACATGATGATGCAACCATATCGAAAATTGCTACTTACCTGAAGGATGGTGTTAAGCCAACAGCTAAGCAGGACAACACTGATGATCCGACAGTTAGGAAGTATCTTCGAGAATGGAGCCACTTGGAACTTCGAGATGGTGTTGTCTTTCGTCAGGGTCATGTGAACGGCGAAGGATATCTACAATTACTCTTACCAGCTCATCTGCGGGAGGAGATATTTCTTGCTCTGCATAATGACCTTGGACACCAAGGAAGGGACAGGACAACATCGCTATTTAAACAGAGGTTTTACTGGCCCGGCATGGATACCTGGATCGAAGAAAGGGTTCGACAGTGTGATCGCTGTATCAAGAGGAAGACATTTCCTTCAAAAGCTCCACTGATCAACTTCACATCCTCGGCTCCAATGGAAATACTATGTATAGACTTTCTTAGTCTTGAGAAGTCTAAAGGTGGCCAAGAACACATTCTTGTTGCTACTGACCACTTTACAAGGTACTCCCAGGCTTATCCCACGAAAAACCAGACAGCAAAAACAACTGCTCGTATTTTATTTGACCAGTTCATTGTACATTACGGTTTTCCGTCACGCATACACAGTGACCAGGGAGCAAACTTCGAATCGTCTTTGATTAAAGAGTTGTGTCAGTTAGCTGGAGTTGCCAAGTCCCACACTACACCGTATCATCCTATGGAAAATCCAGTAGAACGTTTCAATTCCACTCTTCTGAAAATGCTTGGAACGTTAGAACACAACATGAAAGCAGACGCTTACAAGAAGGCTCAAGAAACGTCTAGACAAGCAGCTAACAAGAACAAACAACTCTATGATATAAAAGCCAAAGCAAGTCAACTTAAACCAGGAGACCTAGTACTTGCTAGAAATGTAAATATTCGTGGTAAACACAAGCTAGCAGATCGCTGGGAAGATACACCATACATAGTTGTTTCACAGCCAAACGAAGAACTCCCAGTTTATGAAATTTTGAAAGATTGCCGAAACGCAAGGAAAACACGAGTTCTTCACAGAAACCATTTACTACCTCTGTGTATGAAAAAGAATACTTACAGTGATAATCTTTGCACATCCACACAACAGAGTTAACCAAATACAGATATCTGTGATGACATTGACCATAGCGTAACAGTTGAGTCGTTAGATGAATCAGGATAAGGGCACACCAGTGATTTATCAGATTTAATCAGAACGTAGAAACGTGCACCTTTAAAGTACTTTTTACTACATAGACTTAATACTTACCTTTTACTATATGGACATACTTACCTGATTTTAACTACAGTGTATCTTTGTAAAGAAAATGTGAAATCTTTTTTGCAATACTTACCTGATACAAGAGACTGTTATCTTAATAGATGACTTCTAATAAACTCTGAAATAAAATGAGTATACTTACCTGAATATCAAGTAACTTACCTGTCAGTGTGATATGTACATTCATTTCGAGAAGCCAAGTCAGTGATTCGTAAATGTGTCAAATAAAAATATACTTTCCTGATTCAAACTGAGTTGGAGAGTGTATAAAGTATGCGTGAGTGGAATATTATTGCTATGAATATATGCGAAATATAAATGGACTTATGTAGTACTAAATGTGTAATTTTCAAATACATATATTTATACGTACTACATATAATAGTATCCATACATTACAGTAATGTAAAACTTCACAATATTCAAGCACAATACATTCTCTGAAATTATTTCGTTGTTTTTATTTCTTTTAAAATTTTCAAACATTAAATAAACATTTTGTAATGTCGAGGACGACATTCTCTGACCAGGGGGAGAGTGTCATAGGGTAGACGTGCGAGAAAATACTTCGTTGTTTTTACTTTTCGTTGAATTAAATGTTTGTGGTTTTGGCTTTCCATATTTCCTATATACCTTCGTAATAGTCCAAGGGAAGTCACCCAATTATATTAATTTCCTATACACCTATAACTTATAATTATTATATGCACGTGATCACTAATATCCAATCACAGTGTTGGTCACTTTAGGTCAAAATATTCAAAATAGCCAGTTTGCGCTTTTTGTCTTTCTTGAATTGCTGTGCATTTTGCTATTTGGACTGGAATTTTTATAATATCCAGGTATTTATAACTTACATATTATATTATTTATCGATATGTAATTGTTGAAATGTGTTTTGTAAACAATTTCGTGCTTTCACCTGCAATTCGCTATTGTTCAGCATGAATGATTTTCTCAAGAGGTAAATTGTTGTTTACATTTTTGACAGCTGTCATCTGTCAAAGCCCTATTATAATTTCTGATTTAAAATCTTGTTGTTGATTATTATTGTAATTAGATTAAATTTCATTTTCAGGATCCTTTATATATGCTGAGACGATGTTACTCCATGACATTAAATCAGTGATTCTGCAAACTTTCTTATTTTTCAAGTCTCTTCTTATTTAAAGAACCCCATACCCTAAAACTGAAGCTAGTTGAGGCGCACTATAAAGTAAATACCTGTTTTACAGAAATAAGAGACACATACTTAGAAATCAAAAATAAGAGACTGTGAAACATGAAGGACTTTTGAAATAAATTTGCAAAAATATTGCCAATAATGAGCTGATGTGTCATGTTAAAAGGAAACCGTCGCTACTATGGATTCTATATCATATCTCACAACAAGATATTGTAACTTTCTTACTTTTTTGACAAACATAAACTGTAAAGTATTAGAAATACTTGTTCAAAAAGAGTTTTAACATTACAATCAGTGAAAAAAAAAGATTTATTGTTTCCAACTGATTACAACTTTCAGTTAATTCCCATGTAAAATTATTTTCATTTGCAGTTTTATAGATTAATTCATATCGATATTGTTTAATTCTATTACCAACTTTTGCACAGTTCAGAAAGTAATGAAGGTTTGCCAATTAACATCGTTTCTGAATTCAGCTGTCCAATATTTATGAAACTGTTGAAATTGCAGTTCTGTTAGTTTGTTTCTAATTTGTTTATTTGATACTTGTTCAAAATAATTTCTCGGACTATCTTCTAAAGTTGTTAAACTTTTGTCCGAGTTGATGGTTCAGTTGTGATTACGTTTAACCATTCTTTAGGAATAGCTTGTTTCAGTCTTAATTTTTCGGTGAACTAATTTTGTTTCACATTCAGATGAATATTATAACATGTTCACTTATTTGCCATCATCAGAGAATCAGTCGTTAAAGTAAATTTAAAGGATAGGAATGTAAAGTATGTAAGCAGTTTCCATTCATGAAACATCCCTCAAATAGTAGCTTTATGACAAAATTTACATCGAAATCAACTGTTTAAAAGAGAAATGGGAATTTATGCATCAGAACTTACTGCACAGTCGAAGAAATCAGGGCACAGCCATTATTGCAATTTTTAATCTCGCGAGAGAGGCGGGACTGAGGCTGTGACGTCAGTTACGCACTTATGGTAGTAGATTTATCGCTCTAGTAAGAGCCAGTGATTCAGAAATACCTTGCTAACAGATACGCAATTTAACGCATTGATCAGTTTTTAAATACCAATAAAATAATAAACCACAAGTGCAAGAAACACAATAAAAGCATACAAGTTAATTTTAGAAACGTTTACAAGTTGTACATAAAATAATATAAAAAATAATGTGGTTTATATTTGATTTTAATAAGTAAATTAAGCTTTTGGTGTCGATAGAATTGGTTGAAATCTTACCTTGGCAGTTGATAAATATTCCATTTTCATTCCATAATTGGTTTTAAAATATCAATGATGCATATCTTCTCAACATTTAACCTGTTGTGTTACACTTCCCCACGTGCCCTCAGATCATTATTACATCATTAACAATACATTGTAATATGTAAGTGTTGTCAAATGTAGTGTATTCAGATGTCCTTATGTGTTTCTTGTATTTTAACAGCTAATGAAATGTCAAAGATCAATAGCAACACCTCATATCCTGGGCTTATGCACATTAATCTACGCCCACGGACCCTTGTTATATTCTGCACAGCTGTCAAAACAAAGCAAATAATCCAAACATTGTTTAAGTTGAGACAATTAGCAAAATTTTGTGGTGAGAGATTTAACAAACTGATTGAATTACTTTCGATTTGTAACAATTGTGAAAATTGTACGTGATATTTTCTTTCAGCAGTGATCTTTATTTAAGTAATTTATTTCCATGCAGTTAAATACTAAATTTAATTTTATGATTATGATGAGAAAGAAATCACTTGACTTTTAGATATGATAAACAGACAGAGATTCAGGGTTTTTTATATTGTTTTATATTATACGTTTTTAGTCTTTTTTCTGTAGTTCAAACATTTCCTGGTGCTGAAATAGACTTCATTTGTAATGAAAAAAAAATCATTTGCAATAAGTCCAACAGATTTTTTCTCTCCATTTTTGTCAAATAAATTAAAAGAAAATTAATATAATTTCTGATGATTTTCCCCCTGAAGTGAGTAACTGACGTCACGCGCACCTGTATTCAATTAGTAAATCTAGAAAATGACAATGCTCACGCACTTCATCAATATCGAAAAATCAACAGTTTATTTTTTGTTATAAAGCTATAAATGCCATTCTTTCTACGTTGTATCAGCGCGAACGTATCATTTGTCGTATTTTTTTTCTAATATTTTCGGTATTTCTCCGCAATGTTTGAATTTATCCAGTTCTCAAATACAAGGCATTTGCCGTTATAACCCAATACAATTTGTACGGTGCCCCTACAGTGACATCCGTGACACTTTTTATGTTTCGTGAAAACGAAATAACATTTTCTAAAAAAGCATAACAATATTTTGTAACTACGAAATGTATTTCGTAAAAAAGTAATAATTATTATTTCGTAAAAACGAAATGACATTTCGAAAAACGTAATATTATTTCGTAAAAACGTAACATGAATTGGTATAAACGTGAAATATTTCGTAATTACTAAATGTTTTTCGTAAAAACGTAATAATATTTCCTAAAAACGAAATAACATTTCATATAAACGTAATAACATTTCGTAAATACGAAATGTATTTCGTGAAAATGGAATAACATTTCGTAAAAACGTAACAATATTTCGTAATTAGGAAATAATAATTCGTAAAAACAAATTATTGTTACGATTTGGCGCGAAGCTTTTGACATCTGCATGACTATTTGAGCTTATTTACCGTCGGTACCGGTTGCCCATATGACCGACGCCCCCGAAGAGATTAGTTAATTTATGTTATGGGGGTAGTGCAAGATACAGAAAGCATCCCATTCCAGAGACACCCCTAGTTGTTTTACATGCTCAATGTATAGCACTGTTACATGGGACCTCGGTTTAACGTCTCATCCGAATGACTTTTAGTAAAGTTAGTGGAGGAGCGGGGAATCGAACTCGGGACCCCTGGTATACCAGTCCAGCGCGTTACCACTAGACCACATACGCTTCTCATCTGCGTGACTCTGCTGAGACCTCGTTTTTATAAAACATTATTATGTTTTTACGAAATGCATTTCGTTTTAACGAAATATTATTACATTTTTACGAATTTTTATTGCGTTTTTACGAAATACATTTCGTATTTTTGAAATATTATTACGTTTTTACGAAATATTATTTCGTTCTCACGAAATATTTTTACATTTTTACGAAATATTATTTCGTTTTCATGAAATATTATTACGTTTTTATGAAATTAAAAAAGTGTCTCGGATGTCACTTAAGGGGCACCGTAATAAAGATTTGATTAAAAGGAGATTTTCTTCTCCATATCTGACAAATAATTCTTATAACTGCATTAAGATAACAAAATAAATTAACTCGAAACTTTTAAACTTTCGCAAAAGTTCTATGCCGGTCACTGCCACCTATCTGTGAATTTTAACTTTTATAACATTTCTTATGCTGTTTGTAAGAACTGAATGTAATGATGCATTATTATCAGGATAAAATGGTGGGATAACTCTGGAAACAGAAATTGTTACTTTGATATACTATAAGAGTTTATACGAATATGGTGCAGTTTCGTTTTGCTCGACAGAGTCACACAAAATAAAGGTCAAGCAAACTAAGCTTTGGGAAATCTTACGAACCTGAAACAAAACAGAACAGAATGCAATGCATCATAGAATACACAACCTAGAGCGGGATTCGAATTCTGATCTTAACGCATCGAAGACCAACACTGCATTTATACACTTTCAGGAAGGTATGCTCTAGACCGTTATAAAAAAATGTTTACTGAGTGTGGGACTACAACTCCTTATCAACCACCCCCTACCCCCTTGTAATAACTGCAAAATATCTATCATATATCATTATATCATCACAGATAAATCTCCAAGCAGAAGTGAACACTGGGACTGTAATAAACAACAGTAGACGATCAAGGGATTTAGCAGAAGTGAACACTATGACTGTAATAAACAACAGTAGACGATCAAGGGATTTAGCAGAAGTGAACACTATGACTGTAATAAACAACAGTAGACGATCAAGGGATTTAGCAGAAGTGAACACTATGACTGTAATAAACAACAGTAGACGATCAAGGGATTTAGCAGAAGTGAACACTATGACTGTAATAAACAACAGTAGACGATCAAGGGATTTAGCAGAAGTGAACACTATGACTGTAATAAACAACAGTAGACGATCAAGGGATTTAGCAGAAGTGAACACTATGACTGTAATAAACAACAGTAGACGATCAAGGGATTTAGCAGAAGTGAACACTATGACTGTAATAAACAACAGTAGACGATCAAGGGATTTAGCAGTTTGAACTAGGGGAAGGCTTGTTCTACTTCTACTTTTGACTTCATTTTTTCATTTCAGTTATCCATTCAAAATTGTCATTATCTGGACAGACTTAAAACATACACATGGTTTTGCTAATCATTTATTTTTAAGTGCTGTTTGCTAGGTGGTCCAAGTCGCTAAGTCATGCACCTGTAGAAAACTGTTATACATGAATTTCAAAATGTATAAAATGAGCCTTTATACATATATAATGAGCTTCATTAAATAATCATTCAACTCTTCATCCTCACATTACGCAAATGAGGGTGTTAAATGTTTCATTATTTACTTTTCAAAATAAAAAAATCTATCTAAAGCCCAACATGAGTTACTTACTAATAGGCAAAATACAATATATGTGTTTGCATGAACTTATGAAAATTAATTTCTTCCTTCCTTTTAATGTTTTTTTTTTTTTGTTCATATGTTTTGGGTAACATTCAATTCTAAGTATGTGGACACCCTGCTTTGGTTTATTTTTAAAATATGTAAATAAAAAAAGCAGAATGTGTTGTAATGTAGACGACATTTTGAAATTTTATATCTGTAAGGATGGGAAAATATGTTCAAAACACTGCCAAACAAATTAACAATGAACAACTAGTGTAGAGGCATTGGTGTGTATATGCCCATAGTACGTTGTGAAGTTGTAAGGAAACACATTTCAATGCCAGCAAATTGCCCTGTTATCTTACTGTATCCTGTTATTTTAATGACAATGATAAAGTAACTGGCAGATTTAAGACTGATTTAACAGGACAGTAATACTGTAAATAAGCTGGCTTGTAAGGTGATGTTTTAGTCTACAGTGCATTAACGTAGTTCATCCATATACAACTATCTTTATGTTGATAGTTTTTACCTTATTTGTATGCTATCAATGTTAACAAGAATGTTTCTTGAAGAAATTGATGTCTTTTAGGGAACTGCCAGGCTCTGTCTCATAAAAAAGAAATATCAAAGAAACAAGACTTTTTCATTAGAACAGTCAACTCTATGGATGCCGATGTTAATGTTCCAGTGATGTTATTATATTTATATAGAAAAGCGTTTCTTATTTTTCAAGATTTATTTATATCAACAGAATTGCAAAATAATTATCAGAGAGAAGATACATGAAAATACAAGTGTAACTGTCAGCAATTCTCAGTAAGAGTTATTTCAAATGATTGTCTAAATTAACCTAGATATTCGGTAATTTTATGGTTTATAAACATTCAACATCTCTATATGGACATAACTTTTGGCTTTTGGATTTTCTGTCAGAAGTCTGAAAAAATACTGGTGAAACGACAGCATGAGGAATAAATTTCAAATAACAAAATAACGTTTAATATGGGCAAAACTACAATACATGTATTATGTAAACGAACTATGGCGTTTGTCATTCTGATGCAGGTTTCTTGTCAATACGAAAGTTTCTACTGCTAAAACACTGTTGTAACTGTCAGATATGAAAGGACACAAACACAGCCCTGACTCCTGCAGGTTCTGACATATTTGAAACTGAAAAATAGACCTCAAGAAATTCTAAGATTGGTCATTATATGTCACCTAAATAGTAACACTAAAGCATAAACATATTTTGTGTAAATATTCAAGTTTGCTGTGTTAAACATAAAACAAATCCCAGGACAATCCATGTTGTATGCAGAAAATTGAACAAATAAGTTGTTGTCTGGAAGAACCCCATGTATATACTCTGAACTACTAGGCTGAAGTGAAATGTTGTATATTTTGTTTTCACTGGTGACATTTTTTTCAATTTTCAAATCATTGTATCCTGGCAAATGTAACATGAAGTGAAGATTGCATATGCTGAAATGTAATAACAGTTAAAAAGCTGCTCTTCATCCTTGATTTTGTTTATTTGAATAAATGACCTGTTATCCGTAACATAAACTGTTGAAAAGAAAGCAATTTTCCAATTGTCTTGTATATACATGAAAAGCTGAGTTTTTTCATGAATTTGTCGACGAAGTCATTGCTTAAATGTCTGTTAACATCTATCTGTCTGTATACTGTGTGCAAATGATAACTACCTCTACCTTATAACTGCTTCCATTTCTTGAAAAGTAACAATCTGGTATCTTCAATATTAAGGCAAGTGAAGTCACACTTGAACACAACACCTAGAAATACAAAAGTACAACGGCTTAAAAGAAATATAGTTAAGATGTATGCTTTGCCCGAAATGCACCCACTGATAACCATTGCTTTCTGTATTACTGTCAGTGTTGAAGAACAATCACAGGTGTTCCTACTGTATATACTTCGTACACATATTCAGCTATGTAATCATAATACACTTCAGTTTCAGGTTACACTGACAAAAGATTCCAAATCCTATCTGACTGTGGCTGTCTAAGAGGGTTCTGTTCACAAAACTCTCTTTTCCAACTCTTATCGCAAAGGACTGAAAACAAAGAGGGATAATGCAGAGGTAAACATAGAAATTTAATTTCCCAATTAAATAAGTTACTCCCTAAAACATGACTTATAATGAATTCATTTGTCCATTGCTACTTATTTGTCATAGGTTTTTCCAGTCTTTCAAAATCTTCAGTGTGGAAAGTACTGAACTTGTTATTATATAAATGTTCTACATTGTAAAGGAAACTAGGGTTTCATAGCAAATGGAATGAGACCTCTACCAGACTTGTTTTTAAAAATCTTAAGGAAAAATTAAAACTTTGCTGGTAAATTGAGTCTACCAAAGAAAACAATTGTGAAAACTTTTGATAGTTTCTTGACAGTAGTTCTGCTATATTAACATCGTGATGTTGACAAATATGTTTCATTCCCAGCTATTCAAAAACTACCAATTTAAAAACTGCTAAACTGAAACTAAGCTAAGTATATGCACCATTTTACCGGAAAAAAAAGAAATATCCTTATGTCAATAAATAAGACATAATTTGATTTACCCATTGAAACTATTGTAAGATTCTTCAAGAAACAGTCAACATCTGTAAGTCCCTTTCAGTACGCGTCTTTACTGACAATTGACATGTGTGGAAAGAATAAAACATGCACTTAGAAATTAGTGGTTATAAATTTACAGTCAGTTAAGTGTGTAGATTAAGTTTCAATATTGTTTTAAGGGAAAATGTGTAAAAAATACCTGAAAGTTTTCAGTTTAAAAATGAAGTTTCCCTGTGTGATATAATTACGAACTGTTACCAGAATAGACAGCCATGAAAGCGATGATTACCACGGTCCATCTAATGCCCCTTAGGGCATCACCCAGTACAGTGGAGAGTTTTTAAACTGCGACAGAGCGTCTGTTGAAAATGAATATGCAGCAGAGCGTCTGGAGCGGATATTTTCTCTAACATACTTATTCTGCGGCCCGGCCATCCTAATTGCAGCCTCATTTGCGGCTCTAGTTTTAAAAATATGCAATCATTTGATTTCTCTAAATGTTTATTAGCGAGAGTTAGAAAGTAAAGGAAGCTGCATTTAATGTACTCAATCTGATTGTTTCATTATGATTGGCAAATATTTGTTTGTGTTTTTAGGTAAATGTTGTGTTTAAATTTAACAGAGAAACTGACTGTAATTTACATATAATTTTGCATAATTTTTGATAACTTTAATAACAACAGCAATCAAATTGAAATTCATTTACTACACGTAAAAATCAGACTTGTAATTCAGATTCAAGCGTTTTCGCAACTTTTTTTCCCGCAGAAGAATGTTTTTCCTACTTGTCAAATCATTTGATAAAAACATAAGACTTGATATTTTAAAAAAAGAAGACACATTTAAATGTTTAGAATGCCAACAATTCCCTAGAATTCAGAAAATTCCTATAATTCCAGCAGGCGATGTGTTGCTAAATTAATTGTGTATTGTTCGATCTATTTGAATTTATTTATCATCGATGCCCGACTGATGGGTACCTCGAATTTTATACAGTTTATATTATTTTTATTTCATGTAATCTGTATTTATTACTTGTCGGTCATGTACCAAATTTTATCGAATTTATTGCAAGCGCGTGTCCACGGTAGATCACAAACGCATGCAGACGAGGCCGTGAAATAACTAATGACGTCACACAATCTTCATATCAAGTAAAATTCTACATTTTCAAAATTGATAAAGTACGTTTACTTAACAGAAGTTGTCCTGCGGCATGTCTACATGTTAAAGAAACTTGGCTAGATGAAAGTATTTCTGAAATTTCCATTGAAAATTACAGCATAGCAAGAAAGGATCTTAACAGACAAGGAGAAGGTGTTTGTATGTATAGAAGAAATGATCTTTCATTTAATTGAGTCGTTTAGCATTTTCACGATGAATTAGAGGCGGTTTGGATAGAGATTCTTTTACCAAAAAACTAAACCTATTTTATTTGGTTGTGTATATAGACCTCCACGTCAGAACGATTTTTAATCTACTAGATTCATTTTCATCTTATTTCAGCGACGACGAATGTTTCTCCTGGGTGATTTTAATACTGATATTTCAAATAAAGTGAACACTGTTTTAGTTAAGTCATTACAGAGTTTTTTTTTATATGTTTGATATTTTACAATTAATAAAACATTTTACTAGAGTGTGTAATACATCCTGTAAAACTACTGATCTCATTTAGGTGTCTGACAGAGACAAAATAAGTCAAAGTGTAGTTCTTGATATTGGTTTAAGTGATCACTCTCTCATTTATTGTACAAGGAAAAATACCAAAGATTTTATCACTAAACACAGTACAGTTAAAGTGAGGACTTTGAAAAACTATAATAGGGAAACATGTCGACAGATCTTGTTAACACTGATTGGTCATCTGTACTCATATGTGGTAATGTCTTGGGTGCTTGGACTTGTTATGAAATTACATTTTTATCTTAAATTAATAATATAGCGCCTGTTAAAGAGATCAGAATTAGGCCTTAACAAAGAACTGAACCTTGTGTAACAAATTAAATGTTACTGTCTATTTGTGATAGAGACAATTAAAACTTTTTCTGTTTACACAAACACACACACAGTTATTCTGAAAGTGACGAAATATCAGAAATAATACCCAATAAAGAGCAGTATTGTTGATAACCGGAATGACTTCAAGTGTCTTTGGAAATCCTTAAAGAGCTGGGCATGCCTTCTAAAAAGAGTGACAAATCTTCTACGTGTAGTAATATTTGTTTGAAAATCAATTGTAAAATTATTTTTGATGAATTAGATGTTGCCATTCATTTCAATATTTTTACAACTGTTGCCTCAAATCTAGTATAATACTATCCAAATTGCCAAAAGCCTCGGGGCAGTTTGGTAAAAACGTGTAGCATCTTTCTGTTTTAACAAAGGTGTTTTTTTAAATAACTATTTTTTTCTCTTGTTTCAGAAAACAGTTTTGAAATATCTCAACAAACTTAGTGTTAGTAAGGCCACAGGTTTAGATGGAATCTCTTCCAGGTTTTGAAGGATGGTGCAACAGTTATTGCTAGTCCACTTACACATGTTTACACATCTTTAATTCAAGGTGTTGTACCTGATGAACTTAAGTCTGCTCAGGTTGTGCCATTATACAAGAAAAATGATGAAACTGTTGGTAATTATAGACCTGTATCAATTCTTTGCATTGTTTCTAAATTTTTTTCCAGAGAATCGTTTATGGTCAGATTGATAAGTATCTACAAGACAAGAATTTGCTCTATTATTTTCAGTCATGTTTTAGAAAATATTTTCAACGGATTCCGTATTTATCTGATATTAAAGATTTAATTTAGATAAAGGAAATTATGTTGGCATGGTACTTCTGGATCTACATAAAGCATTTAACACTGTTGACCATTGTATTCTTTAGTCGAAGCTAGAAATTTTAGGTTTAAGTTATGACGTCATAAGATGGTTTCGGTCTTATTTGTCTGATCGCCAACAGTGTATCACTTTGTCATGCATAAGTACATCATCTGCAAAGGTCACATGTGGTGTACCTCAGGGGTCCATATTTGGTCCTCTCCTCTTTTTGATATATTTAAATGACATGTCTGGAGTTGTGAAAAATAAACTTTTTATATGCAGATGATTCTGCTATTTTAGTAGCAGGTAAAACAAGGTTGAAATTAAACGGATACATACTGGATATCTTGTGAGAGTCGATGATTGGTTAGTAGACAATAAGTTATCCCCCCCCCCCATATTGGAAAAACTGAAAGTATTCTGTTTGGTTCAAAACCTAGGTTAAAGAAGGAATCCACTCTTGGTATGAAGTGCAAAGGTACTGAAATCAAACATACTGACCCTCTTTAGTATTTAGGTGCAACATTGGACCAGTCCTTGAGTTTTGAGTTTATGAATACTTCAGTTTTACGTAACGCTAGTGCAAGACTGAATTTTTTATATAGGATGATTTTTTTATCATTTTTTACCAAGAAACTTTTAGTCATGTCGTTGATCCGATGTCACTTTTATTATGCCTGCTCGGTATGGTATTTTGGACTTTCTCAGAAACTTAAGAACTACCCAAAATAAAATCATTAGATTTGTGATAAACCTTGAACAAAGAAGTCACATATATCCAGAACATTGCTTAAAGTTAGGTTGGTCACCTACTGAAAAAATGAGATGGACTGATTACTCTCAGTCACGTTTTTAAATTTCACACAGGTTCCGTTTCTCCTGATTTCAGTGAAAATTTTATTATAGCCAGTTCTAGCCAAAAATGATGTCTTAGTTGCATGTCTCAGTGTGGTATCTAGGTACGTATTCGGCATGTTTTAGAGAAGGGTGCAGTACTAAACAGGTTGAAGGTTGTTTTTGTCCATAAAGAGACATTGTTATTTTGAAATACAGTATCAATCTTTAAAATGTACGTATCTTATCAAACAAAGCAGCTCATTTTGAAACATGAATTGTAAAATTAGTCAGTCTTCACAAATTAATGTAATTGATGCGGTTTGCAAGAGTTACGTGACTGATACATCACAATGATAGAAAATTTATAAATGAAACCCTCTGGCTGAATCCGTAAACTCGGCAACTTTTTTAGATATTTTATCGCGATGTAGATGATTGATTTTTGTGTGTTCACGTCCCGAAAAAGACAGCTTACAATTCATATGAGAAATGGAAATCAAAGGATAATATACAAACGAAGAATTTAGCACGAGGCATGAGAAGTAGGTATGGGAAGTAAAAGTTTCAGTTTCAAGTGCAAACCGGTGGAGATGTGGAGAATTTGGGCATGTCTTATCTGCTCACTCATTTCACTTCTTGTACAATCTGGTGGTTTTCTCAGTACAGGATGGATCTACCTGAAAGGTGACGTCTATACCATTCATGCTGGACTTTGGTACCGTGTGACATGTAAGAAAGGTGAAGATTGTAGCATAACAACCATGATCAACAACAAGGGTAAAGTCAATTGTATATAAACAAAGACCTAAAATGACACATTATCTTTATACAATGTCGTACATCTACTTTGTACTCAAATCACTTAAAGAAATTTAAAGGTCAGAGTTACCGACTGAAAAAGCATCATTTTGGCAGCTTGCATCACATTCGTCACAATTAAGTACCTCTATCTAAATGGAGAAAAGCGGAGTAATCTGGGTATACCTTGTCGATTTGTCCAGTTCAAACAGATAACATTCTAGACGCAATAAGAATGTCATGGGTTTTACTTTTACAGTTGTTACCAGGTTTCCACCGCCGCCTGAGCCATCTATTTAATGTCAATTATTTCCTCCGTTAATGTGGTTAACTCCTCCGCTAAAACGTCTTTTGTTCTTTTTTGTTAGTCCCCCACCCCCACAAACAAACTAATATTTATTCAGAAATATATTTGTTTCAACTATTTTTTCTCTTTCTAAGTGATTTCAACCGTTATCCCAAAATAAGCATGTCAAAGCAAGATCGCGGTAGTACAAAGATGGTCATCTCTGGAATCTAGAGTGAACAAGACCGTTATTGTATCTGTAAAGGTTAACATTTAGACAACGTGGTAGATTTAAATCTTTTAGATACTCATACATGTTGGCATCAATTTCTTACAGACATGCTGGAGTATCAGATCGAGACAAGTATCGCCCTGACGGCATGCATCGCTTCCATTGCTTCCATTATTGTCCATCTGAGACGCAGCCAGAGCAGGAATTTAATTACCCTTCTCATGTTTGGAATGCTAGCAAGTATGCTTTCTGGTAAGGCTTTGAAGTGTTAAAATCAAGTCAAGTAATTCATGAGGTAATTTGAATGTAATGGCTTCAAATTTGGAAATAATGTTAAACTATGTGTGAACGTCTAAGCTTATTTTGATAATTATGTAGTGTTTATTGTTTGTTCTTAATGATACCATAAAGTTCTAAAAACGCGGTTTATATTGGCAGATAAAGTTGAATTGATTTCAGTATATCGAAAAATAAAATTCTTGATATCTTAGACTCTTTAAAGAAATTAAAAACCTATTTGGTGTTTTCAAAGTAGGATCTGTTCAGGGTATATCAGATGTATTTCGTAAAAGCAAAATTTTATGATCATATAGCTGTTGTTGATGTTGTTTTTGCATTAGCGCTTCACGTGGTTACATTTCTCATGTCACGAATAAAACTGTCCTTAACAAATTCTACAAAAAAGAACACACGAGAGGGTTTTTTATGTAATACTACAGAAATATTTGAAAACACACATGCAGATCCAATATTTTCCCAGGTCTTCTAGCTATAACAGCAGCCGGAAAGATGGGGCATAAGTACTTACAACATCACGATGAACAGGTGGGTAATTACGGCAAAAGTGTATACAAGACACCATACTCTGCAATTGTTACAGGTGTCGGCGGGCTATTTGCTTGTTTGGTCACCTTTGGTTTTATTTTAGAAGCTCATATAAACAGGCCGACACGCATCTATTTTCAACTAGCAACCAAATACAACTGTGCACAGTAGCCACGGAAGCCGTCCTTACAGAGGATCCCGATACTGATAAGAATTTTGCCAAGGAAAATAGTCACGTTTCCAGACGCTTGTCAAACTCTGTATCGACTAATGAGATCAAAATGTTGCGAACTGTTAACGAAACCACACTAAAACCTGCTCAGCTTTTTTACACTAAAACCAGTCATGATATTTCTAAACGCTTGCCAAGTTCGGTGTCGTCTAATGACATCAAAACATTCCATTGTTTTGACAAAATTACCAATCGAGTACCACAATGTCGTACTATAACCAGTCAAGGTGTTTCTAGACGTTTGCCTATCAATAATTCGTCTGATAAAGCCGACCAAACGCAGTGTGCTGAAGGGATGGTAACTAAAGGTGAAAGGAAGAAAGAGTACACTGGCCCTGTGGTGACCACCGCTTTTTGTCCCGAGACCGTGGTGAATGTTAAAAATCAAATAAATCCAATCTTAGGAGACCAGAAATCTTTTGAGGAAATTTCAAACGCTAAAGACCTGTGTGGACATGTTGTCCTACAAAGTGGACAACATATAGTAGTAAATGATATTTATAATCTATAGCACATGCAATGTACTGACATGATATTTATAATCTATAGCACATGCAATGTACTGACATGATATTTATAATCTATAGCACATGCAATGTACTGACATGATATTTATAATCTATAGCACATGCAACGTACTGACATGATATTTATAATCTATAGCACATGCAACGTACTGACATGATATTTATAATCTATAGCACATGCAATGTACTGACATGATATTTATAATCTATAGCACACGCAATGTACTGACATGATATTTATAATCTATAGCACACGCAATGTACTGACATGATATTTATAATCTATAGCACACGCAATGTACTGACATGATATTTATAATCTATAGCAAACGCAATGTACTGACATGATATTTATAATCTATAGCACATGCAATGTACTGACATGATATTTATAATCTATAGCACATGCAATGTACTGACATGATATTCAACAAAGAAATAAACAGATTCTTTCAGTTGATTTTGGATTAGACAATGATTTCATAAAAACGCGATTTTGTCACTTAGCCTGACAAAATTTTTAATAAAACTTCTAAACCAGTTTATTATTGTCAGAAGTAGAGTAAAACGAGAAACCAGTAATTTGTTGTTGTTTGTTGTTTGTTTTTTTTCTTTTGAAGCCTATTAAGGTAATGAACGACTTTCTGACTTGCTGACAAAAATACTTTAAAGTTGTATACATGAATGCAAACAATGAAACGATGAAGGATAAATGACTGATATCCAACATTGTGATGCATTAATCAAATAGTAACTATCGATTTCAACAAACGTACATGTAAGTGAGACAGAGAAAACAGTATTTTACACTCATGGTTTACCGCTGTGCAGTTTAATATGAAATTCATTTAAACTCGTTGTTAACTGCAATGCAGTTAGATGTAAAATTCATTTATACTTATGGTTTACCAAAATGCAGTTTAATGTGAAATTCATTTATACTCATAGTTAACTGCTATGCGGTTTAATGTGAAATTTATTTGCACTCATGGTTTACCACTATGCAGTTGAATGTGAAATTGTGTGAAAACCATTACACTCATGGTTAACCACTGTGCAGTTTAATGTGAAATTCATTTACACTTACAGTTTACCGCTGTGCAGTTTAATGTGAAATCCATTTATACTCATAGTTTACCGCTATGCAGTTTAATGTGAAATTCATTTTTACTCACAGTTTATAACTATGCAGTTTAATGTGAAATTCATTTACACTCATGGTTTACCACTATGCAGTTTAATGTGAAATTGTGTGAAAACCATGACACTCATGGTTTACCACTATGCAGTTTAATGTGAAATTCATTCATATTCATAGTTTACCGCTATGTAGTTTAATGTGAAATTCATTTATTTTCATAGTTTACTGCTATCTTGTTTAATGTGAAATTCATTTACACTCATGGTTTACCACTATGCCGTTTAATTTGAAATTATATGAAGTCCATTACACTTATGGTTTACCACTATGCAGGTTAATGTGAAATTCATTGATACTTATGGTTTACCACTATGCATTTATTGTGAAATTATGTGAAATCTATTTAGACTCATACCAGTAAGCAGATTAATGTGAAATTCATTTACACTCATGGTTTACCACTAGGCAGTTTAATGTGAAATTCGTTCACACTTCTGGTTTACCGCTACACAGTTTAATGTGAAATCCATTCACACTAAAAGTTTACTGCTATGCACTTCAATGTGAAATTCCTTTACACTCATGGTTTACCACTTTTCAGTTAAAAGTGAAATTCATTTACACTTAATGTGAAATCCATTTACACTTACGGTTTACCGCTATGCAGTTTAATGTGAAATCCCTTTACACTCATGGTTTACCGCTTTGCAGTTAAATGTGAAATCAATTTACTCTCATGGTTTACCAATATGCAGTTTAATGTAAAATTCATTGATACTCACGGTTAACCACTATGCAGTTTGATGTGAAATTTATTTTCACTCACAGTTTACCGCTTTGCAGTTTAATGTGAAATCCATTTAAACTCATGGTTTACCGCTTTGCAGTTTAATGTGAAATCCATTTAAACTCATGGTTTACCACTATGCAGGTTAATGTAAGGTTCATTGATACTCATGGTTTACCACTATGCAGTTTAATGTGAAATTCTTTTACCCTCACGGTTTACCACTATGCAGTTTAATGTGAATATCCTTTACACTCACGGTTTACCACTATGCAGTTAAATGTGAAATTCCTTTACACTCACGGTTTACCACTATGCAGTTAAATGTGAAATTCCTTTAATCTCACGGTTTACCACTATGCAGTTTAATGTGAAATTTCTTTACATTCACGGTTTTCCAGTATGCAGTTTAATTTGAAATTCCTTTACACTCACGGTTTACCAATATGCAGTTTAATGTGAAATTCATTTACACTCATGGTTTACCACTATGCAGTTAAATGTGAAATTATGTTAAATCCAGTTACACTCATGGTTTACCAATATGCAGTATTATGTGAAATTCATTGATACTCATAAGTTACAACTATGCAGTTTATGTGAAATTAATTTACCCTCATGGTTTACAACTATGCAGTTTAATGTGAAATTCCTTTACACTCATGGTTTACCACTTTGCAGTTTAATGTGAAATTCCTTTACACTCCCGGTTAACCAATATGCAGTTTAATGTGAAATTCCTTTACCCTCACTGTTTACCACTATGCAGTTTAGTGTGACAATCCTTTACACTCATGGTTAACCACTATGCAGTTTAATGTGGAATTAATTTACACTCATGGTTTTCCACTATGCAGTTTAATGTGACAATCCTTTACACTCATGGTTAACCATCATGCAGTTTAATGTGGAATTAATTTACACTCATGGTTTTCCACTATGCAGTTTAATGTGAAATTCATTTACACTCATGGTTTACAATTATGCTGTTTTATGTGAAATTCATTTACACCCCCGGTTTACCAATATACAGTTTAATGTGAAATTCATTTACACTCATGGTTTACCACTATGCAGTTTAATGTGAAATAATGTGAAATCCAGTTACACTCATGGTTTACCACTATGCAGTATTATGTGAAATTCATTGATACTCATAAGTTACAACTATGCAGTTTATGTGAAATTAATTTACCCTCATGGATTACAACTATGCAGTTTAATGTGAAATTCCTTTACACTCATGGTTTACCAATATGCATTTTAATGTGAAATTATGTGAAATCCAGTTACACTCATGGTTTACCACTATGCAGTATTATGTGAAATTCTTTTACACTCATGGTTTACCACTATGCAGTTTAATGTGAAATAATGTTAAATCCAGTTACACTCATGGTTTATCACTATGCAGTATTATATGAAATTCATTATTACTCAAAGTTTACAACTATGTAGTTTATGTGAAATTAATTTACCCGCATGGTTTACAACTATGCAGTTTAATGGATAATTCATTTACACTCATGGTTTATCACTATACAGTTAAATGTGAAATTCATTTACCCTCATGGTTTACAACTATGTAGTTTAATATAAAATTCATTTACCCTCACGGTTTACAACTATTGAGTTTAATGGAAAATTCATTTACTCTCATAGTTTACCACTATGCTGTTAAATTAGAAATTCATTTACCCTCATGGATTACAACTATGCAGTTTAATGTGAAATTCATTTACCCTCATGGTTTATCACTATGCACTTAAATGTGAAATTCATTTACCCTCATGGTTTACAACTATGTAGTTTAATGTGAAATTCCTTTACACTCACGGTTTATCGCTATGCAGGTTAATGTGAAATTCCGTTACACTCAAGGTTTACCGCTTTGCAGTTTAATGGGAAATTCCTTTACAATCAATGTTTACCGCTACACAGTTTTAATGTGAAAATATGTGAAATTCATTTACACTCATGGTTTACCACTATTTAGTTTAATTTGAAATTATTTGAAGTTCATTACACTTATGGTTTACCACTATGCAGGCTAATGTGAAATTCATTGATACTCATAGTTTACCACTATGCATTTATTGTGAAATTATGTGAAATCTATTTACACTCATACCAGTAAGCAGTTTAATGTGAAATTCGTTTACAATCAATGTTTACCGCTACACAGTTTTAATGTGAAAATATGTGAAATTCATTTACACTCATGGTTTACCACTTTGCAGTTTAATGTGAAATTATGTGAAATCTATTTACACTCATGGTTAACCACTACGCAGTTTCATGTGAAATTCATTTGCACTTTTATCAATATGCAGTTTAATTTGAAATTATTTGAAATCCATTAGACTTATGGTTTACTTCTATACAGTTTAATCTGAAAATATTTGAAATTCATTTACACTCATGGTTTACCGCTATGCAGTTTAATTTGAAAATATGTGAAATTCATTTACACTCATGGTTTACCACTATGCAGTTTAATGTGAAAATATGTGAAATTCATTTACACTCATGGATCTACCACTTCGCAGTTTAATGTGAAATTCATTTACACTCATGGTTTACCACTTTGCAGTTTAATGTGAAAATATGTGAAATTCATTTACACTCATGGTTAACCACTACGCAGTTTAATTTGAAATTATTTTAAGTCCTTTACACTCATGGTTTACCACTATGCAACTTAATGTGAAAATAGGTGAAATCTATTTACACCCATGGTTAATCACTATGCAGTTTAATTTTAGATTATTTGCAGTCCATTACACTCATGGTTTACCACTTTGCACTCTAATGTGAAATTCAGTTTTACAAAATCTACCTGACTTCGAGTGACATTTTTATTTATGTGGCTGCTACAAGGTTTCAACATTTACAGTGATGTTGAATCAACTATTTATATTGATGGTCGGAAACACAATTTAGATTTTTCCTGCAGATAACTGACATATTCCCACTGCCTTTGTTATCCTGGGTTGTCAAAGACTATTTGAACCATCTCAATTCGTACTTACCATAACTCGAACCTCGAAGTTACCTGAGACATCAGACATTTTGTAGTTTGAAAATTTTCACATGGTCCGTCTTTAACAGTGTAGCAATGTCTTCTTTCATATATCCAACTTGATGTCAGGAACGTCTGGTGAAGTAATCTACAAATCTACTCGATATTTTATATGTTCTTTCTTTCTTGAACTCCACAACAGATTATTACTTTCCCTAACCTTTACTGGTACTAGTACCAGTATTCTTTCGTAGAGTTCAACATATCTAAGTTTATCGATGATGATGAAAATTGTAGGGAACAACAAGTCAAAGGAAATGAAAAAAAAGCACACTAATTGTACAGCAAAGAATATCTTTGCTGATAAAGAAGTCTGTAATATTGACATGGTTTTGGTACTATAAACGCCACGGCTGTCGAATATATACGCGCCGTATTATATGCTTAAATGTCCAGAAAGAGGGAATTTTCATGGGAAAAAAACTCATTCCGGGCACCAAAATGCATAAAAATTGACTAATGTCACATACCTTAATCTTCTTAATGCTAACACCAAATTTAAACTAGACTTTCCACTTGTTTGGTGTCAGCCGAGTTTTTGTTTTAAAGCCTTCCCCCCCCCCCCACAAAATGAATATTTTGCCAGTCTTTCTTGCCTTTTTTATTCAGTTAAGCCTAAAGGTTATGTGCTTTGAATTCATTCCCTTTATTTTGCCCAATGTATACGCAAAAAGAATTTTTTTCGTCGAACAAGTTTGGGTTATACATTGAACAGAAATTCTACATTAATCACAAAATCAAGAAGAAAAAACGCGTCGCCCAAACCAACACAACACGACCCATTATTACCGGCTTTGTACGCGCCTGCAATACGAACAAATGAAATAAACAAGCATTTCCAGAATTCCTGATACATTCCAAACAGCCGAGAAGCTACAACTGCCATAAATCACAGTCTCTCTCATCATAACGCCCAACCTCAACTCAGCGGTCACTTCCCTTTCAGTACAGTAAACATTGCTGGTTGGCATGTCACGTGATGATAGTCGAAAGTAAATAAACAATATGTGTAACTTTTTTTCAAATTATTTTCTTTCAATTTTATAACCTGCAGATGTGAAACATAGGCAAGTTAGCAAAAAAAAAATGGAGAAACAAGAGGACCAA
This sequence comes from Cyclina sinensis, assembly GCA_012932295.1. Taxonomy (NCBI): domain Eukaryota; kingdom Metazoa; phylum Mollusca; class Bivalvia; order Venerida; family Veneridae; genus Cyclina; species Cyclina sinensis. The sequence continues at coordinate 1,534,812 of JAAONU010000019.1, forward strand.
ATGGTCCTCGGTCGCTCATCTGAAAAAAAAACCTATCAAACAATTGTCAGGGAAGGTCAAAGTTGAAGTCTACATGCAAAATTATACAAATTGGTAAAGTTTCATCGATGTAGCTTCAAAAAACAAGGAAGTAGGTCAGTAGGTAACACGAAGGTCAAGGGAAAAGGTGGATGATGGTTAAGTACCTTCCTACCCCATCGAATCAATTTTTTGTAATTTCTTTCTATATATACCCATATAAGGTGAATGGGGGCTGGGTACTCTGGTTAATAGTTAATGCTGAACCAAATATATTTAAGCTCAAATTAAGACCTTTTACTTTCTGACAAGAAGATTTGTTAAACTGTGACCAATGGGCGGGGCCAATTTTGATCGAGGGGCCATAATTTGTACAAACTTTTAGAGGTCCACTAGATAATGGTACACACAAAATATATAAACCCTTGGCCTAAAGGTTTCTGTCAAGAAGACTCTTTAAGTTTTTCCTAGATAAGATTATGTAAAATCAAGTGAGCCTTGGGTGTGACTAATTCTGACCCGAAAGCCATGATTTATAAGTTTTTGGTAGCAGTCTACTAGATCATGTTACAAAGCAAATATGTACGCTCTAGGCCTTGTGATTTCGGCAAGAAGAATTATATAATATATATTTCCCCTAGAAAACTCTATGTAAGATTAAATGACCCTTGGGGCGGAGCTAATTTCGACCCAGGAGCCATGATTTGTACAAACTTTTAGAGGTTCACAAGGCAATCATACACACCAAATATCTTAACTTCAGGCCTTATGGTTTCAGAAAACAAGATTTTTTAAGTTTTTCCTATATTAGTGTATGTAAAATCAAGTGACCCCTGGGTGGGGCCAGTTCTGACCAGATAGCCATGATTTATATGATTTTGATAGAGGTCTACTGGATGAAGCTACCAACTAAATATGTAAGATCTAGAACTTTAGCTTTCAGACAATAAGATTTTTACAGTTTTTCCTTTCAGTTACAAGACGACCATACAAGGATCATTTCTGTAAAGTTTATTTGCAACTGACCCAGTGGTATGGGAGAAGTCAATTGTGGATGGACAAAATAGCATATTAAAAGCCACAGCTGACCTTCGGTCAGTTGAGCTAATATTACTTCTTAAAAAAAGTTCATACATGTGTAAATAGCTGGAAAGGAGCTAAACTTTATCCGTGGCGACAGAGAGTGAAAGGGGGGGGGGCCGGGGTCACTGCCAGGAAATTGCATGACGCCCTATATCCGCATTGCTACAACCATCGGTTCAAACATAACACCCGTTTTTGCCGACAGTTATTTAAAGCCTTATGTTCAAAACAGGTGAATGAGTAAGTGCTGTGCTTTTCAAAATATAAAAGAACCCAGATAGCAAAGACAACTCGACCATCTCCGATTCCGTGAAACTAACAGAACTGCCGAAGACAACCGAAACATATCAACATATGATATATATTAATTATACATATACATAATTATATATTAGAATATAGGCCATTAGTCATCTGCAGATTCTCGCTACCGTATTCAGATCTATGTATTTGACTTGATGTCAGATACAGTAGCAACTGATCAACGAATGGACAACTCAAACAAACTCAAAACAATAAATAACTCTTACATAAATTAAAACACAACAATCACAAATTAACATAACAATGATACACACACGCATACATGTTTTTGTTTTGATGCATTTACTTCAGTTATTTTGCTAAACAGATCTATGGCGTCATATGACTTCATTGCGCCTTTAAAAACGTCGTTACTAGAGCTTAACCGCCGAACCGTACTGCATTGTTCGCAATTTGATCTTGAAGTCTGGCAGTGGCTTTTTTCTGAAGTGATTTATGAGCTTTTCTATCGAGTCCTGAAAGAGCAAATTTTCAATTAAAAGCTGTTCTAAACTCCACTTGAGTCCTAGTATACTAAGACCTAGATACTTCCTTTAAGGGAAGATCACTGCGAAAGAAATTAAAGCAGGGTTATACCAAGGGCATTTTACTCGAGGGGATATTTTTCCAAGTCACGCAATTTGGCTGGTTTTTTTTTTTTTTTTTTTTTTTTTTTTTTTTTCACTTACAATTATCAATATCTAAATTAACCAGCAAGGTATTCACATTTTCCCTGTGATTTTTTATCGTTAGAGAGAGAGAGAGGCAGTAGCAATACCAAAGTCTTTCTTACCTTCCGTATACTGAGTAATTCATATTTCGTTTTCCTGTATTCTTGTATTTGTCTTATCGGTGTTCGGATCACCTTTCCTTTTAACTTAAGTAATAAAGTAAACGGATAATGAGGATTTTCTTCGACGTTCTCACAAATAACTGCAAAACTTCCGTCCTGAAAAAAAAGAACACCGCAAAGTCACACCGTTCAACCGGGTTTGCGAACGGTCGTTGGTCCGCGAACAACAGCAGGCCGTGTACATGTCGATATTTTGATGTAGATCAGTTTTTTCTGATTTGTATATGTTCACGCAAGACCTTGGCATGAATAATTATTTTAAGTGTTTCCCTATTTAAAAGGACCCTACCGACGAAATCATGGGTTAAACAGTGCTTTATTTAGCGTGAAATCGCTCATAGAGTGTACAAATTTTCGACTGAAAGAGTCATTTTCTGAATCCGACGACATTATACTTTCTTATTCGCAAAACTGAAAATTTTAGAGTATTCCATGATAAAATTTGATCATTTGTCTCTAATTATTCGAAAGTACTACTTCCAATTCGCTTTTTTCTGCAAAGTTACTTACAAATGAAGTGGCTATGTACTGAGGACTTTGGTAATGACAACCGCCGTTAATAGATGAAAATGATAACGACGAATACAGTTAGATAAGTCAATAGGATAATGAGGACGGCAGTTAAGTGAAAAAAAATAATTCAAGATTTTTCATGAAAACACTCTGCGTTGAAAAATAGCAAAGAAGTAGTACTTGACTTACACAATCTTTTTATTTATTGCCACCTTCTTCGACAGAAGTTATCTTATGTAAACCGTAAATTTGATGTTCATTTGTCAGATCTTCAGGTACAGGCCTAAAGCAATAACGAAATTCAGTGGCATTGATAAACTTTGTATAACGTGTCGGATCCCTGCTGTACAGTCTTCATCAGAGAGGTCCGCTAACAATGAAACAACTTTTTTTCGTCACAGTAGCCCTGTACGTTTTGACTGATCATTTCAGTTTTCTTAGAATGACTCATATCCACCTCCAATAAAAGGGAAAAAGCTTATATTTATGTAAACTGACGAGTCATTTTTGAACTAGTCATTTCGAGTTGTATTAAATCCCCATTTGATTGGGGTGTTCACGTATGCTTTCTTGCATTTTTCGCTTCACCGATAAATACCAACTCTGTTATTACTTGTGACAAAAACTTCTCCTTCAGCCGGTATTATATATTGAAATTATTTTGTTCGGTAACCTGCTGTGCCAGTTACACAATGGACTTAAATTTCTCTGTGTTTTAAAGCGTGGTCATCAACCCAGTGTCTTATAATTTCATGAAATGGTGAAAATATCAACATGCAGTAGTAGCACTTGAAAGCGTCCATGATGGTGTCACCAGATTTCAGATAATTATAGTGAATGCATGTTTAAGACATTCAAGTACAAAATTGATTGAAGATTTATTTTGATTGTCCCATCTTGTCTGAGTTATTTCATTTTGCATATTAAAGAGGCGGGCATATGAACATCAAAGTTAGTGTTTTGCAGACAAAATTAATATCTAAAGTAACGTTACATCATACTATGATTTAGTACATAACATGAGAAAGGAGAGGGTGACACTATCAGAAGTTTGGAAGAACCTAAATAATAGATTACAAAATTGATGCGACATTTTCGTGAAGAAAAATACATGGATGCTGACGATTTAAATGCTACAAAAGCTTGAAATTCTCGTTCAGACGTGCATCATTACAGTGTAAAATAACAAGTAGTATATCTAAATTCGTAAACAAAAAATCACGGTGAATTTCTGACAATAAAATGCAAGATTTACATCGCAATACAATTTCATTTTTTTCCAGTTTCATTATTTTTTTCAATTGACGGCCGTTGTCATTATCCTATCCACTGATCTAACTGTATTCGTCGTTATCAATATTTCTCTATAATTCCTCAGTACATGGCCACTTCATTTGTAAATAACTTTGCAGAAAAAGCGAAATGGAAGCACTACTTTCGAATAATTACAGACAGATGATCAAACTTTATCATGGAATACTCTAAGTATTTCAGTTTTGCGAATAAGAAAGTATAATTTCGTCCCATTCAGAAAATGGTTCATCCAGTCGAAAATTTGTACACTTTTTTAGGCGATTTCAGGCTTAATAAATCATTGTTTCCACCATAATTTAGTCGGTAGGGTCCTTTTGAAATAGGGAATCACTTAAAACAATTATTCATGCCAAGATCTTGCGTGAACGTATATAAATCAGGCAGAAAAATAATCTGCATCAAAATTCGACATGTACAAAGCCTGCTGTCGTTCGCGGATCAACGGCCGTTCGCAAACCCGGTTGAACGTTCTGAAAATGGTAGGTAGTTAATGTTAATTGATTACATGTATGAAACTTTTTTTTTCAAAGAGTTTTTACTCAAAGTTATAAAAGTGGCCCTGAAATGTACAAAAATTTGAACTTGTGTAGTCACACTACTTTTTTACATTACCGTGTTTTCACAATTTATCTTGACAGTAATGCATCAGGGTCATTTGGCAACTAACATAACTGTAAATGATGAATATTTAGAATTCAGTAACGTAATCCATCTTGGTTGAAACACCACATGCAATCAATGCATTCAGACACGGATATGATAATTTTATAATAAAACCCAAGTAATCATTGCGGTCTCTTTGCTGTATGTACAGCTGCTACTAACGATCACCTACAGTTATAACTGGTTGAAATAGGAATACTAACAGATAAAAACAACAACAACAATTTGTAAACTGAGGTTTTACCTGTGATTCGCCGTCAGCTAGTCTCGTCTCTGTTTGGTCCCTTTCAGTATAAATAACACACCAATCGTTTGCCTCCACTAGCCTTTTCTGTGGAAAGCAGAGAACAATAAGTAAGAAACAAAATGCAAGTCCACATACTAGTATTTTTGCCGCTACAACATTCTGGAGTTTCTTCCAGTCTGATTAAAAAGCATATTCTCAAAATCACTACGCTAAAAGGCGTAGGGAGACCTTGCTACTTCAGTCAGACGGGAGTTTCATCAAACCACAATTAAACAATAAAATCTTAGTAATTTGTTGTTTAAAATCACGTGCTTTTTGGCGGGTATATAAGTGATTGTGTGAAGACCAAACGTCATAAAAACAAAAGGAAAAAAGGTAATCATTATTACACGCACGCTAACTGAAGGCACCAAGATGAAATGGATAATTGCCGCTATGTACATTCATTATAAATGGTAATCAGAACAAGTAGCACTTACCACTTCATTTTGCATCCGAGTTTTGGTAGAATAAACGTCGTATGCTGTAAAGAAATTTCGAAAATTCACTCAAATAAATACAAGTCATGTACAATTATTAGAAAAATAATGTCGAAGCACTGAAGGTACTGGTGAGGCGTGAGTCTTGAGTGAGTCTATCATGTATTAATGCGCACATGAACAAAACTTTTGTCTACATGCCATTGCCTGAGCATTACAACTTGATCTACACTTGTTTTCAATAGATTTGCCAAAGCTTGCAATGACATTAATAGAGTTCGACTAATAGGTTATGTATGGACATCCGAATGAAGCAAAGATCTGAAGTAAATATTTGTTGTTACAAAGCGTGAACATTAAAAAAAAATAATAGAGGGATAACAGCTAAACGAAAACCTTCATCTTAAACCGAACCTTTTATTTTTCAATATTTTTATTCGTAAAATCAGTCAGTTACTCAATTTATTTAATTATCAATTGAAAGAAGTGTTGTCAGATATGCTGGTTTCCATTCTAACTGTTTAATTCAGGTATATCTGGTGAAGGATTCCTTTGGCAGTTTGTATGAAACTTCAAAATTTCTATATTGTTTCTTCCGTTATCGTGTCATAAGGCAGCTGTTGCGAATAATCAAATGTAAACGCAGTAATATTGAAACACATTTCAGGAATGGTTTGACATTTTCCCTCTGTAATAAAGAATGTTCTTAGTGTTGTACATGGAAGCTGTACAATTTCGTATTTCGGAAAGCCACTTTTATGCTCTAGTCGAATATTTTTGGAACTACTTTTTTTACTCATGAACAGCAAAAGTGTGTAAAATGATGTATATACGTACTTGCAGAATCATTTCACAGAATTTATCATCTTGAATTACACAAAGTACTTGCAGGATCATTTCACAGATTTGTCATCTTGTAATACACAAAGTATTTGGAGGATCATTTACCAGATTTACCATCTTGAATTACACAAAGTACTTGCAGAATCATTTACCAGATTTATCATCTTGTAATATACAAAAAACTTGCAGAATCATTTTACAGATTTATCATCTTGTAATACACAAAGTACTTGCAGAATCATTTTACAGATTTACCATCTTGTAATACACAAAGTACTTGCAGAATCATTTTACAGATTTATCATCTTATAATACACAAAGTACTTGCAGAATCATTTTACAGATTTACCATCTTGTAATACACAAAGTCATTTTACAAAATTATCATCTTGAATTACACTAAGTCAGTTGCAGAATCATTTTACAGATTTATTATCTTCTATTACATAAAATTCTGCTCTCCTGCGCATCGGTCGAATGTTTCACTTTCGTTCACTTTCTTACGAAGTAACGGTAGTGTATTTACATAGCTGCTAAAGGAGCGTAATAAAGTACCTGCAGAATTCGAGATGTGTTTGTCTTTAGCTGTCTTCGACGAGCTAACTAAAGATGCCGGTTCAGAATGATACCTCTTTAAAACTGCTCCTGTAACGTCGTTGAAACAGAAAACAAAGAGTAGGTTAACAACTTCACGAAAAGAACAAGGTAGCTTAATATGTCATGCACCAGTAAGGAGATATCTATAAACAAACTACTGACAGTTTTACATGCACCAGTAAGGAGATATCTATAAACATACTGCTGATAGTTTTACATGCACCAGTAAGGAGATATCTATAAACATACTAATGATAGTTTCACATGCACCAGTAAGGAGATATCTATAAACATACTTCTGATAGTTTTACATGCACCAGTAAGGAGATGCCTATAAACATACTACTGATAGTTTTACATGCACCATTTAGGACATATAAACATACTACTTTTAGTTTAACATACACCAGTAAGGAGATATAAAACACAACTGTTAGTTTTACATGCACCAATAAGGAGATATCTATAAACATACTACTGAAGGTTTTTCATGTACAGTTAGGAGATATTAACATACTTCTGATAGTTTAATGTGCTCCAGTAAGTAGATTTAAACATACTACTGATAGTTTTATATGCCCCAACAAGGAGATAAAAGCTTATAACTGTAAGTTTTACATGCACCAGTAAGGAGATATAAACATATAACTATTAGTTTTAATGCAACAGTAGGATATATAACCATACTACTTCTAGTTTTACATGCACCTGTAAGGAGATATAAACATATTTCTGTTAGTTTTACATGCACTTCAAAGGAGATTTAAATATACTTCTGTTAGTTTTACATGCACCAGTTAGGAGTTATGTATAAACATACTACTGATGGTTTTACATGCGCCGGTAATGAGATATAAACATACTACTGACTGTTTAACATGTTCCAGTAAGGAGATATCTATAAACTTACTAGTGATAGTGTTACATGCACTGCTAAGGAGATATAAAAATACTACTGGTAGTTTACCATGCATCGGAAAGGAGATATATATACAACTGTTAGTTTTACATGCTCGCATAAGGAGATATCTATAAACATATTACTGTTAGTTTTACGTGCACAAGTAAGTAGATATCTATAAACATACTACTGTTAGTTTTACGTGCACCAGTAAGTAGATATCTATAAACATACTACTGTTAGTTTTACGTGCACCAGTAAGGAGATATCTCTAAACATACTACTGTTAGTTTTACGTGCACCAGTAAGTTGATATCTATAAACATACTACTGTTAGTTTTACGTGCACCAGTAAGGAGATATCTATAAACATACTACTGTTAGTTTTACGTGCACCAGTAAGGAGATATCTATTAACATACTACTGTTAGTTTTACGTGCACCAGTAAGTAGATATCTATAAACATACTACTGTTAGTTTTACGTGCACAAGTAAGTAGATACCTATAAACATACTACTGTTAGTTTTACGTGCACAAGTAAGTAGATATCTATAAACATACTACTGTTAGTTTTACGTGCACCAGTAAGTAGATATCTATAAACATACTACTGTTAGTTTTACGTGCACCAGTAAGGAGATAACCATAAACATACTACTGTTAGTATTACGTGCACCAGTAAGGAGATATCTATAAACATATTACTGTTAGTATTACGTGCACCAGTAAGGAGATATCTATAAACATACTACTGTTAGTTTTACGTGCACCAGTAAGCAGATATCTATAAACATACTACTGTTAGTTTTACGTGCACCAGTAAGTAGATATCTATAAACATACTACTGTTAGTTTTACATGCACCAGTAAGGAGATATCTATAAACATACTACTGTTAGTTTTACGTGCACCACTATAGAGATATCTTTAAACATACTACTGTTAGTTTTACATGCACCAGTAAGGAGATATCTATAAAGGTACTACTGTTAGCTGCACATGCACCAGTAATAGATATTTATTAACATACTACTGTTAGTTTCACATGCTCCAGTAAGTAAATATCTATAAACATACTACTGTTAGTTTCACATGCACCAGTAAGTAAATATCTATAAACATACTACTGTTAGTTTCACATGCTCCAGTAAGGAGATATCTATAAACATACTACTGTCAGTTTCACATGCACCAGTAAGTAAATATCTATAAACATACTACTGTTAGTTTCACATGCTCAAGTAAGTAAGGAGATATCTATAAACATACTACTGTTAGTTTCACATGCACCAGTAAGTAAATATCTATAAACATACTACTGTTAGTTTCACATGCACCTGTAAGTAAATATCTATAAACATACTACTGTTAGTTTCACATGCTCAAGTAAGGAGATATCTATAAACATACTACTGTTAGTTTCACATGCACCAGTAAGTAAATATCTATAAACATACTACTGTTAGTTTCACATGCACCAGTAAGTAAATATCTATAAACATACTACTGTTAGTTTCACATGCAGCAGTAAGTAAATATCTATAAACATACTACTGTTAGTTTCACATGCTCCAGTAAGGAGATATCTATAAACATACTACTGTTAGTTTCACAAGCACCAGTAAGGAGATATCTATAAACATACTAATGTTAGTTTCACATGCACCAGTAAGGAGATATCTATTTACATACTACTGTTAGTTTCACATGCACCAGTTAGAAGATATCTTGAAACATATAACTGTTAGTTTCACATGCACCAGTAAAAGATATTAATAAATATACTTCTTTTAGTTTTACATGCACCAGTAATCAGATATCTATAACCATACTACTGTTAGCTGCACATGCACCAGTAATAGTTATCTATAAACATACTACTGTTAGTTTCACATGCACAAGTAAGGAGATATCTATAAACATACTACTGTTAGCTGCACATGCACTACTATAGAGATATTTATAAAGATACTACTGTTAGTTTTACATGCACCAGTAAGTAGATATCTATAAACATACTACTGTTAGTTTTACGTGCACTACTATAGAGATATCAATAAACATACAACTGTTAGTTCTACATGCACCAGTAAGAAGATATGAACACTGGTTTTACATGCACCAGTTAAGAAATATGAGCACACTACTGTTAGTTTTACATGCACCAGTAAGGAGATATAAATATACTACTTATAGTTTTACATGCAACATTAAGAAGATATAAACATATAACTGACAGTTTTACACGCTCCAGTAAGGAGATGTCTATAAACATACTACTGTTAGTTTTATATGCAGCAGTAAGGAGATATAAACATATGTTAGTTTTACATGCACCTATAACGAGATTCAAATATACTACTGTTATTTCTACATGCACCAGTAAGGCGATATCTATAAACATGTAACTGTTAGTCTTACATGCACCAGTAAGGAGATATCAATAAACATTTAACTGTTAGTCTAACATGCACCAGTAAGGAGATATCTATAAACATACAATTGTTAGTTTTACATGCACCAGTAAGGAGATATCTATAAACATACAATTGTCAGTTTTACATGCACCAGTAAGGAGATATCTATAAACATACAATTGTTAGTTTTACATGCACCAGTAAGGAGATATAAACATACTACTGATAGTTTTAGTACTACGGTACCACATTTTATATTCTTCAAACTCTTTTCACATTTCTATCCATTCCTATTCCATGTGTTTCGTATCAAAACTGTAAAATCTAGCTCGCCTCAAATCATAGCCCCCCCCCCCCCCCCAATACAACATTGTCGTTTGGCATCCATAAACAGTAATGACAGGCTTAAGGCCGCTCAAAATCAAACACAGCATTCATCAGTTTTCATTCACCTATGTTTCTTTCACATCTACCATAAAGACACAACTTATGTCTCCGCAATAATAACTGTGTCCTGAAATTTCTAGTTGATGATTCCCACCGTGATCTTCGGATACCTACGGTTGTTGATCTTCAAACAACATAATTGCTGATCAACAACCTTGAGTATCCGACGATGAACCGCTGCTAATTTTGCAGTGAATACGCCAGAGGTTTTTCAAGGTTATTTCGATTTTTCATTAGCTGATGAAGATGGAATATTTTATTGAAGATTTAACAGCTGAGCACAACGTTATTAGTATCATTTAAAGCCATTCAGATTTCTCCGCGCAAGTTCCGTTATTGACAAGGCAAGGTAGGATTAAGTGGAATATACCCGACACAAAACCAGTTGCTGACATTCGACGTTACTTTAATTTTAAATACTTTAAATACTCTCTCTCTCTCTCTCTCTCTCTCTCTCTCTCTCTCTCTCTTTGTCTCTCTCTCTATCTCTCTCTCTCCGTATGTTAATAAATGGAAGTTGTTGTCAAAACACTTTTGCTGAACAGTACAAAAATATTCCTCCACAGAAGACAGATACCTTTCGAAGTAGGATCAGCTGGAGGCACTGACTCATTCTCATTGATACACTCCAGTTCATCATCCTGTAAGATACCATGTTGTTGATGTATTCAACCATTTTTACATTATTTTTTCAAATAAAGTATTTTTTAAAGAAAAAAAGCTAACTATTTTCAATAACTCGTATTTAAAACTTTGTTCAATCATGTTCTTTCAATGATCCTGATATGTGATTCCAATATGCCCAGGTCTACCACCACCTGCAATTCTGGAAGCCTTAAATTTCATAAAAACCCATGCCAATTATATGTGTGCCTAATTCGTGCTAACCAGAGCACAGCAGTTTTAAGGTATAAGGTCTCTACTGAACCTTTTCAACCCTTGGGGATTGTTTTTCTATATCAAGGAAGATGCTATTGTAAGGTACCTCGAATCGGTATGCATATCTACTGAGCAATGCCTTACAGCCAAAGATGGCGGTGTCTAAGACACTGGTGGCAATTAGTTCTACAAATCCCATTACGTTACTGTTTTCACCTCAAACATCAATTTTCATTACTTTTTTCATGTAACGCTTTGTTTTATTCACCCCCCCCCCCCCCAACCCGAATGACAGAAAGCCATCAAACATAAAAAATAAGATACTACTTAAGTGTGTACTATAAGAAAGTATCATTTTTCATTGAGAATTTGAAATAATTAGTTCAGTTTCTGAGATAAACCCCTAAGTTTCCACTAAGTCGTTTTCTACTCCAAGTTTTAATACGTCCTTGGAATAGATAACATCTGAAACATTCCGAATTGAATGTGTAACAGCCAACATTGTCTGTATTTCACACATCCATTTTAGATGAAAACTTATTAAATGTGTAATGAAAAACATTCCAATGAAAAACACTCATTTCGGGATGATTTTAAATATTTGAAACTAAAATAAGAAGAGTCTTAGACATAAATCAGCACGGAATCATTATGCTTTTGACCAATTACCTCATTTACATTAGGAAAAACATTTCGTCTAAACTGATTCTAATTGTAAGTATTGTGCCACATGTCCACAGGAACATGGCTGCTGAGTTTCAGCAGAGATTGAGGTGAAATAATCTTTGTTATTCACATTGTTTAGTTACAGTATTTCCATTCGATGAACGATTGCATTTTTTTATGTGCTAACTCTTTCGAATTTGCTAAACGAACGTTTTTAAATGGGGAGCCAGAATACATCACGTTGCAAATAAAATGAAAAGAAAAACTTTTTCGTAAAAAATGAATTAACTGAAGAAGTGATAATAGTAATGTTGTGACTTATTCATGATAAGATGTACGCCCAAGTCTTTTCGTGCAACGGTAGGATATATTACTTGCTGTACCTCGTGAACCTCAAAAGGGAATAATCTGTATGCATACACACGCCGGGGCACCCCTCTCACCCTCTCCCACCCAATTCCCGGACCATTGGTATTATTGTAGACTCTCGAAATGAAGTATCATTCAATTTCGATACCCACTGAGTGGTATAATATAGAGCTCTGATCTATTCTTTTTTGTCTTTTCCAGCTTCCATATTGCATAGTGTGAGTTATATTTATTATGTACTCTGACACTGTAGAAATTTAGAAAACGGACCCAAATTTGGCCGAAATATTAGGCCCCCAAACCTGAAATCCTGGAACTGCCCCTGCATACAAACTGGTGCAACCTGGTGCATCATGGCAACACTCCATACAAACAAAAGCAACACGAATATCGATTAACTACAGATCGTTACATGTTAGTTACAAAATTATATCTTATTATATATTATATCAGCTATTACCTATTATATATTAGTTAAAACACAAATAAACAATAGTATTCTTAAGGCAAAATGTTTTCTGCCTTATTTAGAAAGGTTATACCTAGTCTGATACCCTGTTTGCGTCGAAGCAAATATGTAAAACTATTCTGACATACCGTGCATAACATTAAAAAGCGGAGGATAAGGAAATACAAATTGAAGGGCTTAGCTATTGAGGTCTAGAGTCATATATTATGGTTTATTTAAAATTCAGTGTTACTCAATCTTAGATAAAATCACAAAGGCAGCTAATTCAGACTAGACAACAGCCGCCAATTAACCAAAGTCTGCTCTTGATAAAGATCTTTTTTTATATATATTCTTATCAGCATCGACATCATATCCCTGTCTACACCACAAAAACATTTTTCATCATGGTAATGACATAACTGTCGTGACTGACAATGTCATGTTGTAGTCATCATCATACTCATCATCATAATCATCATCATCACCACCATCAGTCAAAAACATCATCAAAATATGATGTTTATCTTATCTTAATAATATCATTATACCTTGTCGTATTCACCAGCATCAAATTTTGTAACCGTTCCTTTTGTCGAAGGAGTAGATTCCTGAGAAATTGGTATCATTGGCGGTCGAAACGGGACCTTAACTAGTTCATTGAGAATGCTTTCAGTCGGCTTCTTAGATTTTGGCGGCAGAGGTGGCGTCTTTTCCGGTTCTTGAATATTATTTTTCATATTTTTTTCGACTGCTTCCTTTTGTCGGCTCGTATCATTACGTTGAAAATAATTGAGCATCTCCGGAATCTCATAATCGGGGTGTTTTACTCTTTGAACTGTCAAAAGATGCCATTATTTGTCATAATAAGCTAATTAAAACAATTTGATAAACAAAATATAACAGCAATGTACATACAGTTGGCCTTGATGTTTTAATTATTTGAACCCGAGTATGAATTCTAATGCAATCTGACTGAAGTAGAAGATCCAACTACAGTTAGCCGAGTGTTATTTACGAGCTGATTTTAATCAGATTGAATTTTAATGTGTTCTACTTTGAAGTGCCTTCGGTACTCTGATTAAGAAAGACGCGACAAATTTATCGTAAGAATTACGTAAATAACCGACACCCTGTGTAAACCAAAATAGCATAATGACGCTAAAGGTAAACAATAAATACACGTGTACGCAATGTTGGAGGTAATGCGTAAAATAATGCCATAACTCAGTTAATATGGATTGAATCTTTTATCCATCTTTAAAGGAATGGTGAGTTATTTACGTAGTTAGCTTTTGAATTTAGTTTTAAACAGTTTTCGTATTTTTTGTTACTTTGTTAATCTTGTTTAGGAGTTAATGTGTCTGCTGATGGGCATGAATGTAGGGCAGCTTCTTGTTGCGCACTTTATTAGCCGTTATAAGCGAGAAGATGTATTGTTTTCTTTTTAACTATGCAATATTTTTATAAATAAATGATCTACATATAATGACAGAACCATTAATTTGACGCATTTTCAACTGAGATTAGATTTTTGGGTTATGCCCCTTAGGGCATCACCCAGTACACTGGCGAGTTTTCAAAATGCGACAGAGCGTCTATTGAAAAAGAATATGGAGCAGAGCGTCTAGATCCGGAGATTTTCTGACATCCTTATTCTGCGGCCCTGCAATCCTATTTGCGGTCCTATTTGCGACCCTAGTTTTAACCACAGGTGCTCGGCGCGTTCATTGGTCAGTAAACTGAAATATTTTTCATCTAAAATAGGTTTTACTATTTATTATATGACTGTCATACAATTTTCTTCTCTTCCAAAAAAAAGTATATATATATGGTACATATATAATAGAGTAAAGGGATACAACTCATTTCACCAAAAACTACAGTCAACATAGTTAAACGATCATTGTCACGTCAATTTTCCACCAATTTTACACTTTTATACACCAATCTTTACAGAATTGACCAGTCTCTATGAAAATCGAACTGTCATCGCAAGTGTTTTTACTGTCTGATAAATACTAAACGACAAACAGGCCGAACACGTTACTCGTGAGAGATCTGACCGCTGGCACTCTTTGAAAAACACAAGAGTAAAACTATAGAAAAACGTAAATCGTGCAGCATTTACTGCATTATATTCATCTGTCTGATAAAACACTTCAACTTTACACTAAACTGAACAATGAAATAGTCATAACTAAGCGAAGCTAACCTTATTTCCGGATATTTTTACTTTCGTTTCATTCAGGAAGACATTTGCAAAATCTCCGCGCATGCTCCGGTATTTTTATCGGACCTTTTCTCATTGGTCGCGCTCTGATTCCCGACCAATGTGCAATCATATGATTAAGGAAGCTGCATTCAATGTATTGAATCTGATTGTATCAATGTGAGTGGCAAATATGTGTTTGTGTTTTTAGGTAAATGATGTGTTTAAATTCAACAGAGAAATTGATTGAAATTTACATATAATTTTGCATATTTTTTAAAAACGACAGAAATAAAATTGAAATCTATTTACTGCACAAAGAAAACAGACATACAATTCAGACTTTTGGATTTTCGCAACTGTTTTGCCGTAGAAACATGTTTCACAATAAAATCTTTTGATATAAACATTAGATTTGATATTTCTAAATGAAGCATCATTTAAATGAATGTTTAGAACTTCAACAATTTGAACAATTTCGCAGAATTCAGAAAATGCATATAATGTCAGCAGGTGATGTGAGCGTTGTTAAATTAACTGTATATTCCTTTATCTGAGTTTATTTCTCGTCGGTACGTTTTGACCATTTGACCGACGTCCCATAGAGAGGTTAGCTTTTTTAGGATGTTGGGTATAGTGCAAGAAAAGAAAGCATCTCATTTCAATGACGCCTCTGGTTCTTTTGCATGCTCAGTGCATAGCACTAATATATAGGACCCCTGGAATATCAGTTCAGTGCGTTACCACTACCCCTGCAGGATACCGGCTTGTTGAAATGTGACAACAAAAATGCAAAATACAGTGGTTTCATTTCAAATGTGTAAGTAAATATATAATGCGAGCTGGAAATGTTAGTCTTGTAAAATATAAAATTGTTATGCTGTTCCTTTTTTGATTTTCCCTTTTTAGCTCTATTTACGATACTTAAAGTATTTCTAAAAATAGATTATAGTAGTTGTCTTGAGTTCTCAAAGATTTTATATTTATATTTTTGATAGTGTATTTATTTTATCCTGTGCTCGTTAACACTGATAATACTATATATTCTAAAAAAATTACTTGCTTTGTTCACACACTGACAAATTTACTAACATAGACTGAAATATTAAAGGAAGAGGACAACTATCAATATCGCAAGGAATGTTGCATAAAGATTTGATGTAAAATTCAATTATTTGGCATAACCCATTGGATGCTTTTTTAAGCAGCCAACTTGTTATGTTTAGTCCCAAACGTATAACAATCTGACTGATATACAAGATCTGACTACGGTTAGATTAGTCCAAATAATTGTACTAAAAAAGTTGAATACCGTGCTATTTTTGAATGGTCGATATCCGCCTTAAAGGGGCTGTGCTCCAGATGACAAAAAAAAGAAAGTTTTCTTGTATTATGAATTTCTTGTAATATTTATGACTAATGCTTAAAAAATAACTTACTGACAAAAAATAAGTCAAATAATTACATTATAAATTGATTTTTTTCCCTTTCAAAGTGCTATACCGTAACGCGACGGTATAACTATATCGTATAAGATTTAAAGTAAATATAAGTTATATCATATTCGGCGATGGTGGTGACAGTAAAAGCGTTGGAAATATTTTGTTAACATGAGGGTCCAGAGTTCAAATCAGGCTTGGGCGAAAATATTTTTTTTATTCTATTTTGACTTTTATAATCAGTTTTGAAGTAAAATATTATGTTGTTATAATCTAATATAAATTAGGCATCTAAATATAAAATTTATGAAAAAAATTTTTTTATGTCAAATCTGGAGTACCGCCTCTTTAAGTCGCATTATTGAGACTACGATTAGATCCGAGGGCGACCCATTTAATTTTATTTTATTTTCTTGTTTATCTGTATTGTTATTTATATCCCAACCAATGAGACTGCATCTTATAAAGCGTATTTATGGTTTACCTGTGCACATGGCGTGTAGTCCAACTAATCAGACTTGTCTAAGAGACATCGAGGCGATATCTTTTTCCAAGCCTAATGGTTTGACAATAATAATACCAAAGTCTGAAAAATGGGTCAAACCGTCAACGTCAGATTAATTAGGTTAACATGGCGTGTTAATGTTGAGTTTGTAAACTTCTATAGCATGTTTAAATCATCTTGAATATTTTGAAAATATTTTATGTTTCGTAGGATAAATGAATTCCCTTCGATTAATGTAAGTTTAATAAAGTTTCGGTTTGTATTTTCTAAATGAATATTAATTAGCGTATGAGCACGGTGACGAAAAGTAAACGGGACTGTTTATTTTGGTATACATGCAGTATCAAGCTGCTGGAAAATTTCCCACACTTATAATTCTCGCACAATTTTACAAGATTTCCTAAATTAACTGTGACGTTAATGGCAGTTATTTGGAATCCCAGTTAAATATAAATTTTTCACATACGTTCAAATGATTAAAAATAGAAACTGATACACCTTCAAGAACTTGAAAGCTAGGCACTGATTGGCTGATTGAAAGGTTGTGAGAAGGTTACCTTCTTTTGGTGACGTTCAGATCCTATTAGCAGAGCGTTATTTAGGAGCTGATTTTAATCAGATTGAACGTATAACTTCTAAGGCCATGAAACTTTCTAAAAATAGTTGTCAGTATGTGAACTTATGCACCTGGGTATTTTGACGCAAAATCTATTGGAGATCGGCAGACTTATGTCCCTTGATAAAGCAAAAATAGCATTTTCATAATTGTGTCGTTTGTAACGTTCAGGTCCTATTAGCAGAGCGTTATTTAGGAGCTGATTTTAATCAGATTGAACGTATAACTGCTAGAACCATGAAACTTTCTAAGAATAATTGTCAGCATGTGAATTTATGTACCTTTGTATATTGACACAAATTTATTGGAGATAAGCAGAGTTATACCCCCTGATAAAGCAAAAAATTAGCATTTTTAAACTCCTTAATGTTAATGACAATGTTTATACGCACCTGTAATTGTATAGGATTTTTTTGTGACAATACAGCGGAATGTGGGGGCATCCGTGTCCTACGGACACATCTCTGGTTATATACTGGGAAGCGATATTACTATATATATATATATATATATATATATATATATATATATATATATATATATATATATATATATATATGTTTAGTCTTACAGGAATATGTATAGATATATCCTACCTGTAAGACTAAACATCAGAAGGTGCCGTTATGTCACATACATATTGAAATAACATACCAGTGGTAGAAAATAGCTCTATCGAATGAAATACACTTCGGATATTGTTCAGATTACACGAAACTGTCTCTTCTTGGGACTTCAAAGTCCCAGGAAGTGGTAAGCCAGTGGCCTTTAGGTTCAAACCAAAACAAAATAATAATAATAAGTACATGTATATTGTATGTTGTCTACGAATGTTCAGCATCATGAGACGTAGTGTCGTGCGCATGAACCAGATATCAAAGTCAAAAGTCAAGGTCACACTTAGAAGTCGGATGAAAACATTTGTCCAGAGCAAAACGTCTACATGTATTAAGGGATTTTATTTTAACTTTGCACAAATGTTCATCATTGTGAGGCGGATTGTCGCATGCAAAAATTAGGTCCCTATGGCCAAGGTCAAGATAGAGATCAAAGGTCAGATAGAAATATGAAAATGTGTGTACGGTACATTTAGTCATCATGAATTAATTTTTTTCTTTTGCATATGTTCACCATCATGAGACTGAGCATCACACGCATAATGCAGTTCCTTATATGCAAGGTCAAGGTCATAAGAGATTATT
This sequence comes from Cyclina sinensis, assembly GCA_012932295.1. Classification (NCBI taxonomy): domain Eukaryota; kingdom Metazoa; phylum Mollusca; class Bivalvia; order Venerida; family Veneridae; genus Cyclina; species Cyclina sinensis. The sequence continues at coordinate 1,553,828 of JAAONU010000019.1, forward strand.
GAATGTCCAGATTTTGTTGGGAGCATATCTTCTACATACATGGAGAGATTTTATTATTACCTGATTCAAATGTTCAGCATCAAAAGACGTAGTGTTGCGCGAATGAACCAGGGTTTTAGGTCCATTTTACACTTAGAGGTCAGAGGAAAACGCTTGTCCGGAGCAAAACTTCTACATGCATTTAGGTTTTTTTTATATAACTTGGAACAAATATCTCCCGCGGCCAAGGTCAAGGTCAAACATAGAGGTCAAAGGTCAGATAAAAGTAGGAAAATGTGTGTACGGACCATTTAGTCATCATGAATTAAGGGATTCTATCATAAATGTTCACCATCATGAGACTGAGTGTTACACGCATAATCCAGGTCCATATGTTCAGCTTGTCTGTTTTCGAAGAAAAAGTCGAGCTTTTATGGTCATTGAGTCGTCGTCGTCGTGCAAAAACTTTGTAGCTGATTATTCATAAACTATAAGGCTTAGAATTTTTATATTAGTACATTTGACATTAATATGTGTGTAGCATTGTCTAGTGGACCTCTACCATTGGTTGAAATCATCAAACACAACAATTGAACTGAAAACATTAAAATTAGTCTTTATATAGAGACTATTTGTACAATTTTTGGACGGCTAGCCGTTTATTCCAAATGAACACTTTTTTAGTGTAATTATGCCTAAAAGACAAACGTTTGAATATATGTTCTTTTAATTATTGATTATGTTTCATTTTATAGCGAATAAGCTAATACAATAGATACAATATAAATTAGTATATTAAGCTGGTAATTGTTCTTACTTACTCTCACTCACTACCGAGACCGCAGAATTTAAGTCTGATTTATGTCCGAACTTGATGCCGCAGAAATAATGTACGCAGAAATAAAAGCACACATGAATTCTAACAAAACCCCAGAATTGAAAGCCCGCATAAAAACACTTACACAGTATGCCATCTGTTAATTGTAGGGAATGTTCCGTTAAAACTCGTACGTTTTTAGTATTAGTACCGAAATAGGGTACCTCGATTTAACGTCTAATGCAAAAGACAATTAGTACTGTTAGTGCAAGAGCAGGGGGTTCGAACTCGCTATAAGTTACTCTAGTAATGTTATCTATACTGACAAGGTTAGCCTCCCGAGCTTAGCAGACACATTTTCTCCTCGATTTCTTCTACCATGCCAGGCGTCAAACAGACTTTCAGACGCCTGGTTCGACAGACATTTTAACTGTTAACGGTTCGCCAACCTCTCAACATTTGTATAAACGTAAAGCCAATTTTCAAACACCGCTTTAGTCTGATAGTTATGCGCTGGGCTAGTAATTTAGGGGTCACGAGTTCGACTTCTCGCTCCTCTACTTACGCCACTAATTGTCTTTCGGATGAGGCATTTAACTGGGGTCGCATGTATCAACGCTTTACTCTGAGCATGAAAAGAACCTGGAGTGTCTCTGGAATGGGTTGCTTTCTGTATCCTGCACTATCCCCTACAATTTAAAATAACTTAACCCTGCAGGGGGCAACCGGTACCGATGATAAATATCTCAAATAGAGAGAAAGACCGCTTGTTCACTATTGAAAATTTAACGCTCGTTACCTTTCTTCTTCTGTGTTCCTTTATGTCTGTGTCGACCAGAAAGTGACGACTGCACGAGGTCCGCAACGTTAAGTTGTATATTAATGTTTAATGTTGTCAGCCCTGAGAGTTTGGATTTTATACGAACACCTCCTTAAAAAGAAGTTTAAATACATTATTACGTAACAGGCATAAAATAGAAAAAGCAGAAAAATCAACGTAATCTCTCTTAATACAAGAGAATCCAGATAATTGAAACAGTGTAGTTTTAAAGTGAGAGAGAATGAGGAAGAAGGAAAAGAGAGAAGGGAGAAAGACAGTGGGGGGAGAGGAGGAAGAGAGAGTGGGGGAGAGAAAAGAGGAGGGAGAGCAACAGTTGGGGGCAGAGAGAAAGAGAGGAGGGAGAAAGACAGTGGGGGAAAGAGGAGGAAGAGAGAGTGGGGGAAAGAAAAGAGGAGGGAGAGCAACAGTTGGGGGCAGAGAGAAAGAGAGGAGGGAGAGAGGCAGTGGGGAGAGAAAAAAGTAGGAAGAGAGACAGTGGGGGAATGAGAGAAAAAGGAGGGAGAAAGACACTGGGGTAGAATAAAGAGGAGGGGGAGAGACAGTGGGAGAGAAAGAGGAGGGAGAAGGACAGTGGGGCGAGAGTAAAGAGGAGGGAGGGAGCCATTGGGGAAAAGAAAAAAGGAGGAAGAGAAACAGCGGGGGAGAGAAAAGAGGAGAGAGAGAGACACAGTGGGAGAGAGAGAAGAGAAAGAGAGAAATCCTTCGGGTTTTTTTTAGCTCGACTATACAAAAGTATATGGAGAGCTGTCCTTCTCAACTGGGCGTCCGTCCAGACTTCTGATTAAAATTCTTGTCTAGTAAACTGTTTTTACTATAACTTATTTATTTTTTTAGAGATTTACTTCAATGTTCAAAAATATGTTCCTTATCATCACCCACATCATATGTGTTAAGGTCCAGAATTATCTCCCCTTAAAACTTAGAATTTTTGTAAAACTTATATTTTACTATAACTTCTTTATTTCTTTAGAGATTTACTTCAAACTTCAAATATATGTTTCTTATCATCACCCACACCGTATGTGCTAATGTTCATAACTCTTGCACCCATATTTTTAGAATTATCTCCTTTTTGAACTTCGAATTTTCCTTAAAATGTAATATTTTACTATAACCTCTTTATTTCTTGAGGGATTTTCAATGATAAAATAATAAATATTATATGATATTTCATCTACCATTGAGAATATTCTTGTCTATATATTTGTAGATCTTGAATTAAATTGGTTATTAGATAGTTATCCCTTTCTTAAGTATCCAGTACTTTAATAGTCGAGCGTGCTGTCTCCACTGACAGCTCTTTGTTTCATACCTTTTGACTTCATACTGTTGTTTCTACTTGATTCAGATATGTCATCATCATGATCATCATCACTGTCATCATCGCTGTCCTTGCCTACCTTTACGCTGCAGTAGTCACTACCTGGTGCGTACACTTGTCCGTCCGGCAATCTGTTTTTATTCAGAAATGAAAAGAAGTGCAATGACAGAACACACGACAGTAGGACATTTATGTAAACAGTCTTATAGAATTAAGGTTAAATGTTTTCCCTATTTTCTGCGGCCTACACACAAAAAGTTGAGGAAGTGACTTGTAAACACACTTTCCGGTTAAAGCTGTATTTATAATATATTCCGTCTTCTTTTCCCTTTACATTGTACCACGCTATCCAAACCGGTGCATGTGCGCGCAGTATGTAGACGCCTGTTAAACCTGGTAGTTTATTTCTTTATGTCATGGAAAGATCCCAAATACAAAATTATGTGAAATATTTATGACATCTTTTGCAATACAGTAGCGCGTTCTCCTCTTATGATTGTGTTGATTTTCATAAAAACAGGAAAAGAATAAAGAATACTTTTAGATCTCATTTAATGTAGGAAATAAACTAGTGTCTTACGCCGCGGCAGTAAAAGTTTCTGTATCATAGTAATAATATCCTGGTGTCACTGGTATCTGCTTCGAGTTATGGACTTCAGGGCTACCTGTAACATGTGAGTTTAGCCATCCCAATTGCTGTTGGTATACTACTTAAAAATCTTTATTACAAAGACAAGCCTTTCACGACATGATCAGTTCTCAGTAAAATGTATTCATGTAATAGTAATATAAAACGGTTACAAACGAATGAAAAGGAATAATGATTTGATATAAATTATCTAGTTTTAAAATCTAAGCCTTCAGAAATAGGAGTTAGATGTTGTCAAAAGAAAGAAGTTCTAACCTATACATAAATAGCTCATCTACCTGTCGTCCGCAACTTGTTTTGTTGTCTTTTTAAGCTGTCGGGTTTCTTCGGTACAAGCGGCCGCCATTTCCTTGCACTTACAGTATCAGGGGTCCGACCATCTCCAGTTAATTGGTTTTGCGAATCATTTCTTATGCAGAAGTTTCTCTCTTCTTTACTCGAATGTGTTGTGCGATCGGGGGTCACTTCTTTTGACACGCTGTCACATTCTTCCCTTATTTCTTCCATTTAGATTTTCGCCGCGATTCTATTGAACAAATTATTCCAATCATCATCTTCATAATCATTTATAATTAACATCATCATAAATTTATTATATATTAATCTTCAACATCATAAGCAGCAACATTATTACATTTTTATTGCAAATATCCTTATTATTATAATTAATTATAATTATTAAAATTATTATTATTATTATTATTATTACTTTTAAAATCACTTTTATAGAAGTTTTATCAACATAGTTGTTAGAAACTTAGTCTAAGGCTGCTAGCTCAGTTGGTAGTGCATCGCATTGTCAGTCCAGAGGTTTTCGGTTCAAACCCTACCAGGGTCGGCTTTTGTGAGTGATTATCCCAGACAACGCGTTTAAAAGTCAATGGTCCCTCACCTCAGAATCAAGCGAGGAAGCAGTCAGTCGTTGGGGAAGTGTTGGTAAACAGGTTGGATACCCAGAAACACTTGTTAGCTTGACTACATTCCGGAATATGAATAAAAAAGGTTCAAACTGGGGTTAAACCCCAAAAGAAACAAGCATACAAAAACAAACTTACGTGAAAAATGACAACCATATAAACAAAGTCAGAAGATCGGTTTATAATCAGTACTTATGTCATACATGTAAAAAGAATTATAAATAAAAACAATATTCTAAGTACTGACAATTACTCACAGGTGAAGAATATTTTACGTAACATTTATATCCATTACTTGTATGTTAAAGAAACGTGATATTAGTACAGTGTATCTACGGTGGCACAGAGGTGACATGCACAAGTTTTTTTTTTAAAAATAGCACTTCTCTGTTGCTTTTTTTTCTAGTTCACACGAGATACTAACTCGAGGGAACGACTTAGTATGTCGTGATAGCTTGATAGGAACGAGATAAAAAAGAGAAGTGCACAAAAAAAGAATAGTTTTTATTTTAAAAAAAAGGAACAGTGAATGTTAGCTAGGCCGATGGAACAACTTACTAACTCGTGAAAACGTGTTAGCTATGTCGTAGGAACGAGTTAGCTATGTTCTGGGAACAAGATAGCAAGATACCGTGCTACACTTTTTTTCAAAGCAGTACTTTTTTATATTGCACTTCTCTTTTATCTCATCCCCACGAGATACTAACTCGAGAGAACGACTTAGTATCTCGCGGTAACGACTTCCTATCTCGTTCTCACGACATAGCTGACTCGTTCCCACGAGTTAGTAAGTCTTTCCATCCACATAGCTAACATGCAATGTTCTTTTTTAATAAAACGATTCTTTTTTTATTGCACTTCTCTTTTTTAAAATGCAATATTTTTTTCAGATTTGCATTTCTTTTTTTCTCCTTCCAAAGACTAATTAACTCGTTATCACGACATACTAAGTCGTTTCCCTCGAGTTAGTATCTCGTGGGAACAAGATAAAAGAAAAGAGAAGTGCAATTTTAAAAGAAGCTGTGCATGTCACCTCTGTGCCACCCTATGTATCTGTAAAAATAGAGCGAAATCATTTGATTCATTTTATACTTCCGTTTCGGCCTTGCAAACTTTCATTCACCAGTCTAAAACAATAGTAGGATACTAAGTCATCGCGCACCTGCTCTTTGCTCCCACGTGATCCGTATTTTTGTCAACAATCCGTCGCTTGAAATGTAAAATGTTCTTTTTCGACCAAATGCAAATGAAAAAAGGTTAGGTGACGAGACATTCACAAACTTGTATGCTTCTGTGTTTATGAATAAATTATGCAAATGAGGCCGCCATATTTGATTTCGTTCAAGAATACAGCATATTCAAACAACCAAGCTCACCGCATGCTGAAACGAAAGTAGCAATATCATTTTAGTTTACTGCTAACTAACAGTTAGCTTAATCGTTCAAAGCATGCCAACTTGGTGTAATTTGTTTGTGAATAACTGATTATCAAAAAGTATTTAGGAGTTGGAGTTTCTGAGACAAGTTATTTATTTACGAGCGTTATGAATAAAGGATATAGGATAGTGCAAGAAACAGAGTTTATTATATACTTATAAATGAAATATTAAGAAATATTGATGAAATAAAATGCGTATTTTCATTTTCTGTATTTTCACTGTAAAAATTTATTTTTCACTGCAGTGAAACATATTTTCCGTATTTTCACTGGTGTCTTGCCGAACTTCTTTCTTTTAAATTCAGCCATTACACAAAATTAAAGGGGAATTATTTCGAACCTTAAGGTCAAAAAATAGAGAAAGTATGTAATAAACAGAAAATTCAAGTTTTTTTTCTATAAATAAGGGATTTATTTTCATCTCATGGTATGAAAATTATCATATTTGGCTATTGCCACTCGTGAAATATTTATTTTCATACCACTCGATGAAAATAAACCCCGTATTTACAGAAAAAAACTTGAATATCCTCTATCTGTTCAGTCAGTGAGAAGATGCTCAATTTTTAGAATTTAGAAATTTATTTGAGAACAAAGACAATTTTTTCAAACACATAAATGAACGTTTTGAGTAAATCTGTTTAGTGTCTGTCGCGCCCTTTTAGTGTCTGGAACATTAAAGTCATTTTCCCACAAAAGTAACACTATGTAAAAGCCGTATGTATATGTCTATTCAGTGACGTAAAAAAAGTTGTACCATTGGGTCAGACAATGCTAAAGGACAATAAAATTCTTATACATTTTGAGTGTTACTTTCTGATATTTAATTATATAACAGATGACCAGGGTCCGCATTATTACAAGGGCATTCAAGCAGAGTTTTGGTTCCATTTTTAAAAACTTGCGACAAAAATGGAATTCATGTTATGTTTAATAATTTTGGAATTGATAATGGTTATAAGGCATCAGGGAGGGTTACCACAACTCTAAAATATTCCTGTTTTCAGATTTTTTTTTATTGTTCATACTTATTTTGCCATATTTTCTTAAGTAGTGCACAATAACAGAGTGCCGCCTGATTATATGACCTTAGCTTTCTGATTGATTGCTACAGCAATGTTAAGATTTACCTGTTGTTCTCCTCTTCTGTTTTGAAACAATAAATTATTTTCACATAAAGTAACAGTGTACATCTATTATCATGAAAAATATGATTTAATAAGATGAGTAACATAGTACCATTATGATTGGCTTACTTATTATTTTTAGCAGAAAACTGCCATATTTAGTTTAAATGTAATTATTAACATGGATTGGGAAGCCAGTTCTAGCAACTAATATAAATCCCTCTCGATGGCTGCTTCCTGGGTTCAAACCAGTGTTGTGCCGAAAGTGAGGAATGCAGAAATGTAATGTGGACTTTCAACCCTGGTGGGATTCCAACCAGCGACCTCCGAATCGGGAGTCCGGGGCTCTATTCCCTCGACCACTTCTGCTATGTTGGACCCACCGGTCTTCAAGTAAAAGAAGCGAGTGAGAAATGAACAGGAAAAAGTTGTAATAAATTTTCCTCTAATACTTTAAATCTAGTGCCATAATAATGAATTACGCACGAAAATTTTATTAATATTTTTCTGATATTTATCAAAATAAAAAGAAAATAAAAAACAGGAAAAACATACAATGTTGTAATATGCTGGTGAAGAGTATGTTATTGGTGTGACGTCAGCAAATGGCTTCGACGACAAGTTTTAAAATCAGGAAATGAGCCTTAGGGCATCATCCAGTATACTGGCGAGTTTTCAAAATACGACAGAGCGTCTATTGAAAAAGAATATGATCCGGAGATTCTGACATCCTTATTCTGAGGCCCTGCGATCGTATTTGCGGTCCTATTTGCGACCCTAGTTTTAACAGTGTGCAATCGTATGAATAAGGAAGCTGCATTCAATGTATTGAATCTGATTGTATCAATGTGAGTGGCAAATATGTGTTTGTGTTTTTAGGTAAATGATGTGTTTAAATTCAACAGAGAAATTGATTGTAATTTACATATAATTTTGCATAATTTTTTAAAAAAGATAGAAATGAAATTGAAATCTATTTACTGCACAAAGAAAACAGACTTAAAATTCAGACTTTAGGATTTTCGCAACTGTTTTGCCGTAGAAACATGTTTCACACTAAAATCTTTTGATATAAACATTAGATTTGATATTTCTAAATGAAGCATCAATTAAATGAATGTTTAGAACTTCAAGAATTTGAACAATTTCGTAGAATTCAGAAAATGCATAATGTCAGCAGGTGATGTGAGCGTTGCTAAATTAACTGTATATTCCTTTATCTATTTGAGTTTATTTCTCGTCGGTACGTGTTGATCATTTGACCGACGTCCCATAGAGAGGTTAGCTTTTTTAGGATGTTGGGTATAGTGCAAGAAAGCATCTCATTTCAATGATGCCTCTGGTTCTTTTGCATGCTCAGTGCTTGCACTAAAATATAGGACACCTGGAATATCTGTTCGGCGCGTTACCACTGCTCCTGCAGGATACCGGCTTGTTGAAATGTGACAACAAAAATGCAAAATACAGTGGTTTCATTTCAAATGGGTAGGTAAATATATAATGCAAGCTGAAAATGTTAGTTTTGTAAAATATAAAATTGTTATGCTGTTCCCTTTTTAGTTTTCCCTTTTTTTTAGCTCTATTTACGATACTTAAATTATTTTTAAAAATAGATGATCGTAGTTGTCTTGAGTTCTCAAAGATTTTATTTTTATATTTTTATAGTGTATTCATTATATCTTGTGCTCGTTAACACTGATAATACTATACATTCTAAAAAATTACTTGCTTTGTTCACACACTGACAAATTTACTAACATAGACTGACATATTAAAGGAAGAGGACAACTATCAATATCGCAAGAAATGTTGCATAAATATTTGATCATATGTAAAATTCAATTATTTGGCATAGCCCATTAGATGCTTTTTTAAGCAGCCAACTTGTCTTTGAGAATGGCGTGTAAAAGAATATCATCGGTTGTTTAGGTAGGTTTAAGCGTTCTTTATCGAGGAGGCTCGCTTGGTTGTTACCACTTTGTGGTCCGACGTGTATTGGATGGGGAAAAGGCATTGTATTCCTTGTCTTTTTATTATATAGAGGGCATAATTTTTACAATATCACTTGTTGATTGATAGAATTCCAAAGTCCTTGGTGCGAGAGTCGAAGCATGTGTGGTCAAAACACGTGTAGAATCCCTCAAAAGCAATCATTGGTCATTGTTGTTTAGTCATGTACAGACGGAAACAAGTAACATGTCATGATTTTATGTCTTGTTTTTTTATACATACAAAAAGATGTTACTTCAGAATGGTTAGGTCGTCTTTACATTGCTCGTGGCTTCGATTAATTACAACTTAATACGTGTATAACATTTCGAGCGGTCACTACAACTCTATCGTATCTCCTCCCTTATTTTTATGTAGTTATAAATAGTTAACCGCTGATCCGTTGATTTCAGATTAGTCAACAAATAAAGACAATGAAAGGACAACAAAATGAGCTCTAAAATGAACTTTAAGTGAAAGCGTTGCCCAATGTAGAATGCGTTCTTACTTTTTTATTGTTTATGAAATATTCTTAACACGCGTTCTTCGTGTATAATAGAGCCATTTGTCGAGCAGGTGTAGCTTTTGATATTTTATTAACTGTCAATTATTTTGGCATACGAGCCATTACATAATACAGACTAATACGGCATACATAAAACTATGTTATTTTTTATCTAATTTGACAAGTATTTGCGTAGCTCATTTGCTCACAGAACAAGTAATTGACAAGAGTTTTGACAATTTCGTTCATTTCTTTTCTTCATTTTTCGTACAAAAAATAAATGAATTTCGTGGAATTTGCCTTGCAAATGAAGAAAGCTAAGGTGACGATTTATGTTCAGCGTATGTTTTTACGTCATGTGCATTATCCGTGACTTCTATCAGCCTTTAACATCGGACTCACAGTGGAAAATTGTTTAAATGGATGCTCCCCTCTAACAGTATATCACGTCATCACTAAGCAGAAGAAAACGTCCACGATTTTAAATTCAAAACTGTTTTAAAACCATTTCTACATATGCATTGGTCGTGTGATAATGAAGGATAGATAGATAGATAGTAAGAAGTGATATTCCCAGTGCTATTCTAAATGAATTGATTTTATAAAATTTATATTTCAGTGCTCATGTGCCAAAGAGAGATCGCTTTACGTCGAGGCAAGATTCTATAGTGATGTCGATTGAGATAAATTATTTCCAAAATCCATGTAAAACTGTACCGATATGATAGAACGTTGAACATACTTGTATGTGCATTTCATATTACTCATTTTTGATATATTTGCTTGTAAATACTACATTACATTACATTGTATTACATTTATTGTTTCACTTTCAGCAGGGTTTCCATTTGGAATGGCAGGAATTTATTTATTCTAGTTGCGACTAGGCACGCTCCAACGACAAAGAGGTATGAAGTGGACTTGAATTTTATAGTACCCTCGCTTTTACAAATATCAATGCCACCATGTCTTAATACTTTACTGGCAGATAAAAGTTAAAGTATGAAAGTTATTTAATAATCATATGAAAAGTTCTATCTGTTTGCCCACTACAGTATTCTCTATTTATTTAATGATTGTTTGAAATGTAATTACAGTAAAAATGAAAAGTATACCGTCCAATTGTCAAGAAATCACAAAACCACTACGTTTTAATGTTACCATCTACTGATAAAAAATTGACAAAACCTCCACGTTTAACTGTTTACATCCACTGACAAGAAATCACAGAACGTCCACGTTTAACTGTTGACATCCACTGACAATAAATCACAGAACCTCCATGTTAACCTATTTACATTCATTGACAATAAATCACAGAACTACCACGTTTAACTGTTGACATCCACTGACAAGAAATCACAGAACCTCCACGTTTTACTGTTGACATCTACTGACAAGAAATCACACAACCTCCACGTTTTATTGTTGACATCCACTGACAAGAAATCACAGAACTACCACGTTTTACTGTCGTCATTCACTGACAATAAATCACAGAACCTCCACGTTTAACTGTTTACATCCACTGACAATAAATTACAGAACCTCCACGTTTAACTGTTGACATCTACAGCAAGAAATCACAAAACTACCACGTTTTACTGTTGACATCCACTGACAAGAAATCACAGTACTACCGCGTTTAACTGTTGACATCTACAGCAAGAAATCACAGAACTACCACGTTTTACTGTTGACATCCACTGACAAGAAATCACAGAACGTCCACGTTTAACTGTTGACATCTACAGCAAGAAATCACAGAACTACCACGTTTTACTGTTGACATCAACTGAAAAGAAATCACAGAACGTCCACGTTTAACTGTTGACATCTACTGACAAGAAATCACAGAACCTCCACGTTTTACTGTTGACATCCACTGACAAGAAATCACAGAACCTCCACGTTTAACTGTTGACATCTACAGCAAGAAATCACAGAACTACCACGTTTTACTGTTGACATCCACTGACAATAAATCACAGAACCTTCACGTTTAACTGTTGACATCCACTGACAAGAAATCACAGAACCTCCACGTTTAACTGTTGACATCTACAGCAAGAAATCACAGAACTACCACGTTTTACTGTTGACGTCCACTGACAAGAAATCACAGAACTACCACGTTTTACTGTTGACATCCACTGACAAGAAATCACATAACCTCCAGGTTTAACTGTTGACATCAACAGCAAGAAATCACAGAACTACCACGTTTTACTGTTGACATCCACTGACAAGAAATCACAGAACGTCCACGTTTAACTGTTGACATCTTCAGCAAGAAATCACAGAACTACCACGTTTTACTGTTGACATCCACTGACAAGAAATCACAGAACCTCCACGTTTAACTGTTGACATCTACAGCAAGAAATCACAACAAAACCTCCACGTTTAACTGTTGACATCTACTGACAAGAAATCACACAACCTCCACGTTTTACTGTTGACATCCACTGACAAGAAATCACAGTACTACCACGTTTTACTGTTGACATCTACTGACAAGAAATCACAAAACCTCCACGTTTAACTGTTGACTTCCACTGACAAGAAATCACAGAACCTCCACGTTTAACTGTTGACATCTACAGCAAGAAATCACAAAACTACCACGTTTTACTGTTGACGTCCACTGACAAGAAATCACAGAACCACCACGTTTTACTGTTGACATCCACTGACAAGAAATCACAGAACTACCACGTTTTACTGTTGACATCCACTGACAAGAAATCACAGAACCTCCACGTTTAACTGTTGACATCTACAGCAAGAAATCACAACAAAACCTCCACGTTTAACTGTTGACATCTACAGACAAGAAATCACAGAACCACCGCGATAAATAAATCACAGGATCATGTTCTATTTCGGTCATTTTAATGTTAGTTACTTAAATGTACATGTAGTCGTATTCATTTTTACTGCCACATTAGAACACATGAAAACAACAAGAATGATGAAAAACAAAAAAATACGTATTTTCTTAAATCAGAATGGAATATGAAGCTGGAGAAATACTTTTGACCTAATGCAAATAAAAGCAACTAAAAGCAAATGCATAAAGCATAATTCTATACTGTGAGAGTAAGAAAGATGCCTCCATGGGACTTAACGTGAAAAAAATGATTGTCATGTAAATGGAAGTCATTGTTTCTTTTCCCTTATAGTATAATCACAGAAATGTCCTATTCGCGTGTCTCTGCTTCTTTCCTTTTTATCTTTAATTTGCAAATCTTTTCATAAATTTTCTTCTGATGAATAGATATTATTTAATATACACATGTACTGAATACGAGAGAATAAAATAATTTGGTTTGTGTTTAAAAGAAAATTCATACTTGAATAAACATGCCATCTCTGATATTTGATTCGTACTTGAAACACATACGAAAAATTTGGAGCCATAACGTTCGTATTGAAAAAGCAGTCGTATACGACAATTACCAAATTTTGAATCATTTCATTCGGATAAATATTAAAATAGTATTTCAAATTTGGAACTATAATTTAATTAGAATTCAACTGAAATTTATTAATCTAGCGGCTGTAAAAGAATCAATAAAACCAAAGCAACCAGTTGCATGTGACATGTCTTACGAACACGAAAGTCCGTAACAGAAAGATGCAGGAGGAAGTGGAAATATCGTCGGACAACAGCCAACACAAGATAAACTGTTCTCGCTTTTCTTACTTGTGCGGCCATCTTTTAACAGTATCATCAACATATATTCGAAAAAGAAACATTGTTGAAAATGTAAATTTTCCTAAGGTTGTAAATGTTTGCATATTATACTGAACTCTTGATGACAGGCACCCGATGTTTTGGTCGTATTTGTCATTTTCTAAAGTCACAGTTATTTTTTTCGAGTAAAAAATATATACCGTGTAAAACTGTGTTCGGTGAAGGAACATCTTAGCTTTGGCATTTAGCTGTTGCAGTAAAAAGTCGAAATTTAATTTGGTAATGGCTGTCAAAGATGATAACCTGTTGATATTGAAACCATCAGAATGGCTAATTTTTATGAATTGAAATACATATGACGGTTTTGATACTATTACTATCTATTTAAGACAAAATATGCAACTTCCTTATAACTCAATACAAATTCACCCATATCTCGGTACTTTCAGCGCTTTGATTTCGGTGGTGATTTAGCAGTAATAAAATTTTGATTCCTTAGATAACTTACATGTAATGTAAACACCATACCAGTGTAAAGTGAAGCCATAGCGCAGTAATAATAGTACTAACGTGAAAAACGTGCGCGACAGTTGGGCTTTTAGCGACGGAGGAGATTTAGTGTAGTTTAAATTCCCTCTTAGTCTGGTGTAGATACAGGGAAGAGAAACTGAAAAGACATTAAAACATTTGCTTATTACATTGTGCATGCATCTCACATAGTTTATTATTTATAACAATGTAGAATCAGTAAACATCACAATAGATTACGTTACCACTGCATGAGTTCGCATATATGTAAATTTATCATTCTTTTATTTAATTTAAAGTTCCTCTCATACAGAAGCTAATGAATTGCGCTAAAAGCTTTATTTTTCTAGTAAGTCATATATATGATAATTCCCTTATACAAAGTATGCATGTACATGACAGATTATCTAAATTAGCTATGTAATGCTTCGCTTGCACATTTCGCCTTTAGTAGCAGAATTTCAAGAAGCAAACCGAGGTATTGTTGAAGTAAGATCACACGGACGTCTGATCAACAACCCAAGCAACTACCCCGTCCCGGTTTTCGTACCCGTGATGCTGAACCTGCAGCTTCACGACTTGAAAGACAACGGATGCAAAGGTCTCAGAATGTTCCTGTTACACCTGGAAGAGGCCCGCTTTCACGAGTGTTTGAAGATTCAAAACAAAATTACTTGCTAGTTGATCCCCGTGAATGTTAACACTTGGAATACCATTAAGTTTAGGAATTTAACTTTGATGAATGTGCTATATTGTAAAACGTGGTCATAAATGAGAATTTTTGCCTAGCTTGAGTGGTAAAAAGAAGAACGAAATCGTTTTGCCTGTAAGCACAATGACGTCATTTGCTACCCGCTAGATAACCCTACGTGTATTGAAGTTATATTGTATATAAGGCAACGAGAGTGTTAAATGTTTGCCCTAAACGGAAACGGCTACAAAAGATTTTTTTTAAGTTTATTGACTTGGTGACAAATGAAAGGGGTAAATTTGCATTAGGCTTTCAAAATAAATTAATTTTATAGGAATAATAAAGTTTATGAAGTCGTTCTGATTATTTTCAGGTAACCAAATTTTTACCTTCCCTGTTCAAGGAACGGATGGAAACCGCATTGAAACGTCAAATATGTCACAGTCGGGATTTAACATTAGCACGAACACAGTTACTTCCACAGAAAGTATGTAAATACCATTTGCATATTGGCATTTAATATTTTACTCCCGTCTTGCTTGAAATATACCAGTGCCACGCACTTCAGCTAATGAGTAATCTGCTCACTACTATTATGATATACATACAAAATATAACCTCTCATCTCTATAGTCATCCATATTCTCTTCAGGAAGGTAATTCACTTTTGTCTGATGAGTTTTTTTCAGTTTTGGGAATCATGTCGACGCAGAAAATAATACAAAAGTTTGTCGTAGTTGGTCCTTTTTATAGAGCATACCGTGAATCAACGAATAACATACATTCTGATGACATGTATAAAATTTGCAGCAAGTTTATCTTTATAAACGTTTGATGGATCATGAACAGCAAATATTCAATTTATGAACACGGATTTACCAAGGACGAATGATAAAGAGATGTTTTACATTTACATTTTGAATACAATGACAATATTTATTGCTGATTTTGGCTGGCATGATATCAAGTATACCAACATCTTTCACTAACAGAGTAAAATAAATATAGTATCCCCCACCCTCCTTCCTCCGTCCATCCACACTTTCGCCGTTAAATTTTCTATGCTATGTAAGTTATGTGGTTTACTAGTAATTCAATGATTAGATGTTCATGTAATAACATAATGTAACTCAGACAACATTAAAACATTAAAATAAAACGTTTGGCTCTTTCTTAGCTCCTGTTTAACATCTTAACAAAGGAAACTAACGGTAGAAGTCGAGATTTGAACTCAGGTTCACAAAGACTGTTTAGAGAACAGAGCTGTCACAAATTAGCGAAGACGGACCCATTTTCGTAGCGGTCTACTAGATGATCCTACAAAGAAATATATAAGCTCTAAGCCTTGTGGTTTCAGATAAGAAGAATTTTAATTTTTTTTCCCCTATATAACGGTATGTAAGATCAAGTTACCCCTGGTAGAGGTCCACTAGACAATCATGCACACCAAACATCTTAACTCTAGGCCTTATGGCAAGAAGATTTTAAAAAGCTTTTCCTGTATTAGTATATGTAAAATCAAGTGACCCCTAGGTGGGGCCGATTCTGACAAGAGAGCCAAGATTTATATCATTTTGGTAGAGGTCCACTATAGCCGATACTATCAACCAAAGCTCTATGCCTTGTGGATTCAGACAAGAAGATTTTTTAATTTTCCCTTCATTTGCCATGGCAACCAAAGTTCTGCATGGAATTCCATTTTTTATTCAATTTTGAAATAGTACCATACAAGGATTATTTCTGTAAAGCTTAGTTGCAACTGACGGACAGAGCAGTCACAAATGCTACACCTGACCTTCTAAAATTATTTTAAAAATGTTCTCACATGTTTAAATACCTGGAAAGGAGCTATTACCAGTGTCGGCAGAGAAGGAAGGGGAGATCACTGCGAGGAGATTGTATAACGCCTTCTATCCGCATTGCTACAACCTTCGGTACGAACATCACACCTGTTATTGTCGATTGTTACATAAAACTTAGGATCAAAACAGGTGAACGAGTATGCGCTGTGCTTTTCTCAGTATAAAGGAATCCAGATAGCAAAGACAACTCGACCATCTCCGGTAACTTCCCTGAAACTAACAGAACTTCCAGAGACAACAGCGGTTCACAACTGCTATAAGAATTGTCGAGACATATCAAAACATAATATATATTAATTATACATAAAAACATATTATTTAGAATAAAGGCCATTAGCCATCCTGCAGCTTCTCGCAACCGTCTTCAGATCTTTATAGCCCCACCAGACATAGTTGGGGGGAGGGGGCTAAATATGAATCACTTTTGTCCCGTCCCGTCTCATCTCAGGAACTGGCAGAGATATTAACTTGAAACTCAAAATATCAATGGAATATCGCAATGCAAATGTGTGTGTCAAGTTTAATAACTCTTATAGTTAGTTTGACATATTTATGTCCCTTTTTAACTTAGAAAATATCCAAAATTTACATTTTTCTTGAATATCTCTTGGAACCAGTATGAATATGAACTTGAAGCTTAGAATATTAATGCAACATAACAGTTCATTTGACATGATGGTCAACTCTGATATTTAATTTGACATAATTAAACCCCTTTTTCACTTAGAAAATATACCAAAATTTACATTTTTTTTCTAGAAGTTTATGAACTCGTAGAGGTTTTAACTTGAAACAATTGAAATATCAATGCAATGTCACAATGCAACTGTGTATGTCAAGTTTAATAACTCTAAAAGTTAGTTTGACATGATTATGCCCCTTTTTAACTTAGAAAATATCCCAAATTTTACATTTTTCTTGAATATTTCTAGAAGCAGTATGGATATGAACTTGAAGCTTAAAATATTCATGCAACATCACAGTGCAGCTCCATGTGTCAAGATGGATAACTCTGATATTTAATATGTCATAAATAAGCCCCCTTTTCACTTAGAAAATATCCTATAATTTACATTTTTCTGGAATACCTCTGGAAGCAATATGGATATTAACTTGAAACTTTAATTGTATATGAAAGAAGATAGGCAATCTAAATGTGCCAAGTTATAATGCTCCTTTTTCAATGAAACCAGTACTTATTTTAACTTAAATATTAGAATACATATGAAATGGCATAAGCAAATTCCAAAATGAAAGTTTTTTATAAATTTGAATTGCATTTTGATGTAAATGTGCCCCTTTTTACTTACAATTGTCCCTAAATGAATTATTTTATGAATATCGTGCAGTGCACTTGAAGAAAGGTGGAATTTGTGATGGTTAGTAGGGGTTTATTTTCATATTTCTGTATTTGTATTAACCAGTCCTTTGTAGTTTTGTTTTGGTATATGGGCACGATCAAAGTTAATTGTTACCTGTATCAGAACTTTTTGTATATATAAAAAGCTTTTGATACTGTACAATGTTATTTTTCTTTTGATCTTGGAGAAACTGGTTGGGCTTTATATCTTTAATGCAAAAATTTCATCTGGAAAGGAAACAGTGAACTTTGTTTCCTTTACGTCCATTCACCCAGATTCAGTCTAAGCATTGGTGGGGGTATGAATCGCATTTAGATATAGCTCTAGTTGTATTTGGCTTGATGTCAGATATAGAGCAACTGATCAACGAATGAACTCAAATAAACTCAAAACAATAATTTACTTTTACCTTCAAAAATTTATTTAACAATGGTACACAGAGGCATACATGTTTTTGCTTTGATCCTATTTACTTCAATCATTTTGCTTAACAGATCTATGACGTCATGACTTCATTGCTCCTTTCAAAAACGTCGTTACTAGAGCTTAACCGCCGAACCGTACTGCATTGTTCGCAATTTGATCTTGAAGTCTGGCAGTGGTTTTTTTCCGAAGTGATTTATGAGCTTTTCTATCGAGTCCTGAAAGAGGAAATTTTCAATTAAAAGCTGTCCGAAACTCCACCTGGGTCTTAATATTCCAGGACACAGATTCCACGCAGCGCTTACTTTCTTTCAGTAGAGAAAGAAGGGGCGATCACTGCGAAAGAGATTACAGCAGGGTTATGGCAAGGGCATTTTCAATTGTACTCGAGGTGAGTTAGGTTGGAAGATATTTTTCTAAGTGAGAAATAAAATCATGCAATCTGGCTGGTTTTAGACCATGTCTAAATCAGTTATATTCACTCAACCTGTCCATTTTGACTGACGAGTATTCAGTCACAGTTACCAATATCTAAATTTACCTTACCTTTACACAGCTAGGTATTCACATTTTTCCAGGTTTTTTTTCGATCGTTGTCCAGGTAGAAGGGGTTACGTCTGACTACGCCTATGTGAAGCTTTATTATTTGTAATCTGCTATTATAACAACAGTGAAAACAATAACTTACCTTATTCTCAACAAAACAAATTAAATGAACATCAGATTAATGAAAAAGAATGATGTCACATTAGAGAGAGAGGGAGAGAGAGAGATAGAGAAAGAGGCAGTGGGGATACCAAAGTCTTTCTTACCTTCTTTATACTGAGTAATTCATATTTTGTTTTCCTGTACTCTTGTATTTGTCTTATCGGTGTTCGGATCACCTTTCCTCTGTACTTAAGTAATAAAGTAAACGGATAATGAGGATTTTCTTCGACGTTCTCACAAATAACTGCAAAACTTCCGTCCTGAAAAAAAACACCGCAAAATGGTACGTAGGTAATGTAAATTAATCACATATCTGAAAAAAAAAGATTTTTTTCAAAGTTATTACTCAAAGTAATAAAGGTGTCCCTGAAATTTTCAAAAAATTATTCGAACTTGTGTATACTTTAGAAAATTTGACATTACCATTTCTTTATTACTGTGTTTTCAGCATTTATCTTGACATTAATGCATCTTGGTCATTTGACATCTAACATAACTGTAAATGATGAATATTTAGCGTACAGTAACGTAATCCATCTTGGTTGAAACACCACAATCAATGCTTTCACACAAAGGATATGTAGTAATAAGAGACAAGTAATCTTTGAAGTCTCATTGTGGTCTCTTTGCTGTCTGTACAGCTGCTACTACCGATCACCTACAGTTATAACTGGTTGAAATAGGAATACTAACAGATAAAAACAACAACAACAATTTGTAAACTGAAGTTTTACCTGTGATTCGCCGTCAGCTAGTCTCGTCTCTGTTTGGTCCCTTTCAGTATAAATAACACACCAATCGTTTGCCTCCACCAGCTTTTTCTGGGGAAAACAAAGAAAAATAGGTAAGAAACAAAATGCAAATCCACATACTAGTATTTTTGCTGCTACAACATTCTGGAGTTTCTTCCAGTCATATTCAAAATCACTACGCTAAAATACTTGGGGAGACCGTGTAACCTCAGTCAGATGGGGATTTCTTCAAACCAACATTAAACAATAAAATTTTAGTAATTTGCTGTTTAAAGTCACGTGCTTTTTTGGCAGGTATATAAGTGATTGTGTGAAGACCAAACATCATAAAAAACAAAAGGAAAAAAAAGGTAATCATTATTACACGCACGCACTCTGAAGGTACCATGCTGAAATGGATAATTGCCGGTATGTACATTCATTATAAATGGTAATAAGAACACATAGCTCTTATCAGGAGCGGATGTGATCCAGTGGTAACGCGCTGGACTGATAAACCAGGGGTTCCGAGTTCGATCCCCCGCTCCTCCACTAACGTAACTAAAAGTCTTTCGGATGAGACGCTAACCCGAGGTTCCATGTATCAATGCTATACACTGAGCATGCAAAAGTACCAGGGGTGTCTCTGGAATTTGATGCTTTCTGTATCTTGCAGTATCCCCACAACATAAAATAGCTAATCTCTTCAGGGGTCACCGGTCATATAGGCACCCGACAACGACGATAAATAAGCTCAAATAGAGAGATAGCTCTTACCACTGCATTTTGCGTCCGAGTGTTGATAGAACGGTTGTCGGATGCTGTAAAGAAATTTGGAAAATTCACTCAAATAAATACAAGTCATTTACAATTATCAGAAAAATAAGGTCAAAGCACTGAAGGTACTGGTGAGGCGTGAGTCTTTAATCCTAGCATCGATCAAAAGTCACGTTCTATCATGTATTAATGCTCACAATAGTTTTTCTTCACATATGCCCGGTCGGGTCAGTGATCATGTACTTTTCATACATTTTTATGATTTTGTCAGTCATTATCGTTTTGTTTTGACGATTTTTGCACCAGAAAAAGGCATTATACGCATGAACAAAACTTTTGTCCTCATACCATTGCCTGAGCATTACAACCTGATTAAACCCTGTAAGTTTTCAATAGATTTGCCGAAGCTTGCAATGGCACTCATAGAGTTCGACTAATAGGTGATGTATGGACACATCTGAATGAAGCAAAGATCTGAAGTAAATATTTGTTGTTACAACGCGCGAACAGTAATTAATTAAAAAGATTATAGAGGGATAAGAGCTAAAGGAAAACCTTCATCTTGAACTGAACCTTTTATTTTTCCACAATTTTATCCATAAAATCAGTCAATTACTCAATTCATTTAATTATCCATTCATCGGTCGAATAAATTATTGTTAGGTGCTGGTTTCCATTCTAACTGTTTAATCCAGGTTTATCTAGTGAAGGATTCCTTGGGTAGTTTATATGAAACTAAATTTGCTTCATTTCCAAACTTCTCTAGTGTGCCACTTTTTATTCATGAACAACAACTTTTGAATGCAAATCTCCTGTAACTTGAAGGTGGTTACGAAAAAATAAACAAAATATTTCTTTTTCATTTTCAGCATTTTAGTTTTTAGCTTCTATTCAAAAGCAGAAAAAAGAAAAGTTGAAAAAAAGGATACATTATTTCTCAAAGTTTAGACATGTATTCGGCTCATTCTGCGCTGAAAATGATTCCCACTCAACACATTTCAAGAATAGTATTGACATTTTCCCTTGTGTGATTAAAAATGTTCTTAGTGTTGTACGCGGAAGCTGTGCAATTCTGTATTTCGGAAAGCCACTATTATGCTCTAGTTGAATATTTTTGGAACTACTTTTTTGTCTCGTGAATAGCAGAAGTGTGTAAAATGATGAATAAGACCTGACTGGAGTCATCTATCTATCTATCTATCTATCTATCATCCATCTATCTACCTACCTACCTACCTTACCTACCTACCTACCTACATACCTAACCTTACCTACCTACCTACCTACCTACCTACATCTAGCTATAGGTTAATTAACATCGGTACCGACTGCTCATATGACCGATGCCCCCTCCAGATATTGGTTGTTTTATGTTGTGGGGATAGTGCAAGATACAGAAAGCATAGTGCAAGATACAGAAAGCATCCCATTCCAGAGACACCCCTGGTTCTTTAGCATGCTCAGTGTACAGCACTGATACATGGGACCTTCGGTTTAACGTCTCAATAACGTTGTAAGTCATGCAGAAACACAATGTAATGAGTTTTTAACCGTATCAGTAGCATTCAAAAATAAAGGCAAAGAAAAATAGGGAAACAGAAAAGCAAAACATCATAGTTTTTACAAAGATTACTTGCAGAATTATACGAGTATTTGATCAAGAAATGGAGATTGTGGTTTAAATTCCTGGATGCAAAGAACACAAGAAAGGTTTCCAGAGAAGACGAAAAAGAGTAATTTATATTTTGTAATAAACAGTAATTTGATAATTACTTTACGACTAAGTGACTTTAAAGGGGCTGTGCTCCAGATGACAAAAAAAGAAAGTTTTCTTGTATTATAAATTTCTTGTAATATTTATGACTAATGCTTAAGAAATAACTTACTGACAAAAAGTAAGTCAAATAATTGCATTATAAATTGATTTTTTTTCCCTTTCAAAGTGCTATACCGTAACGCGACGGTATAACTTTATCGTATAAGATTTAAAGTAAATATCTGTAATATCACATACAGCGATGGTGATGACAGTAAAAGCGTTGGATAATATTTTGTTAACATGAGGGGCCCAGAGTTCAAATCAGGCTTGAGCGAAAATATTTTTTTTATTCTATTTTGACTTTAATAATCAGTTTTGAAGTAAAATATTATGTTGTTATAATCTCACGGCATCTAAATATATAATTTATGAAAAAAAATTATGTCAAATCTGGAGTACAGCCTCTTTAACTCATATGTAAGTTATTGTCTTTTCAACTTTAAATTTTTAGTACTGATTTAAAAAAAAAAATACTTTTTTATTCATTTTAATTTCCCCCAACTTGAATAAACTTTTCGGTAAGAGTGACTTCAACGTTTTTTTTTCCTATCGGTTGTAGCGAATGTTTTTTCACATACAAACTCTTTTATCAGTGTTTTTTTCATTGGAATTGAAATGGGCATGACATGAGATTAATCAAAATTTAATTACAAATCGTGTACATCCAATTATTCAGTAACTGCTTAATGCAATGAGATGATTGTATCTAGTGGCAGTGCACTGTTTTGATAATTTCTAAAGTACAAAGTACTCAAAGTGCTAAGTTTTACTGTTTGTGTTAAATTTGTTTATCCATTGTGGTTGATTATCAAAAGTTAAACTTGACATAAATCACATGATATTCGGAGCTTGTTTATAATCTTGTCAATTGCTATACGTGTTCCCTCATTTAATTTGTATGCACATATAAAAGCATTGTAGGCAAAAAAAACTTAAGAATGTTTATTGTGATAATTGATACACCGCTTTGAATCCACATTGATAAGGTATAATGTTCGAGCCCTGCTAGGGATCTTATTTCATGCAAAATTGTTACTATTTTATCGTCTGATACAAGTTATCAGTAAATAGGCACAGAGTATATATCTTCTGAAGTATGGCATTGTAGTTTATTTTCGAAACACAGCAGTAGGATTAAAATTGTTTTGTTTTCTTTTCATCGTTAGTCAATCCAGTAACAAGTGAATGTTGTTGTTTCCAAATTATCGAACAACAAAGTGTCTATTATTATTACAAACATTTCAATTGCATACGCAACAAACTTGAAGATTTACTGCACATTGAAAATTTATAGGCATTTGAATTTAGTACGAAGTTTTAGCAACGTTAATGAAACGCCGTCAGCTGCTTATGCTTTTTTTTTCAGAGAGTAGATTAACAACTACGACATTGATAAAACAGATGTGGACTGGATCGGGACTCGCGCCAGCGCTGGCAGTGAGTTATATAAGAATTGAGACATGTTGCAGATTGGTTTTGGCATGAACAAAACAGAAGAGAATAATGTTCTTTTTTTATAGTATAGATAAAGATAGTATCGACATTACCCCGCCAGCTTAACCAGCATTATTACTGTTTGTTTTACATGCACCACTATGGAGATATCTATAACCGTAGCAAAATCTGTTTGTAGTTTTGGTGATCTTGACCGCAGTGAAGGGTTGCAATTTATTTATTGAAGATTGAAGCTGACCACAAACTCGTTAGTATCAGTTTAGGCCAGTCAGATTACTCCGTGATCAAATAGCTCCGCAAGTTCCGTTATTGACAAGGCAAGGTATGATCTAGTGGAGTATACCCTACACTAAGCCAGTTGCTAACATACGACGTCACTTAAATTTTAAATACTTCAGTCTCTCTCTCTCTCTCTCTCTCTCTCTCTCTCTCTCTCTCTCTGTCTCTTTTTCTCGTTAGAAAATGGAAGTTGCAGTCAAATTTTTTGTATTACTCTTCAACTATTAGTGTGTATATATACATATATATATAAGTGCTACCAGCAGAACGGAATATAGAAGAAGCTCACAACAACATCCCTCCACATAAGAAACATACCTTCTGGAGCAGGATCAGCCCCAAACAGTAGTGACACATTCTCATGGATTTCATCATCCTGTAAGATAGCATTGCTCAGGTTATCATGTTGTTGATGTTTCAACCAATTTTTTTAATATTATTTCATATAAAGTTTTTTTTTAAAAGAAATAAACAAACTATTTCCAGTAAGTCATATTTAAAACTTTGTTCGAACATGTTCTTTCAGTGATCCCGATATGTGATTCCAATATGTCCAGGTCTACCACCGCCTGCAATTCTGGAAGCCTGAAATTTCAAAATAACCCATGCCACTTACATGTGTATTTTGCCTAATTCGTGCTAACCAGAGCACAGTAGGTCTATACTGGACTTTTTCAACCCTTGGGAATTTTTTCTATATCAAGGAACATACTATTGTAAGGTACCTCAAATTGGTATGCAGATCTATTGAACAATGCCTCACAGTCAACGATGGCGGTGTCTAAGACACTTGTGGCAATTAGTCTTATAAATAAGCCATCACGTTACTGTTTTCAACTTAAACATCAATTTTCATTACTTTTTTCATGTACAGTAACGTTTTGTCTTATCCTCGCCTTGACTGAAAGAAGGCCATCAAACATAAAAGATAAGATAATGTGGACAGAATTGACTTATCTTTTTTTAATATAAGAAAGTATCTTTTTATCACTTTTCATTGAGAATTTGAAATAACTAGTCAAGTTTCTGAGATAAACCCTTGAGTTTCTAGTAAGTCCTTTTTCTACCACATGTTTTAATTTGCTCTTGGAATGGATAATATCTGTAACATTCCGAATTGAATGTTACGTGTGTGAAACCACCAAATAATTTTTTCTTGTTTTTATTTAAAACTCATAGAGTTCAAAGGGCTATAAAACATAGCTAAACCACTTTTAAATGGCTTTAACTTACATACTCTTGTAGATTTATATCTGTACTCATGAAATATAGCAAGAAAAGTGAGGGTTGTGCTACCAACAAGAAAGACTTTCTGCTCATGTGAACTTATCCATAAAATTAACAAAACTATCAGCTAATTTTCAGATTGGGGTATGTGAAACAATTTCCTATTGTGAATTATATTCGTAATGTATATGAGTATAGAATTGCTACCACATTATCAGAAATAGTCAAGAAAAATGAATCCAGAAAAAAAAATACACAGATTAGGGACAAAATTGTTAAAACAGCCACGAATACTGAGAACTCTATCTAGCAGCCATTATGCAGTACCTTTTTTGAGCTCTGATAGTCTGGAGTTCCTTCCCTTGACACTAGTTTATGCCCGGGAACCAAACTAGAGCTCTAATAGACTGAACTGGTGGTTTCATACCTACAAACAGTCAACATTGTCTGTATTTTACACATCCGTTTTAGACGAAAACGTTTTAAATGTGTAATGAAAAATATTCCAAATGTAAAACACTCATTTCGGAATGAATTTAGATATTTGAAAGGATAAGAAGAAGAGTGTTAGTCATAAATCAGCACGGAATCAGTATGCTTTCGACCAATTACCTTATTTACATTAGGAAAAACATTACGTCTAAACTGATTCCAGCTGTAAATATTTTGCCACATGTCCACAGGAACATGGCTGCTGGTTTCAGATTGGTGAAATAATCGTTGTAGTTCACATTTTTAGTTACATTATTTCCTTTCGATAAACGAACGCAAACGTGCTAACTTATTCGATTTTGCTAAATGAATGTGTTAAAATGGTGAGTAAAAAAAAGTATTAACTAAAGAAGTGAAAAAAGTAACGCTGTGACTTATTTATAATAAGATGTACGCCCAAGTCTTTTTTGCGCATCGGTAGAATATATTACTTGCTGTATCTAATGACCCTCAATAATCTGTATGCATACACGCGCCGTGGGCCCTTTCCCACCCCCCCCCCCCTGGTGCTATTGCAGACACACAAAATGAGTATTTCATTCAGTTCCGAACACTGACTGGTATAATATGTGGCTCTGACCTTTCTTTACTTTTTTTTGTCTTTTCCAGCTTGCATATTGCATATTGTATGTGTATACAATGTATATTCTTATCAACATCATCATAATCCCTGTCTTCACCACAAAAAAAAACAACATTTTTCATCATGGTATTGAAATAATTGTTGTGACTGACAATGTCATCATTATCTTCATCATCATCATCAACAACAACATAGGATTTATCTGATCTTAATACTATCATTGTACCTTGTCGTTTCCACCAACATCTAATTTTGTAACCGCTTCATTTTTCGGAGAAGTAGCTTTCTGAGAGTTTGTTTTCCTCGGCGGTCGAGACGGGACCTGAATTGGTTCATTGAGAATGCTTTCAGTCGGCTTCTTAGATTTTTGCGGCAGAGGTGGCGTCTTTTCCGGTTCTTGGATGTTATTTTCGACTGCCTCCTTCTCTTGGCTCGTATCATTTAGTTGAGAATTATTGTGAATCTCTGGAATCTCATAATCGGGGGATTTTGATCTTTGAACTGTCAAAAGATGCCAATTTTTGTCATAAAAATAAACTTATTAAAACTACTTGAGAAACATAAAATATTACAACAATATACATGCAGTTTGCCTTGATTTTTGAATTATTTGAATCCGAGGATGAATTCTTATGATATCTGACTCAAGTACGCGATTTAACACGTTAAGTTTGAAGTGCCTTCGGTACTCTGATTAAGAAAGACTCGGCATTTTCCGTAAGAAATACGGAAATAACCGACACGCTGTGTAAACCAAAAATAGCATAATGACTCTAAAGGTAAACACGTGTACGCGATGTTTATAAACATATTAGATGGAGGTAATGCGTAAAAATATCGCCATTACTCAGTTAATATGGACTGATTCGTGTATCTGTCTTTAAAGGAAAGGTGAGTTATATACGTAGTTAGCTTTTAAACTCAATTTTAAACAGAGTTTTCGCATTTGTTTGTTACTGTGTTAATCTTGTTGAGGATTTAATGTGTGTCAGCTGATGGGCATGAATGTAGGTCAGCTTCTTGCTACGCACTTAATTAGCAGTTATAAACGTGATGTAATGTTTTCTTTTTAAATATAGATGCAGTATTTTTTAATAGTTAAATGAGCTACATATAATGACAGAACCATTAATGTGACGCATTTTCATCTGAGAAACGCAGTTGTCTTTGTGTTGAAAATAGGTCAAACGGAGGTAAAAAAAATTGAATAGTAGGCCTAACATCATTTGTTAAGAAAACGCTTGTAAACTTAAATCAGATTTTAATGTTCAATCCCCAACAAAGGATATGTCTGGGGCCTTTGTATGATGTTTTTTTTCTAGCTGCGAAAGTCTGTCTTTGTAGTGTAGTCGTTCGGATACTCCGTTGTTTTTATATACTGGGAAGCGAGAAGGTAAGAGTAAACATCAAAGCGTGCCGTTTTACCACTTTTGGTGGGAAAAATACGAAACCAATTGGCATAACATACTAGTAGTAGAAAAGAAAATAATGCTTCCGAATAAAATACACTTCGAATAGCTTTGAAATACATGTATCAACTAACGATTACTTGAACCTGTCTCTTCTTGGGACTTCATAGTCTCTGGAAGTCGTAAGCCAGTGGCCTTATGATAAGCTAATAAATATATTGTATACAATGCATGTTGTCTTGTTGTCTATTTTTATTTGATGTTAACTTTTTTGTTACGAAAATGGTTACCTTACTGAAGCTCCAAAAGGATTATGCTGAAGGCGTGTTGACCATTCAAAAAATAGCACGATATTCAGTTTTTCAGTATAATTATTTGGACTACCAAAAGAACAATAATTGTTCTCCTTACTCTCTACATTACTTCCGAGATTTTTTTTTCATTCAAGTTTCTTAAAGATTATCAGTTTTCAGCAGAGAGATGCTAACATCTACTCAATATCACAATACTTAATGATTCTATCATAAGGTCTGGTCGGACCCCACCATACCTGTTCTAGTAACAGATCGTCTCCTTAGAATGGGAGTAAATGAATTAATCGAACGAAGGGCAAAACCAGTTTTTGAACCAAAGAAATACATATAAATTGTTTGTTTGCAAAACAAAGGATGTTATGATTTATTAAACCGAAACGTTTCGTTTTTCTGACACATGTTACTTAGGAACCAGTTTCGTAGTCCAGGTCAGCTGGAATCGATAGTTCTAGTAAGATCGATTGTGGAATGTTGCAGACAGTGATGTCACGTGATGCTACAGTGCATGTAGATTGCTGCTGCATCTTGTCGTCTGTTCTTCATAGGAATGGTGTTGTTTTATGTTTGTTAAAATATGAAATGGAGATGTAACTTTGCACCTGTCGTTTTAAGGGTATTTGGTAAGGGATATTACCTTACATTACGTGAGTTAAGAAACTATAAATAAGATTAAATTAGTGTGTTCTTTAACAAACAGTAAGTTTTCAGTTAGTTGCATTATTGATTGTTATATATCCAATTACCTCTCCCATTTATATGGCTCATTTTGAGCCTAAAACCTATTGAATAAACACTGAAATGGTGGTATTTGCTACATTTTCAAGGGTCAGGGGCAGTGGATAAGACTAAGGTAGGGTCAGGATCTTCTTTAAGATGTGTTATGAAGCTTTCTACTGTTGCTTAGTTTCTGTAACCAGTCAGTAAGGTACGGTTACTTACAACCAAGTTATCTTCTCTCAACAAATTCGTCGAAAATCTGTTGAGATTTTCTTTACATGAGCTTAAACATTACAAAACTTGTGTCTGTTTTTGAAACTGAATGGTTCGTAACAGAAATAAACTTAATTAAAGTCAGTGTTGTCAAGAACTGTCGAAAATAGGATATTTGGTAACAAATATTCAAGAACAAAACTTTGAAACCTCCAATATGAAATCAACATCCTCAGACCAATTTTTATTTAACTTTGATCGGGAAATTCCATTTCATGTTGGGGTTTTTTCTTCATTCTTTTTCATTGTTTTTTTCAAATTATTGTTTTTTTTCTTTCTTTTCCAGATTTTTTCAAAATAAACATGGACGTGCAAGACTGGCGCACGGGGAAAGAATTGGGCAGAAGCGTTACATGTACATGCTTGACAACCAGATCGGATGTGACGTCACATTTTGCTTGGGAGAGGACAAGAAGATAGCTGCTCATAAGTTCATATTGATCAGCAGAAGTGCTGTCTTTGAGGCAATGTTCTGTGGATCCCTTGCCGAGAAGTGTTCTACAAAAGTCATTAAGTATGTTCAAAACGTCATTTGTTTGATAAAAGTTTGGATTATTTGACGAAATTCGAACGAAATACTTGAACACATTTAATAGATAAAGGCCTAAACGGAGATATTAGAGTTTTCTTGTTCAATTGATTTGTTCCACCATATTAACGATTTTATGTATTGCAGTCGTTCACAGACAAATTATGCTATGATTTTGCCAGTATATTCTATGAGAAATAGTTCGATGTAGCCTCGAACATTATTTTCCTGTATCTACCTTAATATTCTGTTTTACTTTCAACAGGATCCCTGATGTAGAAGAGGACATATTCATGGCGTTTTTGAAGTTTATGTACATGTCGGAGATAGATCTCAATGATCAGATAACTCTGCCCGTCTTGTATGTGGCCCGGAAGTACTGCGTTGAAGATTTGGTGAAAATCTGTGCCGATTTTTTACGCGCCAAAATGACACCGGAAACAGTGTGTGAAATTATGGAGCAAGCACATACGTATGACATACATGACTTGAAGAATATGTGCTTGCAGTTCATATTTGAAAACGGAAACTCTGTCCTTATGTCTGCTGGATTTAAAGAACTATGTTTTGATTGTGTGCAGCAGATTATTAAATCTGACGATCTGTTTGTTGAGGAAAGTGACGTCTATATTGCTCTTACATCGTGGGCGACGAAAGAATGCGGCCGAAGGAACCTCGAAGCTCTAGGCGTTAACAAGCGGGCTGTGTTGGGCAGCCTGCTCTTCAAAGTTCGGTTTCCAACAATGGACCGCATATTCTTTACCGACATTGTGTCTTCCGACGACATTTTAACAGATGCTGAAAAGATCGCTCTGTTCCAACACATGTTTGGGTCATTTAGCAAACAAGATCTCGCATTTTCTGACTGTGAAGCGTGAAGCACGCCTCATCAAATGCTTTCGATTTCCAAAGAATGAACAAGGAGGCATTAACTGCGAACCTGGCTTCAAGAACTCTAATTTCGGCATTCGACGTACGCTCGTCAGAGGATATCATGTTGCAGGGTTTGATCTTGTTTGGTGCATGCTCTAGTTCCACTGGATCCAACCAGTCAGATTCTCATTTTAAGGGTGTAGCCCCAACCCAGCCAATCGCTGATCAGCACGTGAAAATCATTGTTTCCGGCGTTCCATTGAACCAGTCAGAAACGCTGACATTCGAATATGACAACGTGGACGTCCCGTTGCAAGAATTGTACCACCTTTTCCTCAAAGAGCCGGTTCTTCTGAAAAAAGGACGAATGTACGCGATACACGTGAAACTGGATCTTTTCCTTCCGTACCAGACCTACAGTGGCGTTAATGGCCTTTCAGAAGTTGACAGCGGGTCGATTAAGTTCAACTTCTTCACCCACCAGTCTTTGATTGCAACGACAGTGGAGAAAGGACAGATAGCCGGACTACTTTTCTCTAAACTGCCGGATCCCGAGCGGAATGAAACATCGTTATCACCTAGGGGATCTCCAGTGAAAAGAGATATGAAGGAAGAATTTCGTTCATGCTTTACTAGGAAGGAACTATTTCCATCCAGTTCGTATTAAGGTCTTCGCCTCTGCCTGATTTTTTGTTAAAATTTAGACGAATTTGAAGTGAAGATTTATTGTATATTTTTGCATTTATACATTGTTGTAAGGTGAAGTATGAATGCGTCATTAACAGCATGCAACTTTTTTTCTGCTATGCAGGAAATGTAACATTAATAAAAATGACTCATGATATTTTAGACCTGAGTTGGATTAATAAACTGAATATCAAGGCGCTGATAAAGCTATGGAATGTTGTGGAAATAGAGGGAAAACAACAAAGGGGAGTAACTTTTGCTGTAAGGTTTTAGCGAAGTTTAAGTCATTTAACTTGCTCTATTAAAAGTGGCACAATGAATTATTGTGTATGCCTTTATGCAAATTAACATGTGAATGTTCTAGTTTTAACTTTTCTCTTTTTATGCACTTGCTGCATAATTCTGAGATTATTGAATAATTGATTGATTCAGTAAGGGAATTAAAACGAAGCTCTGTCGTCTGCAAATGATATATTGTAAATACTAAATTTGTTCATTACAAAATGTTTTTCCAGTTGCTGTACTTACATGTGTATTCATGCTTACATGTACATATCATCATAATATGTGTTCTGATTGGCTACTACTTTTGCAAGAAGAAATTTGTTATACTTTTATAGTGACTTTGAATAGTTTAGACTATAGTTTTGACCAAGAAAATGTAATTTTTTTCATTAATGTATGAAAGATTTTAGGAAACACGAGTTGTATTTGTTTATTATAAAATGCACATTCGGATGCCATGCTGCATACAACCACATGTAGTTACCAACGTGCGTTTGTGCGCGAGCATGCATGTTTTATTTAGTGTTTGGTATATGATTATCAGTATGTGCGACCTTTGAAAGTTACCTGCTTCTCTCTCAATTGATTGTTTCTAAACTGTGTATTTTCTCGAGAGCGATGAACGAAATTGCCTTAATTTAAACCATAAATTACGTAACTGGAAGCCTGAATATACTTATGAAATAGGAGTAAGAGGAACAGTGTAGTAAACGGCCATACTTGTTGACACATAACTATAGAGATGGTGTACATCTATCCGGTTTCTGTGCTTATTGGGGCTTAGTATATCTACTTTTTTATATTGTTACGGTCTAGTGCATACCTTGCTATAATTGTATAAATACAACCTCTGAAAACTGCGTCAGGGAATCGATTGTTCGGCTCAGTGGTTAGGGTGTTGGTCTTCGATGCGCTAAAGATCGGAGTTTGAATCCCGCTCTGGGACGTGTATTCTAAGACGCATTGCATCTTTCTGTCACAGACGTTCATGTTCGTAAGAATATATTTTAATACCGATTGCCCTTATGACTCCAGGACCATAAAACGATTAGTTTGTTTAGGTTTTAGCGGATAGTGCAAGATACAAGAAGCATCTTATCCGTAGATGCTTTAAATGGGCATTCACTAAAAGTATTCCCCTTTCTTTCAAAATATGTACATGTGAATGATATTGTTTCTACTGTGTGGAGATATCAGTCAACAAATCTAAACACGACAATTAAACTGAAAACATTAAAATAAGTCTTTTGTGCATTTTTGGATGGCTAGCCCTTTATTCCAAATAAACACTTTCTAGGGTGTATTAATGCCTAAAAGACAAACGTTTGAATATATGTTCTTTTAATTATTGATTATGTTTCATTTTTAGCGAATGAGCTAAAACAGTAGATACAATAGAAATTAGTATACACAGGAAATTGTTGCTTCTTACATTCACTTTCCACAGAGATCACAGAATTTAGAGCCAGCATAAAAAAACACACAGTATGCCATCTGTCAATTGTAGGGGTCCCGTTAAAACCCGTGCGTTTTCAGTATTAGTACCGAGCAGTACCAGCAGGGGTTCGAACTCACTATCCCGGGAAAATAAGTTCTGAGAGTTACTCTAGTACTTTTACCCATGCTGACAGGGTTAACCTTCCGAGCGTAGCAGGCACATTTACTCTTGGATTAGTTTAACCATATACGAGGCATCGGCAGACTTTCAGACGCCTGGTTTGACAGACGTTTTAACTGTTAACGGTTCACGAACCCCTCAACATTTGTATAAACATAAAGCCAATTTTCAAAGTCTGGTGGTAATCCGCTGGACTAGACATTTAGGGGTTGCGAGTTCGACTTTTCGCCCCTCTGCTAACGCTATACGAATTGTCTTTCGGATGAGAAATTAAACCGAGGTCCCATGTATCAACGCTATACACTGAGCATGGAAAAAAAACCAGGGTTGTCTCTGGAATGAGATGCTTTTTTGTGTCTTGCACTATCTCCCACAACCTGAAATAGTTGAACCCTGCAGGGGGCATAAGGGCAACCGGTATCGACGATAAATAAACTCAATTAGATAGAAAAGACCACTTGTTCATTATTGAAAATTTAACGCCAATTACCTTTCTTGATCTGAGTTCTGTTATGTCTGTGGCGACCAGAAAGTGAAGACTGCACGAGGTCCGCTACGTTTAGTTGTATATGAATGTTTAATGTTGTTAGCCCTGAGAGTTTGGATTTTATACGAACATCTCCTTAAAAAGAAGTTTAAACACATTATTAAGTAACAGGCATAAAATAGAAAAAAGCAGAAAATCAACGTAATCTCTCTTAAAACAAGAGAATTCAGATAATTAGAACAGTGTAGACTTAAAGTGAGAGGGAGGGAGGGAGAGAGAGAAAGAGAGGAGGGAGAAAGACAGTGGTGGATAGAGAGAGAAGAAAGATAAACAAATCCTTCGTGCTTTTTTTTTCATACCTTTTGACTTTATTCTGCTGTTGCTACTTGATTCAGATATGTCATTATCATCTTCAGTGTCATCATCGGTGTCTTTGCCTGCCCTCACGTGGCAGTAGTCACTTCCTGGTGCGTACACATGTCCGTCCGGCAACCTGTTTTTATTCAGAAATTAAAAGAAGTCCAATGACAGAACACACGACAGTAGGACATTTATATAAATAGTCTTATAGAATTTAGGCAAAATGTTTTCCGTATTTTTCTGAAAAATAATACCACGGCCTACACACAAAATTTGATATAAAGAAAATTAAGGAAGTGACTTGTAAACACACTTTCTGGTTTATGGATTTATAATATATTCCGTCTTCTTTTCCCTTTACATTGTACCACGCTATCCAAACCGGTGCATGTACGCGCAGTAGGTAGACGTCAGTTAAACCTGGCAGTTTATTTCGAAAGATCCCAAATACAAAGTTGTGTAAGTACTTATGACATATTTTGCAATAAAGTAGCGCGTTCTTCTTGTATGAATATAATATTGATTTTCATAAAAAAGCAAAAGAATAAGAATACTTTTAAATCTCCTTTAATGAAAGGAATAAATTAGTGTCTTACGCCGCGGCGGCAAACGTTTCTCCATCATAGTAATAATATCCTGGAGTCGATGGTATCTGCTTCGAGTCATGGACTTCAGGGCTACCTGTAACATGAGAGATCTTTGTAACAAAGACTAGCCTTTCAGAAACTTGTTTTCTCGACATGATCACTTCTCGGTTGAATGTGTTCATGAAAAGGTAATATAAAACGGTTACAAACGAATGAAAAGGAGTAATGAATTGATATGAATTATCTAGTTTTAAAATCTAAGCCAGTAGAAAAAAAGAGATAAATAGCCCATCCACCTGTCGTCTGCAACTTGTCTTGTTGTTGTCTTTTTTGGTTGGCGGATTTCTCGGGTAGAAGCGGCTGCCACTTCCTTGTACTAACAGTATCAGGTGTCTGACCATCTGCAGTTAATTGGTCTTGCGAATGATTTCTTATGCTGAGGTTTCTCTCTTCTTCACTCGGATGTGTTGTGTGATCGGGGACCCCTTTTACTGATATGCAGTCATCGTAATATTCTTCCTCTTCTTCTTCCATTTAGATTTTCGCCGCGATTCTGTTGAACAAATTATTCCAATCATCCTCTTTATCATCATCATTTATAATTATCGTCATGATAAATTTATCATATCGTCATCTTCAGGC
Organism: Cyclina sinensis; assembly: GCA_012932295.1. Lineage (NCBI taxonomy): Eukaryota > Metazoa > Mollusca > Bivalvia > Venerida > Veneridae > Cyclina > Cyclina sinensis. The sequence goes on from JAAONU010000019.1 coordinate 1,588,828, forward strand.
ATCATAAGCAGCAGAATTATTACATTTTTACTACAAATATCCTTATTATTATAATTAATTATCATTATTATTATGATTAATTTTACAAACTCGTAGTAGAAGAGTTACCAACATATTTTTTCAGAAACTTACATTCCAAGCATGCTAGCTCAGTTGGTAGAGCATCGCATCGTCAATCCAGCGGTTTTTGGTTCAAACCCCACCAGGATCGGCTAAATTTATGAGTGATTGTGTCAGGACAACCCGTCTAAAGTCATTGGTCCCTCACCCCTGAATCAAGTGAGGAAGCAGTCAGTCGTAATGAAGAAGTTAGTAAACTGGTTGGGAACCCAGAAACACTTTCGGAATATGACTAAAATAGGCTGAAACTGGCGTTAAACCCTAAGAGAAAGAAACATACCAAAAACAAACTTACGTGAAAAATGACAACCATATAATTGTCAATAAACAAAGTCAGAAGATCAGTTTATAATTAGTCCTTATGTCATACATGTAAAAAGAATTATACATAACAACAATATTCACAGTACTGACAATTACTCACAGGTGAAGAATATTTTACGTAACATTTATATCCATTAAATAATGGATATAAATACATGTATTACGTAAAATATTCTTCACCTGTGAATAATTTGTTAAAGAAATGTGATACTGCAATGTGATAGTACACTTTATCTTTAAGAATAGAGTGAAATTTACATTCATTTTATACTTCCGTGTCAGCCTTGCGAATTAGAAAGCATTTGGGCAAAAATAGAATTAAGTATATTCGTGGATAAACAAAGCAAGGTTAACGATAAAATAGATATGGATAAAATAAAATTTTAGTAAATCAGACGTCTTATAATCATTTAATTTCATATGTCTAAAGGAAATCGTATAATATTATGCTCGGGCCATTCGTTTATTTGAGCAGGATAACGTAAAGAAATTGAATGTTGTAAGAAGATACCATTTTTCAGATGGAGGTGTGATACAACATAGTCATTTCTGTCAATCGTTAACAAATCACAGAGATTTGTAAAACAAAGGCATACCATTCTTCTATGACTTTAATATATTCTTTATTTCACATATCAGTGAAATTACCATTTTTTAGCTCTGTTTGACTAAGTTGGCACATTGTGAGTGACGTGTAAGTTTTTTACCAACGTAAGCTTCGCACGTAAAGAACCTTTCATACAATTGTAATTAAGCCTCACACATGGGTGAAGGTGACGCACTCAAGCTTCACACGTGGATAAAGCTTACCTCTTTTTTTTATAGGTATAACATGCATGAAACTTTTATACACATTGTATTTTACATACTTGTGTGGACGTGTCACATAAGTGGTTCCTATCGATATTGAAAATTATTGAAAGGGGAAATAATTATTCCATGAACTTTACTCTGCAGCCTCCCGTTGTTTTTACTAGGTATGATGAAATATATTAAATAACCTAAAAATCTAGATCACAAACATAATTCGCTAAAACAGAAGTTGAAAGTGAAGATTGAAAATTGTATTACACAATATTGAAATAAATCTATCTATCTATTTTAAAGCATGTACATATGATACAATTAAAATGTACTAAACTGAATAGAGTCGGTTTTTATATGTTGATTAATCTGATACCGAGTACAATCTAAATAACATATTGCTATATATCGTGGTAACTATTACATAACTGGACATTAATTGCGGCAAATGAATTACTGATTGTATTATCATGAGGAGATGGACACTTGACAGACAGGGCCATGGGCAAGAAAACCGACATCAGTCCGTCATATTATTCAGTTACCATCTTAATGCTCTTAATTATTTAATTACATATTTTGACATTATTCCGTCCGCCATTTTTTTCGCTGGACGGCTTTTATCGCCGTATCACGTGACCAATATAAAAGTCGCGCCTGGATGTTTCACGCTTATAAAACAGAAAATGAATAAAGATTAATTACTGTTTAGTAACCATCTATCTTTCGACAAGAAGGGAATTGTTTTAACTTATTTTGGGAGTAAAAAGAAGAATTAGCAAGCATGGAGAAAATGCTTTTAACTATATTTGGAATAGCATTTCTTTCTGGTGAGTTGATAAGTTTATTTTAATAATGTAGTTGTAATTCCTAATATATGGAATATGTATGTCGAACAACTTATTAAGTCTTCATATTTACTACATTTATTTTACTGTCGTACAATTCTCATTTGCATCTAAAAGCTTTGCTTTAATGATATATATACATTTTATTTTTTTTTATTCCGATTACGTACGATGAAAGCTGTCCAGGCTTACTTAAAACGCTCGGAAAAGACATACATTCCTTAGAATTTTTCCTAATTTACTTGAAAAAAAACTACATTATTTATCGTTAAAAGGAACAGTTTGATTAAATGAGATAGTTATAAACTTTCTTAGTTATAAAGCACTTGAAATTTAAAATAAACCAACAGAAAAAAAAGAAACAAACCTTATTAATTTTAGCTTCAATTTATTTTCAGTACTGTCGAATGCTCAGGATATAGGACGCATGCGCAGAATGAGTAAGTTTCATTGCATTATTTTTCTTCTGTAGCACCGGGTTCTTATAACGTAAATTGGCTGCTTCTCAGCCAGATCTGAATTACGCATACTGTCTTACGGATTTTTTCCCTTTGATATGTCTTCGAAAATATTTCGAATAGTGTACTAATTTACAATTGTATAAAGTGTTTCTATCAAGAGTATAATGTGTTTTTAACATCATATTCACAAAAAAATGTGCAAACGCTCTTGGCAGATTTTTTCCCCAAATTTAAGTACCTGGATAATATGAAATTAATTTAATTTGAAAATTCTTTATTTGTTTGAGTATTCTCTTCAATCTCCAATTCATGAAGATTTATTAATTCCATCTTTTCATTTAAAACAATTTTAACATGACCCTTTTCTTGTGAGGCAATACTGTTTGGAGCAGTTTCATCCATAAATTAGTTTTTGTCTCTATAAATGACATTTTCAAACGATATAAAAATGTTCGTTTTTTTCTGTAAACTGCACTCGAACAACTGCTTGTATGTTCGAACACGTGTTTCACGTGTTTAATCGTTTAATGGAACAGCTGGGTTTCTTGTCCTTCAGTGAGCACAAAAATAGAATTTTTCAACATTTTAACACAGAAATTGTAGATGAATGTAAAGGTATTTGAATGATCCGTAATCTATCCATCTGCATTCAGTTCTCATCGGTACTGGTTTCTCATATGACCGACGCTCCCTTAAAAGTTTATATATCTTAGGTTATGGGGGATAGTGCATGTTACAGAAAGCATACCCATCCAGGGACACTCCTGGTTCTCTTACATGTTCAGTGTATAGCACTGATACATAGTACTTCGGTTTATGTCTTTCTGAAAGAATTGTATGTTTTAGTGGAGGACAGAGGATCAAACTCGCGACCCCTGGATTTCCAGTCCTTCACGTTATCTTTGGACCACAGATCCGCCGCATTATTCAGTATAATCATTCGGGGTTTTTTTTAATCTTATTCTTTGATAGAAATAATTGATCGATGAAATGTGCCTTTTCGCTCTTCCACTTAAAAAGTTAAAAATAACTTTCTGTTAACCTGTCCTTAGGGTTTGCTTTAATTTTCTAACGTATCGATTTTAAAGAGGCTGTACTCCAGATTTGACATAAAAAAAATTTTTTCATAAATTATATATTTAGATGCCGTGAGATTATAACAACATAATATTTTACTTCAAAACTGATTATAAAAGTCAAAATAGAATTAAAAAAAATATTTTCGCTCTAGCCTGATTTGAACTCTGGACCCCTCATGTTAACAAAATATTTCCAACGCTTTTACTGTCACCACATGTGATATTACAGATATTTACTTTAAATCTTATACGATATAGTTATACCGTCGCGTTAAGGTATAGCACTTTGAAAGGGAAAAAAAATCAATTTATAATGTAATTATTTGACTTATTTTATGTCAGTAAGTTATTTTTTTAAGCATTAGTCATAAATATTACAAGAAATTTATAATACAAGAAAACTTTCTTTTTCTTTGTCATCTGGAGCACAGCCCCTTTAAATCTGCTTTGAATAATTGCATTGTCGAAATCGAACATATCTTCCATTTTGCAAGGTGGTATAGAATTTATTTGTGGCATTAATTTCATCTTTAGATGCTGAGTTTTTCATTTCATTCATTTTTTCGGTGCAAAACTAGCCAGTCCACAAGTGTTGTTGTTGTGTTTGTTTCTTTTTCACTGTTATAGCTTAGATTTGTTTAATTGTATAATGATTATTGAAATAATTTATGCACGCTTTTGCTATAAAGGTGTCAGAATAATTATATTATCTTGACATTACACCATCTGGACTTTGTTACAAAGGGCACGGACCAAATGCAAATGAAGAAAGCTAAGGTGACGAGAGTCGACGCATGTGTGGTCAAAGCACGTGTAAAATCCTTCAAAAGCAAGTCATTGGTCATTGTTGTTAGTCATGTACAAACGGAAACAAGTAATATGTCATGATTTTATGTCATGTTTTTATACTAACGAAAATATGTATCTTCAGAATGGTCAGTTTGTCTTTGCATTACTCCTGGCTTCGATTTATTACAGCTGAGTACGTGTATAACATTTCGAGCGGTCACTGCAAACCTATCGTAGTTGTAAATAATTAAGCGCCGATCCGCTGATTTCAGATCAGTCAACAAACAAAGATGATGAGAAAAAAACTCTTAAAGGAACTTTAAGTGAAAGCGTTGCCCAATGTAGAATGCATTCTTACTTTTCTTATTGTTTATGAAATGTTTTAACACGCGTTTTTCGTGCATAATCGAGCCAGTTGTCGAGCAGGTGTAGCTTTTAATCTTTGATAAACTGTTAAATATTTTGGCATATGAGCCATTACATTATACAGACTGATAAGCATGCACAGAGATTTAAAACTCATAAAACTATGGGGTTTTTTTATCCAGTTTGACAAATGTTTGTGTAGCTCATGTTACTGACAAGGTTTTTTTACTTTTAGGGGTTTTTTTGGGGTTTTTTTTTATCATTTTTCCTCCAAAAACTAAATAAATTTACTGGAATTTGCTTTTCAAATCAAGAAAGCTAAGGTGACGAGAGACGATTTATGTTCATTGTATGTATCTGCGTCATGTGCAAATATCCGTCACTTCATCCAGACTTTAACCTTGTACTTTCATTGTAAAATTGTTTTTCAGTGGATGATCTCCCCTGACAGAATGTCATCACTTGGCAAAAGTAAACTTCCACGATTTTTCATTTAAAACTGTTTTAAAACCATTATACAAATGCACCAGTCGTGTGAAATGAAGGATCAATGGATAGTAAGAAGTGATATTCCCAGTGCTATTCTAAATGAATTGATTTTATAATAATTTATATTTCAGTGCTCATGCGCCAAAGAGAGCTCGCTTTACGTCGAGGTAAGCCGGATTGTATAATGATGTAATCTGAGATAAATTATTTCCAAAATTCATGTAAAAACTGTACCGGTGTGATAAAAAGTTGAACATGTGTATTTGATGTTATTCGTATTTATTTTATGCCTACCAATGAAATATAGGGAAATATCATTGTGATAAAAGTGATAATTCACTGTTTTAAAATAAGTGAAATTACCATTTTGATAATCCACTGTTTGTGCCGGAACTACTGCTTGATGAAACTTCAGGAATTTCCCCACCACGTAAATACAAGAGAATCCGCTGTATTTCAGACTGTAACAGCGAGTGAAATTTATTTACCTTGTTAAATCCAATTATAATATTGAATTCCTGAGCCTAACTAGTTGTGAACAATGATGAAATTCGCCATAAATTATTTAAAATGTCTGATTTGTTTACATAACTCACATGGACAATATCCAATATGGCCGACTTTCAATTCAATTGATTGAATATTACTCGGTATTAATCCGCTTCTATTATTAAAGTATGTATGGCTAAAATTCAATAAATATTGATAAACTGTGTAGAGACAAATAAATGTTATTTGATGAAAGTGTATTCAGTTTATTTCAGCAGAAGTAAAGTTATCATATGTATTGGAGATTGTCTGCACTTTTTTGTGCGGAGTAACCAAAGTACGCATTAACTGATTTGGGGCTCACAATGGGGAATTTATTGAAGGCCCTGATTAAAAATGTCATAAAATACCCATTTTTGACGTGTTGGCATAAAATAAAAAGAAAATTTGTTTGTTTTTTAGTGGAAGATGGGAATTTATTTCATCTCGTGAACACCATATGTTGATATTTTCACTCGATGGCTGCGCCACTCGTGAAAATATCACATATGGTGTTCACTCGATGAAATAAATTCTCATCTTCTACAAAAACAAACAAATATCCTCTATTTTATACACTTGCTTGTAAATACAAGAAACTTGAATTACATTTTTTGTTTAACTTTCAGCAGGGTTTCCATTTGGAATGGCAGGGATTGGAGGTATGTGAATCAACTTGTTTTTTCTTAAGAACCAAATTCTTTAGTAACTGTTATCATTATTACCTGTATTACAAATAAAAAGTCATCTGAAAGCCCTGTTTAATCAGCTTTACGTTTTATCGATTTGACAATATTTGAAATGGCCTCGGTATCGCTTCAGATATATGAAAAAAAAAATCGTACATTTTCTGAAGGGCGGGTGGTTGGGGGTGCTTGTGCGGATTATTAGCGAATAAAAGTGCCCCCTTTCTGTCAGACGCATTCAGAATAACACATATGATCGTGGTATTTGTATTATGTCAGAGCACACCTTCTTAAATGAGCGTCGATATAAAAATGTCCACATATTAATGACTTATATTATTAATTATCTTAGTTTTACAATAATATGTCATTTTAGATAGGAATACTACATTGTTACGTCACAGTATGATAAAGTCAAGACGACATCAGTATATGAACAAACTAAAATAGTCATAATACACGTATTCAAATGTTATTATATAATGAAATGATAACTATGATTGACATGTAATAAATATGTATATAATATATTCAGTTTTTTTGTAAAAATATAAGAAATATTGGTATGGAATAAGTATCTGTCGGCAAGTAGTCTCTTTTATCTTGTACATTTTTCTTTCCTTTAATTTTCAACAAAAACAATTTATGTAAATCTAGAAGCAGGAAGTGAAAATTCTCCAGACTTCAACTATTGTGTAAGGTTGGAAGGTCGTAAATCGACCTCCTATAGACCGTTATGTTAAATCTATCTATTTATACTGCTTAACTCCCATCTCGGGTATTACTAGCAGGTAAATCAATAGGCAAACATGACTGGTACCATTTGATTTTGCGTGAACTTCCATGGCCGTGATGGTTAATTCCTCTTCTATTCAACTGAAAGAAGACAACAGCATGCCGTATATCGTTTACTTGTAATTGCCCTTTAAGGCAGTGCACTGTGAAAAAACGCTCAATTGTGACCCATGCTATTTGCCGTACCACCGGCTTGTATCCCGGCCGATAATAACATATCTGTAGCTTACTGTTTTAAGAACAGAGCCAGACGATCTAAAACGAAAATATTTAACGTTTTGTATATGAAATTATTTGACGTCAACTACGTCAATAAGCTATTCTCAATATTAGTTTCTCCAAACTTATCAAGGCGTGGATACGCCTGTTGGAAAGGTTGAGACCCATTGTAGACACCCAAATGACCGGGCTAACGTTTACACCCGACGAATAGGAATGAGAAGAGCTGTTATTGCAATGTATCGTTAAATTTTTGACGCTGTCTTGAAAAAAAATATTTAAAAAAAAAAACAAAACCTTCGCATTTCATAACAGATACTGCCTCCGATACCAAAAATTAAATTAAAGGTAAAAAGTAAAAAAGGCTGAAAGTGTTATTAGAAATTAAGCTTATTACACGTTTTCGTTTTCACTTCTAGTTGTTGTTTTCATAAGCATTTAATGTTTCAGTCTGTGAAACTAGTGCATTTCTTTATAAAAACGATACGGATCACATCTTTAGATTTTACAACATTTAAGGCTAATTACACTTTTCAAACGTTTTTCAGGATCAGGAGTTCCACCACCTGGTAAGCCTGGACAGTTTTGTTTCTCTTATTCTTTTTTCAAATCGATGTCACCACAGACCTCTTCCTGCATGCGTATACTGCGTGAATTTTTTTTTAAAAACGTATACATTATCAAGTTGTACTTGGTATAAATGTTTGGCGATATTTCGCTACTCAACTGACTACTAATCTTTGTCTAAATTATCGTTAAAATTCATATGTTAACTTGTTGCAGCAGGGACTCCATCCCCTAAAATATTTCAAATACTGTTTCTATAAGATGTATTATGAAGAGTTGAAATGAGTATGGGCATGTATATAATCATTGACTATTTATTCCAGTTGCAGCTAGACTTGCTCTAATGCAAAGACAAAGAGGTATGAGTTGGACTTGAATTCTTTAGTACCTTTACTTTTACAAATATCACAGCCACCAAGTCTTTATACCTAACTTGCCGATAAGAGTCAAAATATTAAATCTATTAAATTGTCATATCAAAAGCTATTTCTGTTTGCACACTACAGTATTCTCTATTTATCTTATGAATGTTTGAAATAATAACTGTTGAAGTGAAAAGTATGCAGTTTTATTGTCAAGAAATCAAAGAACTACCACGTTTTAAGGCTGACATCCTCTGACAAAAAATAAAAGAACCACCAAGTTTTACTGTTGACATCCACTGACAAGAATTCACAGAACCACCATGTTTTACTGTTGACATCCACTGACAGGAATTTACAGAACCACCAAGTTTTACTGTTGACATCCACTGACAAGAATTTAAAGAACCTCCACGTTTTACTGTTGACATCGACTGACAAGAATTTACAGAACCACCACGTTTTACTGTTGATATCCACTGACAAGAATTCACACAATCACCATATTTTACTGTTGACATCGACTGACAAGAATTTCCAGAACCACTAAGTTTTACTGTTGACATCGACTGACAAGAATTTACAGAACCATCACGTTTTACTGTTGACATCGACTGACAAGAATTTACAGAACCACCACGTTTTACTGTTGACATCCACTGACAAGAATTCACAGAACCACAAAGTTTTACTGTTGACATCCACTGACAAGAATTCACAGAACCACCAAGTTTTACTGTTAACATCCTCTGACAAAAAATAAAAGAACCACCAAGTTTTACTGTTGACATCCACTGACAAGAATTTACAGAACCACCACGTTTTACAGTTGACATCCAGTGACAATAATTTACAGAACAACCACGTTTTACAGTTGACATCCACTGACAAAAATTTACAGAACCACCACGTTTTACTGTTGACATCCACTGAAAAAAAAATCACAGAACCACCACGTTTTACTTGTTGACATCGACTGACAAGAAATCACATAACCACCATGTTTTACTTGTTGATATAAACTGACAAGAAATCACAAAATTTATTTTCCAGAAATCACGGAACTACCATGTTTTGAGGTTGACATCCACTGACAAGAAATCACAGAACTACCATGTTTTAATTGATGACATTTACTGACAAGAAATCACAGAACCACCACGTTTTAATTGATGACATTTACTGACAAGAAATCACAGAACTACCACGTTTTAATTGATGACATTTACTGACAAGAAATCACAGAACTACCACGTTTTAATTGATGACATTTACTGACAAGAAATCACAGAACTACCACGTTTTAATTGATGACATTTACTGACAAGAAATCACAGAACCACCACGTTTTAATTGATGACATTTACTGACAAGAAATCACAGAACCACCACGTTTTAATTGATGACATTTACTGACAAGAAATCACAGAACCACCACGTTTTAACTGATGGAATTTACTGACAAGAAATCACAGAACTACCACGTTTTTTTGTTAACATCAACTGACAAGAAATCGCAGAACCACCACGATAAATAATCACAGGATCATGTTCTGTTATAGTCATTTAATGTTAGTTAGGTAAATGTACATGAAGGCATATTCATATTTTGCTACCACATAAAAACACATGAAAAACAAAAAGAACGATGAATAAGAAAAGATATACTTTTTCTTAAATCAGAATAGAATATGAAGCTGGAGAAATACCTTTGACCAATGAATATTGATAACAACTGCATAACAAAAATTGGACTAGACTGTGATAATAAGAGAGTTGTCTAATGAATAGATGCTATTAAATATACACATGTACTGAACACGAGAGAATAAAGTTGTATTTGATAAAGTAATATTGTGCACAATTTGATGGTTAATCGTCGTATAAATTGAACATGGCCACAAAATTTGATGTTGACCTAGGTAAAAAGTATCTCCTTCCGTTACATGAAATGCAAGGGAGGATACTTCCAGTTTTGCTTAAAATGTATGTACTGTATGCAGATAGCCTGTAAAAATCAGCTCTCAAGATTTCATGTATTTTGCACATATGCATTAATTTCTACCAATATCTGCTCTAGCTCTAAGCAATCCCTTCCTCCGGCCATCATTTGGTCCCCTTGCGACACCCTTTTCACCTTTCTCAAGAGCAACCTTTGGAATGAGAGGCCCTTTTGGACCTGCTATGGCTATCCCTGGCTCCGCTGATATAGGTCGTTTTGACTTGTCCACTATTGGATTTCAAAACGGAGCATCTTTCGGGAATACCGATAGTCTAACAGCCATGACAAGTGCGGGTCTTAATCCGGTTGGACCTGTAAGTCAGTCCGGTGTGAACGGACCGCGAGGTATCTAAACATATAGTGATGCCTGCATAGTATATAATATAGCTAGACAAAAATGAATATGCATGGAAAATTTGTCATATCTGTTTTCTTTTTACCAATAAAGGGGACAGACTTTGCATGCTTAAAAGCTGCCCAGTCTCTGGTTATATATCAACGTGAACCAAGTCCTGGTCTTTAGTTTATTTTCTTGACGGCGGCCTATTAATTGTCAGGCTACTAAAACTTTATTTAGATACGCATGTTAAATTCATTTAAAGGTAGAACACAAAGAAGGACAACGGCTTTTAACATTTACGGAATAACTGAGTTAACATTTTACGTAGTTTAAGTATAATTAGCTCTAACTGTAGTTATATAGCATGCCAAGAAAAAAGAATGTACTACTGTTAAATACTCAATTTTTTATATATGCCTTTTTGATTAACAAAAAGAAATCAGTTTCTGGTTGCAACTGAAATGTGTCTTACTTTAGTCTTATAGCAATTCCTAACTCTAAGTATTGAATTTCATAAAGTCTTTCACGTTTCTCGGGGTACATCAAAGTTAAGAAAATAATTTGGTTTGTGTTTAAAAGAAAATTCAAACTTGAATAGAACATGCCATCTCTGATATTTGATTCGTACTTGAAACACATACGACAAATTTGGAGCCATTACGTTCGTATTTAAAAAGCAATCGTTACATTTTGAACCACCAGAATCGTATTTCAGAAAAATACGATTATTACCAATTCAAGAATCATTTCATTCTGATAAATATCAAAATAGTATTTCAAATTTGGAACTGTAATTTAATTGAAATTAAACTGAATCTTCTTACCTAGCGGCTGTAAAAGAATCAATAAAGCTAAAGAAACCAGTTGCATGTGATATGGCATTAGACATTATATAGAAATATATGAAAAAAATATTTTAACTTAATGTGAACATGTATCATTTCAGGAGGAAGTGGAAATATCTTCGGACAACAGCCAACACAAGGTAAACTGTTCTTACTTTTCTAACTTGTGCAGCCATCTTATAACAATATCATCAACATATATTCGAAAAAGAAACTTTGTTAAAAATGTAAATTTTCCTTAGGTTGTAAATGATTACATATTATACTGACAACTCTTGATGACGTAAGTATATACCATGTAAAACTGTGTTCGGTGAAGGAACATTTTAGCTCGAGCATTTAACTGTTGCAGTAAAAAGTCAAAATTTAATTTGGTTATTGCTTTCAAAGATGATAACCTGCTGATATTGAAACCATCAGAATGGCTTATTTTTATGAATTGAAATACATATAAACGACAGTTTTGAATTTTAAGAAATACCTTTACTAGCCTTTTTATATATTGCATACTATTACTATCCCTTTAAGACAAAATTATGCAACTTCATTATAACTCAATACAAATTCACCTATATCTCGGTACTTTCAGCGCTTTGATTTCATTGGTGATTCAGCAGTATTAAAAATTTTGAATCCTTAGTAATGTTAACACCATACTAGTCTAAGTGCAGCCATAGCGCAGTAATGATAGTCCTAACGTGAAAAACGTGCGCGACAGTTTGGGTATTAGCGGAGAAGGACATTTAGTGTAGTTTAAGTCCCCCTTAGTCTGGTGTAGATACAGAGAAAAGAAATTGAAAAGACATTAAAACATTTCCGTATTACATTATGCATGCATCTCACATAGTTTATTATTTAAAACAATGTAGAATCAATAAACATCACAATAGATTACGTTACCTCTGCATGAGTTCGCATATATGTAAATTTATGCTAATGAATGGTTCTAAAACCTTTATTTTCATAGTAAGTCATATGTATGATAAACCCACGTTGCTTATACAAGGTATGCATGTACATGACAGATTATCTAAATTAGCTATATAATGCTTCGCTTGCATATTTCGCCTTTAGCAGCAGAATTTTTAGAAGCAAATCGAGGTACTGTTGAAGCAAGATCACCCAGACGAACGTCTGGTCAACAGTCCAGGCAACCACCCCGTCCCGGTTTTCGCTCTTCTGATGCTGAACCTGCATCTCCACGACTTGAAAGACAACGGAATGTTCCTGTTACACCTGGAAGAAGCCCGCCTCCACGAGTGCTTGAAGAGCGATTTTCCGGTCCATCGCGCCCATCTTCACAATTGACTCCACCTCTTCCACTGCAAGCTCTTCCACCAGTTCCTGACATTATGCTTCCATCTTTTCCTCAGGGGCAACCACCCGTGTTCCCTTTAGATCCAAGATTACCTCCCTTGCCGCTAAGACGCAGAGGGCGCCCTCAGCGACGCAGCAGACGACCACCGCGTTCTCAACGTGTGCAGCGTCCAAATGGGACCAGAGGTTATAAATAATGTATACGCTTGACAAGTAGCACGGTTTAACATTCTTTGCTTACTTATTTAATAACACATAATATTTATGAGTTATCCCGCATAATGGTCTATGATATTCAGATCATTTACTCACTAAATGTCAGTCTTGTACTAACTAACAAAAGTAGAAATTAGTCATAGAGTTGGTTGCAAGAAACATACATGCTATCCTTTATCTGTCTTTATACTTGTTGCATGTATTATAAATATTGCATTTTCTGTAAATGCCTAGAAATTACATATGAAATTATGTGATCACTTCTTACTATTTCAGTGTTTCCAAACGTCCCGGAAGTTGTTCAGATTCCTGCTGGTAAAGTTTTTAAATTGTTTCAATACTTACCATTAGATGTAGGTAGCTAAATGTCTCAGACTTTTTGGACCCATACATCCTTTATAGGGGTGTTAATTAGAAACTTACTAGAAGCATAGCGAACAGAGCAGTCTGTGTCATGTATGTATGTGTATTATGGTCTGCATTGGGCGCATAAGCAGAAAGAGTTGCCACCCTCTTTTTCAAAGTTACCTTGTTTCCAAGTGATTTATCTAAATACAGAGCATTTTGCGGAAACCGTACGTTTTATGTACCATATTAGAAGGTTCTACTGAATAATCTGCCTCGATATGATGCCGAAGCAAAAAAAATATAACTGGTAAAACCTTTTGTTCTATCCATTTCAGATCACATAATTCATTTTAATGTGTTTATGGAATATCTATATTAAATGTGTCTTCGTCTGAAGATCAGTTTTTAAGATCTCTCAGTTTATGACCTATATTCTGTACTTAAATACTTTAATTGCCTTTTTGCAGTGTCTCCTGATTCACAAGGACAAACTGGTGATGGCCAAATTGGAACTGGTCTGACGCAAACAGGTCCTGGATTCTCACAGACAGGACCTGGCTTAACACAGACAGGGCCAGGATTGACTCAGGTGGGGTCTAATCAAATGAATGGCCAGGCAGGAAGTCAGATCAGCCCTCAGTCGGGAAACCAAATGTTAGGTCCGTTCGGGGGCCAAGTTGGCGGCGGGTCCTTTGGTGGACAGATGTCTAGCCCATTTGGTAGTCAGATATCAGGTCCTACATTTTCCTTTGCTCAACCATCTGGTGGACAGTTTTCTACAGGGTTCCAATCTCAAGGCAGCATTCAGGGTACTTGTGGATAGTGTTACGGTCTAGTGCATACCTTCCTATAATTGTATAAATACAACCTCTGACAACGGCGTCAGGGAATCGATTCTTTGCCTCAGTGGTTAGAGTGTTAGCCTTCGATGCGCTTAAATCAAAGTTCGAATCCAGCCCTGGGTTTTGTATTCTAAAATACATTGCATCTTTCTGTTACGGACTTTCATGTTCTTCAGAATGGGAAAGTTTTGATTTTAAATTAAAATCTATAATGTACATTCCATCCTAGTTTAAACTTGTTCTGTTAAGTTTTTAAATCAGTAATCTTTTCTTTGAAAATGTTGACAGGTTCAGCTATTTTTCCGTCGCAAGTCACACAAGGGCCAATTATGAGGCAGCGTAATCCAAGTTTCACATCGGACGGTAGTTTCGGCACGGGAAGGGACTTCAGTAGCTCTTCTACCGCTCCTCCAGGATTCCCAAACGGAGCAGCGCTTCAGTTCCCCGACGCCGTTCCAAGCTTCGGCCAAAGTGATCAGTTCCTTTTCCAGTCAGGGGTACTCACACCTGATGTTTTGACAAGCAGAAATATTCCTTCGACCTTTTTTCAAGGCTTTCCTGGAGCTTCATTTGGGCCAGGTTTTGGTGGAGCTACTTCCGGTAGCTCAGATGTACCTAGTCAGTCTGTAGCAGACGGTAGAAATTCTGGTCAAAGTCAAATGTCTGCAAACTTCGGCTTTGTCAGACCTTCAAACAACGCTGCTGGGCCAGCTTTTAACACTGGTGGATCGACTTCGCAACAGAACTTTAACATTCAGTTTCAGCCTTTGAGGCCAATGCCGCAGGTACCACAAATTCCTGAGCAACCACCAAATCCAAGTCAGATGGGAATTGGAGCTGGTGTACCATCAAACACTGCTGTACAAACAAACGCTGGTGTAAAGAATGATCTTACAAGCCAAGCTGGTATCACTTTCGGTAGCTCGAGTGCTAACAACGTCCAAGGTAGCAGAGCCAATCAGGAAGGAATAAGCTTTGGTGGTGTCAGTGGCTTCAACAGCAAGTTCACAAGCGCTGAAAGTTCAACTGTCACTGAATCAAAACCAAACCAACATGGGGATAGTGTAATAACCTTTTCCTCTGGAACTGAAAGCGCAGCTTCCGGTATAACAAAGGGAACCGCCGATGCTGGTGCAAGGGGTGGGAGTACGGATTTTCGATTAGTTGAAGTAGGTAACATTCTTGGCGACAAAGGGTTCGTTAACAGCGGCACTGCAAGTGGGTCATCCGTTGCTATGGATACAACCGTTGGACAGAAGGTTTCAGAGTTCCAGCCTGTTGGAGATATAAGTGCAGCTTTTCAGTCATTCGGAGCAGGTGAATGTGTATTCAAAATTCCATGTTTGTACTGTTGTGAGTAAAAATACGATATCTCTAAATAGTGCTTTTGGCAAAGCATTTTATCCAAATAATTTGATTATTTCTAGGTGTAATTTTGGCGACGTCTGTTATTCCAGCAAACATCTTGCAGTATGTATTAACTATAAGAAGAATAAATTATTTTCATAAAAAGAAACCTTTTTACAATTCGAAACTTTTACAATTCGGTAATGAGGCACTGATGGTATCTTGCCCCAAGACTGTCTCCGCCCTTCAGCTAAATTCACTCCTAAACCAATGAGATATTGAGGTCCACATTACCTTTTAAACTAACAATCGTTTCTCATCTTTTCAGTAGATGGCTCTGAGAACGTAGTAGATCTATCTTTACAACCAGATGTTACTACCGGAAGTGTGATTGATTTGTCAAATACTGCAGAAGTTGCAACAATATCTAACACAGAAACGACTACAGGTTCCATTAGGAGCGGAAATACATTAGTAAAAAATAGCACCGGAACCATATCTACAAATTCTTTCCCAAAAAGTCCATTCGCCGCCTCAGTAAATCAGGACTTTTCCTTTTTCCTAACAGAGACCAGTGAGGCGCCAAATGGTAAACTTCACTTCATTCATTCATTAATTCATTCATTCATTTCTGATCATTTGTAGACAAATATATATACAAATTACATCGCGAAGAGATTCAAAAGTACAGCACGTAGAGATTCATTTCTGGTCGTTTATAGACAAATATATATGTACAAAGTACAGCGCATAGAGAAAAAATTATCTATTTGTTTAAATATTGTATAAATAAGTGGATATATTTGTTACGGATGTGAATTTATATATCCTGTTTGTGTGAATCATTACATCTATCATACGTTAGGGACAAAATATCTGCTCTATAGCTCTTTCACATGTGCAAGAACAGTTAACATCTACCTTTAGTGTGCGGGGGTTGGAACATATCATTTTTTAAACTTGATTCATTTCTTATTTGACAGAGATGCCCCCGATCATATTTAATGCGCCGGAACCTCCTGCCATTGGGCCCGATGGTAAGACATCATTTTAAAGATCTTTGTCTAAACTTGGCATGATTGCCTTTTCTTGAATGCTTTCAAAGCAGAAATTCTTCCTTTTATTCAAAACAAATCTACTTGCTAGTTGATCCCCGTGCATGTTAACACTTGGAAAACCATTAAGTTTAGGAATTTAACTTTGAAGAATGTGCTATATTGTAAAACGTGGTTCTGTTTGAAAATTTACGCCTAGCTGGAGTGGTAAATAGAAGAATGAAATCGTTTTGCCTGTAAGCACAATGACGTCATTTGCTACCCACTAGATAAAGATCAGAACCCTACGTGTATTGAAGTTATATTGTATATAAGGCAACGAGAGTGTTGAATGTTTGTTCTAAACGGAAACGGCTACAAAAGATTTTTTTTAAGTTTATTGACTTGGTGACAAACGAAAGGGGTAAATTTGCATTAGGCTTTCAAAATAAATTAATTTTATAGGAATAATAAAGTTTATGAAGTCGTTCTGATTATTTTCAGGTAACCAAATTTTGACCTTCCCTGTTCAAGGAACGGATGGAAACCGCATTGAAACGTCAAATATGTCACAGTCGGGATTTAACATTAGCACGAACACAGTTACTTCCACAGAAAGTATGTAAATACCATTTGTATACTGGCATTTAATATTTTACTCCTGTCTTGCTTGAAATATGCCAGTGCCACGCACTTCAGCCAATAAGCAGTCTGCTCACTGTATTATTTGTGATATACATACAAAATGTAACCTCTCATCTCTAAAGTCACCAAACATCGACACAAAAAGTAAAAAAGTAATACAGTGAATTACAAATGGATCATTATACAGTATAACCTGTATATAGCGGTCATCCAAGGGAAACCGCAAAAGTGACCATTATAGACAGGTGACCATTATATACAGGTGTATATTTTCAGATGATCAGTCTGACATTTTAATGACGGAAACTCTTTCTGCTAGGGTCAGTGCCTTTCTACCATTCTATAACAATGAACAAAATGCATTCAAATTCAATAAAAAATAAAAATGTGCAAATTAATCACAAATTTCCACAACGAATTACGAGTTAGATCATTTTGTTGTGTGAAAAATAAGACTTTAATTTCAATCAAACACTTTGATAACTGCCCTATTCAAAAAATTTTTCCCAAACTAATGAATAACACTAATAAGTGGCGAAAATAATACCTAATTACCTCAATTATCGACTCGTTTATCGTTGACGTGGCGGCAATATTCTTTTTACATTGATCAGAGTGATTTCATTTTGCGCTTGAAATTTTCACACGTCGTGAAAACTACCAATCGATGACAGGTTACTGGCCGCTATATTCCTTGAAGTGCGGTGTTTAGGCTGACCGCGTTGAGCAGGGTCACGTTATAAAAAGGTGCATTATATAGTGAATTTCATCGGGCGGACCACGAAGTGACCATTATGAGCAGGGTCACGCTATACAAAGGTGACCGTTAAGGCAGGTTTTACTGTACCTTGTATATCATTAGGATTTTTTTTTTGCTGTTGTTGTTGTTTTTTGTTTCGGTCTTTTAAGAGACACCATTTATTTTATGCCTACCAATGAAATATAGGGAAATATCAGTGAAATAAAAGTGATAATACACTGTTTTGAATCAGTTAATTACCATTTTGATAATACACTGTTTGTGCCGGAACTACTGCTTGATGAAACTTCAGGAATTTCCCCACCACAAGATAATCCGCTGTATTTCAGACTGTGACAGCGAGTGAAATTTATTTACCTTGTTAAATCCAATTATAATATTGAATTCCTGAGCCTAACTAGTTGTGAACAATGATGAAATTCGCCATAAATTATTTAAAATGTCTGATTTGTTTACATAACTCACATAGACAATATCCAATATGGCCTACTTTCAGTTCAATTTATTGAATATTACTCGGTATTAATCCGCTTTTATAATTAAAGTATGTATGGCAAAAATTCAATAAATATTGATAAACTGTGTAGACAAAAATAAATGTTATTTGATGAAAGTGTATTCAGTTTATTTCAGCAGAAGTAAAGTTATCATATGTATTGGAGATTGTCTGCACTTTTTTTGTGTGGAGTAACCAAAGTACGCATTAACTGATTTGGGGCTAACTATGGGGAATTTATTGAAGGCCCTGATTAGAAATATCATAAAAAAACCCATTTTTGACGTGTTGGCATAAAATAAAAAGAAAATTTGTTTGTTTTTTAGTGGAAATGGGAATTTATTTCATCTCGTGAACACCATATGTTGATATTTTCACTCGTGGCTGCGCCACTCGTGAAAATATCACATATGGTGTTCACTCGATGAAATAAATTCTCATCTTCCACAAAAACAAACAAATATCCTCTATGTATTTGCTCAAGTTTTCTTTTGTTGAAATGATTGTCCAGTTTGACCGGTTCCAAACATGTGAATGTATGCATTACAACGTAGACATGCGCACACAGATCAGTTTATCAGACTTCCCTTGGTTAAAATACATGACAATAGCAATTCACGAGAGATAACTGTGGAATTTAGTGATCTAAACTGTTTCATCTTATCAAACCGTTTTTCAGGTAAAACTACTAACGGGTATTGTTAAGTCTGACACAACAGCTGTAGTAAGTGAATTAAACACGGCAACTGGGGGGTTCTTGTGAAAATGACGATTGTGATGAAGATGAGAGGTTAATAAGATATATATCTTGATCAAACTTTCTTCCAATTTGTAAACTTGTGCCGAACAGTTTGCATTAACAGAAAAAAAAAGATATCGAGTTTAATAACTACACTTTCTTCTTTTAAAAACACTTTTTCGTTCCAGTTTATTTTTAACCAGACGACACTTTTATCAGTGTGAAAATCAGAATAGATGTCAGTCGAATAGATGCTATCCGGAACTCGGCAAATGTGGATTTTTCCCAGCTAAGCCGGGGGTACAAACAAACTTTTACCGTTATAGGTGTGAAACCACCAAATAGATTCCTTCTTTATTCTATATAAAATTCATAAAGTTCACAGGGCTGTAAAACATAGCAAAACCTTTTTTAAATAGCTTTAACTTACATATTCTTGTAGATCTATATCTGTACTCATGAAAAATAGCAAGAAAAGTGGGGGTTGTGTTTCAAACAAGAAAGATATTTCTGCTCATGTAAACTTACCCATAAAATTAACAAAAAATCTGAGCTAATTTTCAGATTGGGGTATGTGAAACAATTTCACATTGTGAATTCTATTCTGAATGCATATGAGCATAAAATTGCTACCACACTATCAGAAATAGTCAAACAAAATGATTTCAGCAAAAAAAATACACAGATTAGGGCAAAAATGTTAAAAATAGCCAAGAAAACTGAGAACTATTTCTAGCCGCCATTATGCGGGTACCATTTTTTGAGCTGAATTGGTGGTTTCATACGGCTTCACGGTACACAACCCTTCACAAAAGGTTGATCAACGTGTTGCGCTGATTTACCTTGTTGTAACTGTAAAAGTTTGTTTGTACCCCCGGATTAGCTGGGAAAAACCCAAATATTCTTTATTCCAGAGTAAGTCTATTACACTTTAATATCTTTTTCGTGGAAAATACCCTGAACATACAAAGGCAATCGATTCATTTTTACCGTTATATTTTCAGGGTAGATGAACGCTTGCTTGCAAGAAACCGGAAGTCGAGTTTAAGATCGCCAGACTGTGATAGATTAGAATTTGCTTGTACACTAACAACTGCCCAGTACACATCGAATTTGTTTATAGTGCAGCAAAACAGGAATGGTTCCTTTAAATCTGAAAATAAGGTTCTAATCATGTTCTACGAGCCTCGTTTAAGAATTACGTATTATAATGTTTATGTCTTCGAGTCCTTTCTGTTGTAAAGGGTTTGCAAATATTTTTGTTTTTTTTGTAAAGCTCGTTCCGACGACTGGTTAGGTAGTATTTTGCATCACATAACTCAAGCTGAGTTTTATTTAGTTTTGAGCTTTACATGATAGTTCGAGATTTCAATGTAAATATTTTGTATATGCATTAGCTGTTAAGTTTTCGTAAATAAATGTATATTTTACAACTCTATGCATATTCTCTTCTATTCTCTATTACTTCAGAACATGAAGGTAATTCACTTTTGTCTGATGAGTTTTTTTTCAGTTTTGGGAATCATTTCGACGCAGAAAATAATACAAAAGTTTGTCGTAGTTGGTCCTTTTTATAGAGCATACCGTGAATCAACGAATAACATAGATTCTGATGACATGTATAAAATTCTCAGCAATTTTATCGATATAAACGTCTGATGGATCATTAGTTTATGAGAATTTTCAAAGTTAACAAGATACTGAATATTTAATTATCAACCGCAAATATTCAATCAATGAACACGGATTAACCAAGGACGGATGATAAAGAGAATGTTTTACAGACACATTTTATATGCAATTACAATATGTATTGTTGATTTTGGCTAGCATGATATCAAGTATACCGACATCTTTCACTAACAGAGTAAAATATAGTATCCCCCCACCGTCCTTCCTCCGTCCATCCACACTTTCGCCGTTAAATCTACTATGCTATGTAAGTTTTGTGGCTTTCAAGTAATTCGATGATTTGATGTACATGTAATAACAAAATGTAACTCAGACAACGTTAAAACATTAAAATAAAACGTTTGGCTCTTTGTCATCTCCTGTTGAACACGGTAGAAGTCGTGGTTCGAACTCAGGTTCACAAAGACTGTTCAGAGCATAGAGCTGTGACAAATTAGCGAAGACGAACTCATTTTAACCATGTTTGTGGAATAAAGCATATAACTTTAAAGTCCTTATAGTTTTCCCTTATACCAGTTTGCGCTATTTTATTATTCTGAAGCTAACGTATATCAAAGTCATTTAAATTCACTTAACTTTTTGAAATATTCATTAAAGGTCGTTTGAATCGTTTAATGATTCGAACTGGATAAAAACTTTTCATACCTAAAATGTTGTTTAATCGGGCTTTATTTTATAGTCTACATTATCGAGAGACATTTAAGAGGCATGTTGTATCACATGAGCTTGAAATGAGAAGATTGACCATTGTTCGAACTTCCACCCAGTGCTTAAATTGTTAAAAAAATGCACTGTAATTTCCTTTTTTTAAGGCTGACTGTATCGGCCATTTTGTTGGTCGTTCAGTAACTCGGAGCAAAAGCGTTTTACCGATTCAGAGTAGAAATCAAATGCCCGTTATTATAACAATGCTTAAAATGATTAAAATTCAGGCAGTAGCATTCTTGTCGCAGAAAAAATAACATAAAGAATCATTCGTCCCTACGATGCTCTTTCTTGATTGATGTATTCCTTGAAAGACAAGGTCATGATATTTTAGATAACCTATCATTGGCTTTCTGTATCCTTGTGACGAATTTAGAATCATGACGCAAACAGAAAAGTAAACTAATTTATTTTTCAACCTTTTCAGTTCCTCTTCAATGTAATTGTCCGTTCAGGGACTACTTGTCGCAAGATGAAAAAGAATTACAATAATTGTGCCGAAAAAGTCGCCTCCAAGGGATTCACAAGGTTTTGAAAATATTATCCTGTGAACAAGAATTAGTGAACAAGAATTTAACCCCAAAATTTCAATCCAGTTTCAGTTTTCTCTAAGAACACATAATCAAGGATTTTATGCCGAAAGAAATGTACCCAAAACTCCGTAAACTTAATTTGAGATCTTGAAAACAACTAAGTTGCGTATCTCTTCTAAAACTAAGCTGAGTGAGACGGCATTTAGCAGAAAAATTCCAGGTCATATAAATACAAAATATAAATACAAGTAAAGGAGAAGCTATCAGTTCAATGAATCAGTTTCGAACATTTAGTCCAATGTACTCGCTCTTGTTTCAACACAGCTTTTGCTAGTGGGGGGTCTGACCAACAAATCCATCATTAAATCAACCTCTCTTTCTATAAGAGAACTCGAACAGAGCATGATGAGATTTCTTTTTAATATTTACACGATCATAAATTACGGTGTGTTTAAAATCCATGTAAAACGTTCGGCCTACATGACAAGCTGTCGTATAAAGAATATTTAAAATAATTTAAATGTCATTGTCACAATATAAAAAATGCATAACACCGAATAATCAATTTACATTTACGTTATTTGATATATTATTGAAACCCAAACTATATAGTGACTTTACATAGCTTAGTTCATTAACGGAAAACAAATACATCATTTAACAATGCACTATGGCGGGCAGCTTATGTTTCCGTCTGTATATTGCTGAATGCATTTAAATTCAGTCTCTGTTATGCATGCATCCACTCATGAATTTATTAAAAACATCAATATCTTGGATGAAATATGAATTCGCGTTGCCAAGGATGCTTCAAAAGGTTTTGTTATTAAAGGGTTTCCAAATACATGTACATATATATTTCGCTGGCTGGTACGGTGCTAGGTAGTCTCACTATTTCGCCTCCGAAGGTGAACCCATTTTACAATCTGATATTTTATTGTTGTTCACCTTCTACGTCTCACTTTGATCTGCATCTGGCTAAGCGGACTCGCCCAATCGTAGGCGATTGGGCACTATTTATGGCTCGTTTGTCCAACAGTTCACAGAGTTTAAGGCAAAAATGATAAAAATATGATAAAATATGATAACTAAATTCATGCCTGATCCTGTAATCCAAGAAAACACACAAATACATAAGTATAGAATTGAAACACTTATTTCGTACATGATTAATCCACCATTTTTTCAAAATTTGGCAATCGGAATACTCGGTGTTCTAGGTAATAAGTTAACTAGGGTATGGTAAAGAATCTGCCGAACAATATCCGCTCAGTTATATGCAGTTTAAAATTAGGCTTAAAGGTTGAACAACTAAAAAAATATCAGAATTATAAAATGGGTTCAACACTTTAAGCTTAATTAATTAGGCTAGGTGCTAGGATGGTTATTTGGAGTCAGTTCTGGTCTAATCTTGTCGGGAATCACAATGTCATATTAATATTCATAACATAACATATATTTGTTATATGTTGTTTATGTTATGTTTTCAATATTCACATTTGATCATAAAAACTTAATAAAATCGAACATTTCTTGGAAATCAATCATGAAGTACTTTAAGAAAAGAACGTCGGTGTTCGTGGGAACTGCACAGACGAGCAAGGCAAGCTGCACTTGTTAGTCATGTTGAACCTTGGATTTTTTTAAATATCTGTTCGAAAATGAATCATACTACTTTGCTGCATATATTTAGTCACTTGGTATTGTATACGATGTATCGTCACTACGATAGATCATCCTGTCCGTATATAATTCTGGCTTATAAAAAGGAAATTATGATTCCCCCCCCCCCCCCCCCCACCCCTCTCCCTTTGAATCTGCGCCAATTAAAAAAGCACCTAACAAGACACAGTTTTTTATGCTCAGTTTGAGATTTTTGACCAGTGAAATGATTGTAAATATTCATTTGAGGTTATAACCGCTTTGTCTGTCACATAACTGATTGGTCTAGCTATGGCAATAAAAACTACATGTATTTACATTTTGTATAGCAACAGTCATTTACAATTGTTGGTTCTGTTTCTTACATGAAGAAAGACATACATATTACTGAATATAGCATACACATCATATGTATTGAATTTACCTAACAGAAAAAAAACAATCTTAATTATCATTGTTAATAGTTTCTGTCATTATGTGGTTATTTAACGTAATGTAATATATGTTGATGCAATGAAACAATATGAAAGTTTGCCACAGGTTTACATGACAGTATTTATTCAATGTCATTTCAACGCTGCCTTCTTTTCTTTGTTTTGGTGACATTGAGTATTTAAGAAACACACTTTTTGCTGGGATCTGTAAAGCTATAACACTTGACAGAAACAATAACCTAATTTTAGGTCTTTACCGGCAACCTTGATGATGCATGCAACACGATTTTCCATGTACCTTTATTTTGTATATACAGGATAATTAACATCGTTCGACAAAATAAAACAGAGAAATATTTTGATAAATTTGTAACACGTGGCAAAGATCTATCAGATAAAATGCTTTGGAAATTAAACATATTGGTTTTTCTGTCTTTATGATACATACAGATCGTGATAAACCTATAAACCTGAATGTTTTCTGCTGTTTTGGTCAATAAAGTTTTGAACTATAAAACGGTCTGTTTCAGAAATATAGGTAAGCAAGGCTTGATCTTCCGTAAATGGACAATGCTGCAGCAGTTTGATCAAGTTATAATGAATTTCTTTTTTAGTTTAGTGGGGCAGGGGCGGGGGTTCTTATTGTTGTTTCACAAATAATTACCTTGTACATTTGTATTTAACTTTTGCACTGCTGGTAGTAACGTCCTTCTGCAACCAGTCCAGACCATGGCCTGGCTGCACATCCATAAAGTCTGATCATGGTCTGCAGTTTTTCTATTCAGTCTTTTTTTTTCAATAGAACATCCATACATGATAAATGGATCTGTAAGAAACTGAGTGGGATAAAGGAGTATAGAGTAGGATAAAGGAGTAAAGAGTGGGAGAAGGGAGTATAGAGTGGGATAAAGGAGTATAGAGTGGGATAAAGGCATAATTAACAATTATTACAACATACGGAATTATAGAGCAAAACAGGAATTAAACCAAAAAGGAAAAAAATGAAGGTTGCCATAAAAAAGATCTTTTTTTTCTTTTCAGCATCATCAAAATGTAAAACAAATGTTGTTTTTTTTTTTGCCCCAGAAAATCTAGAACGGACACTTTTATGAATCATATGTAGTCTTGTTTGACACATCACAAGATTTTAATTGTGGATTTATGATTCCCTTTACATACAAAATCAGTTTTATTTATTGTTTCTGCATGTAGAGGGCAGTTTTACCATAGTCATAAATTTATCATAACATAAGTTACATGACTGGTTGAACTGAGATTTTCTTTCATAGTAATCATCTGAAAGATAGTAATTTCAGTAGGAGCTAGGGGTCAAACCGCACTCACGACCCTGGATTACAAGTGCAGTTCATCACCACGGGACCAATGACCCGGCCACCCTGACTGGAGTTTAACACACTCTAACAGTCAAAGTCGTATTCAGCAGGCAGTTTATTTGATCATCTTTACTGGGAAGAACCACTATTAGACTGTAAGAAACTGCCAACTTTCTTTCATAAATGGTTATACTAGTAGTCGGTAGTGAGGCTTGAACACATAACCATCTGTCAGTGAGGGTTAAGTGAATTTAAATCTGCAACTTTAATCACTCGACTAAGAAGACGGGTAATATCAACTAGAGCCATCAGTAAATGTGATTAATACCCCCACAATACAACCTTGACAGAAGAAACGGAAGAACTAAAGGAAGGATACAAAAATATCAGTAAAACAGTCTGAAATACTCTGAATATTTTGAACATAGTGAAATCTCTCCTTTATACCGCTGAGAAATATTAATGCTGTTGTTATTGTAAATCTGCAGTTTTTTGTTTGTTGTGAGTTTGGTAATAAAAAAAAATAAATGGTAACAATTGATATGTCATCTTATGACTTATTAGCTAGCTGTTAACATTTTGTGAACGTATTTCCAAATCCCTTCATGCATGGCAACCTTAAAGTCCAGATACGAAACTATAGGGTGACCTTGACCTTTGAGATAGGCGCCTAGTAGTTATATGCGACACATTGTCTCTTTTTGGTTAACATTGTGCTAAGTTATTTGTGTATCCCGCAATCCATGGTGAAAGCAGCACTCAATTTTTACGTTTGACATGTAAAAAATTTTAATATGGCCTTGACCTTTCAGGTAGCATTTTGGTTCCAGTGCCCAAACCTCATCTCATCAAGGCAAGTGTGATAAGAAATTTGAGTATCCCTCGATCCATGGTGAGGTTAAAGCTGGGAAAATAAAGCAGGACTCAATTTAGACCTTTGACCTCTAAATACGGATGTATATATTGACCTTTTGAATAGAAGTGCTTAGGCACTACACACACTCATCAAGGCCAATATTCGTGCTAAGGTATTTGAAAATCCTGCAATCCATAGTGAAGTTACAGACTGGACAAGTTTCGGGACAGACATACCGACTGACCAACAGTGATTCAGTATAGGCCCCTCCCAACTAGTAGATAGTGAAGTATGAGTGAATTAATTAAAAAACCACACCATGTCATATTTGATTTCATATTTATTTGATTTAATCATCTGACTGGACACATTCAATTATTGATCATAAAAAACGAGCAAAGTTATGTAAAAAGATAACAGTTTTGTGTTTTACCTGAAAATCTTTATCAGTGAAGATAATGAAAATTATCTATCTGTTAAAACATCTATGGTAGTTTTAGCTTAACTATTTTTATATCATTGATATATACCAATGACATATATTAACAAAAATGATATAATGTACACAAAAATGCAATCTTTTTACATAACTTTGTTCTAAACATAAAACAAAGATTCAAAACCACTAGTAAAAAATACATTTTTCTCTTCTATTCAATTTTAGACTTTTTAACATTCAAATAAATTCATTTTTGACACCATGATAAGAAGTATTCCCCGCTTCAAACAACAAATACATCCATTCTTTACTGGTTTTCTTTTACATAATAACAAAATGCAATATTTAAAGGTAAAATAAGTTTAATTCAAGCATGGTTACACCCTTTTTTACACAAAGCTGAACGCTTACCATAAATTGCACAATAGGTTAATTAAGAAAAAAACAGTATGTATTAGGCATCACCATGTGACTCTAAAATGATTTCGCTTATTTGAAGTAAGATGCTTGTCCATTATGACCAAGACGAATGAATGTGAAATTTTGTGCTAATGTGAATTCTCTAAAATCATGTAAATTACATGCAACAAATACTTCTATGCCTTCTAAGAAGGTTTTAAATAAAAATATATCTTCCAGTACAGCTGAAAACTTGTTTCTTGTCTGAGTCAGAATTTTTGCTTATACCATATTGAAATGAACACAATGGAAGTAAAACTTTTCAATGAAAATATTATATATGATTAATAATATTTGTTTTTCTAAGAGTAAACAACAGGGCAAACTGTTTTTTTTTTTACATTCACTTTGACTGCTATTACAACTTTAAGCTATGTAACAAAATATCCCAAGCTTATCTCTTTGTGTATTTTACTAAAGACTAGAGCTGACAAAGATCAATTATGCTTAATTCAAGGGCTGTAACTCTGTTAAGCTAAGATACTAGCCTTAGAAAACTGACAGTTAAAGATTAACTCTATGGCAAAATCAGTGGAAAATTTCTATAGTTCTATAAAAAATAATCTGATAATCTGTTACTTGAAAATATAATACAGAGTTTACCATTCTTGGTAAGTGCAGGGTATATAATACAACAGTCAACCATTTTTGTAAGTGCAAGGGAAAATAATAATGTAACTGTTGAATCCTTAAAACCGTACCTTCGGCATGTTAGTATGTGAGTGAACAGTTTACCAAGTATCTACCAAAAAAGTCAAAAAATGGCAGAGAGTGTAACACATATATTATCACAAAAGCCAATTAATTTCAGCAATTGCTTGAAAAAGGGGATCTCCTACCAAATGTACACTTTAGTAACTGTTTAATCATATCTTAATGAGCCCTTCAAACAGCATATATGGTAATGATTTGCAGCAATGCCCTTATATTAACAATACTGCCAAAACAAGATACATGTAAGAACAGATAAGCATTAGGTTGAACAATACTTGGCCTTCTCTAAGTCCAGTGTTAATTACAGAAAGTTGTTAAACTGTTTTATAAACTGACTCTACTTTTAGAAGTTTTACATACAACATATGATGGAAATTTAACATGAAATTTGTGGTGATGCCTTCATTAGTGAAATCACATAAAAACTTGGTTTGAACACATTGTCACTGGGTAAGATCATTTTTGCCCTCTACTTCAAGTATCTCCTGTGTAGCTACAACATCCCGGATATCCCAACAGTAAATTAAGCAGTGACTAGTTAACCCTGGCACAAGTAAATTTCTAATACTGGAGTAGCCTCTGTCATTTAAATGCTACAATTTGCAGGGGTGTTAATGAAAAAATCTACTGACTGGACAGAAAATGGTTTAAACTTGTTGCAAAACAACTGCCCCCAGTATGCCCCTAGCTTTTGAAACAAAAACTTATTCACTGTCCCCACAGCAATGTTGAATTGTTGTCTTAAGAGACATGTATGTGTCTGTGTATGTGTCTGTTTTCTTTTTTTCTATAACAGGTCGATTACCAAATGTTAAAGAATAGAATTTAAAATTACTGACCATGTTGTTACCAAAATTGTAACCTGGTTTCAATAAAAGATTGTTGTTGTTGTTGTTGTAAGGAAACGAAGTTACGATCAATCATATACATGATCAAAAGTGCCTTGTAAGCCTCAGGGGGTGGCTAATTCAAAAGAAGAAACATAACCATAAATATATAGATACTAGTAACAAAATTATCCATTAACACAAGGTAACATTTATACCCTCTATCCCATTGAAAAACAGCCTCTATTTGTGTAAACTTTAAATAATGTAAAATGTAGTGAAAAGTTTAAACCAAGAACAAAATTGTGACAACAAAAAGGTCAGTCTTCTGACTGGAAGTGTCAAAATGATTCAGCTATCTGTATTGTACACACATATTTTAAAACTTCTCTGAAGATAATGAACTTTACACAGCCTTTTCATATTTGATGTGAAAGAGGTATAACCTAAAATTTAGTGAATTCCATTTCTTTCAAAAACATATAAACATGCATGATATTAAACAAATGGTCATTAAATGTCAAGACATCTGTAAAAAGGTAAATCTTTTTGCGGACCATTGCTGTTGTACAATTTTTTGTTGGACTGTCATTATAACTGAACAATTTTCTAAGACTGTCTATATGCCACAGGTAAAATTCTTGAACATATTTTCTTCTTTACATCATCTGTTTTTTTTTATTTAATGAGCCAATAAAAGACTTTTAAGGGCTAAGCATGAAACTGTTGCTTTCTTTATTTGCATGTTTGAACTCAATCCTTGGTATACAGTATAACACCAGTTAATTTTAGGGTATACCCCTTTAACGGCAATCATATGGCATAGCTCTGAAAATATATCTGTGACTAGGCAGACTATATGTAGCTCATTAGACATAATGGCAAAAATGTTACTTTTCAAATATCTGAAAATGTTAAAATGATAATAAAAATCATTTATGGCAGGTTGTCTACACATTTTATTGCATTAACACTACAGAAATCATCTCCTCTGAAGGCTTGGCCAAACTGTCTAAAATCCATTTTTCATTACAGTGAAAATACAACTATAAATTATTAGATTTGCCAATATATTTCAAAACTGTGGTCATCTAACATTTTGTATTTTTCAAATCTACTTTTTTGATTAATAAATATATATTATCTAACTATATATATAAATATATATATGGATTTTCATTGAAATTGCACTCATCAGTAAGAGAAATTGTAGCAATTCTGCAAGTGAGATATACAACTCCAATATGGTCCTCTTATTTAAATGTTTAAGCACACTGCAGCTTCAAACACCAGATCCAACAATGTAACAAGTTTGCTACTTTGAATGGGACAGAAATTACTTTAATCATGAGAGATCAATTCTTTAACACCTGTCACATAATGTCATTTGGACTACCTTGAAACTACTGGTTTGCTTATTTATAGGCTATTGATTACAGACTTGTAAATTTAGTTACCTATGTGGTATTGATTGTTGAAGCTTGTATTGTAACAATATCAAACAGCTGCTTTGTGCAGTCATCAACAATTTTCTGTTTTATTGACCTTGCTGTATCCAAGGTCAAATTGTTTAAACAAACACATTATTGGCAGAATTTTAAGTTTCTAACCTTTACCCTGCTAAATTTCTAAACTTGACTAACATAGTCCTGATGCAGTTCCTACAGATAACATTCAACATTTACTAAGATGTCAGTTTGAAAACTAAATGACTAAACAGCAAACAGTGGAGTCTATGATCAGACTGCAGATGTATAAACAATGTGATTATGATCTGGAATGGACACAGAGGTAAAACCAACCTAACAGCTATCAGAAGGGTACGGTGTTCAACATCCAATCAGTTTTGGTTGGTACCAATACCAGACACCAGAGTTTCCCAAACCTAAACCAATTTTCTCATAGAGCTAAGTCAGAGAGGAGCTATAACTCAAGACCCTTACACAGAACTTACACTACAAGTAGTTTTAAACCTTTATCCTTCTGGAGGCAACTGACTCTGCTTTTACAACTAGTGCAGACCAAGATCAGTCTGCAAATCCACTTAGTCTGAACATGGTCTGCACTATTCACTATTTAGTCAGTAAATGTTCAGTAAGCATGGGTCCCCATAAACAATTAATGGATCTGTCCAAAATGAAAGGAAGACAGGTCCATTTTTGATATTTAAGCATAGTAAGGGTTTACTAACCAGGTAGTGGTCTGTGACACATTATGTACAGCTATAAGCGAACTACTGAACACTTTTAAATAAAACTGTATTACTTTGTGACAATGTTAATGTTATGTAAATTAAGAGACAAATTTTCTAATTAAGATATGAATAATCTGTTAAATATACAAATCTCTTCAGGGAATTTTAATTACACTTTCCACATCAACAAATAAATGGTAATTTCTCATGAAATACATGTATAGTGTACCTAATTCAACAGGCAAGCCAGACGTATAAAAAAAAAATAACTTAAACAAATAATTGTCTGTTTTCCATTTTACAAGTAGCTTTTGTTTTGCATTTGTTTCTATTTTGTTTGTTTTGATTGGGATTTAATGCCAGTTTTAACATATTTCTGGTCATATCCTGGCAGCCAGTCCATCTAACAAGTATTCATGGTTATCCAACCAGTTTACTTACCAATCTCTCTGCAAGTGACTGGCTGCTTCCTCACTTGAATCAGAGGTGAAGGAAACAATGACCATTTTGAAACATTGTCTGAGATCTATTTTTCAAGGAGAAATTAGCCAGTCCTTGGTGAGGTTTGAACCAAGAACCACTGGACTGAAAATATGATGCTCTACCAACTGAGCTAGCTGAGTCAGCTTCTATTTAGTTTGAATGAATGTAAATGAAACAGGGCAGTCACTGAAACAGAGCCATTAACAATACATGCATGTGATAAAAAAGTTCCAAGACCATACTTCATAAAATTTCCATGTATCTGTTAAGATGCAAAATCATGTGAAAAGAAACTTTAGTACTCTGTCTGCTGAATTTCAATAAATCTGTGAAGAAAAATTCATATGACTCTTACCTGTTAAGTTTCAAGAAAAAAAAAATTCTCTGTTCTATTAATTTAAGAAGCATCTCAATAAAGCTGTGAAGAAATTGCATAAAATACAAAGTGAAACAATCAATAAACACTAGCTACTTCTATCTTACACACACAATCATACCATATATATAATTTAAGACAGCTGACGTAGTTTGGTTGATGAGCAAATTGTTGAACTTATAATCTGATAATAATGATGTATGAACCTTTTTTACGGACTGGATATCAAATATTGCTATCAAAGCAGTAGAATATCATAGTTCAGTAACATTTAAGGGTCAAATAAGGGTTTCCCTGAGAGATGGCACGGGTCATCATTACTTCACTATGGGAAAATGTTCACAGAAAGTTCTTTACAAAACCTTTGCAAATAGACTCCTAGTGGTAAATATTGATAATCATTAAACTGATATAAACCAGTAAAGGTTATCTTATACTAACAATGCTTGAAATAATTTCTGTACTTATCAACTATAATACAAGCAGTTTTATTAAATGAAGAGCTAAATGAAAACTAAGTCCTTTATTAACATGAGCTTTAGTATTGATTCTGTAAAATCTAAGGACAAAAAAGGCAAACACCCTATCATCTGCAAATTGGATTTTTCACTTATAATTTGAATAATTTAACCCAATTCATAGCTTTTCAATCAAAACATAATTCAGATAATTAATGTAGAATTACATGTATGATCTTTTTTTCAAATTTATGAAGAAGAATTGTTTAAGTAAGCAGAAATTTATGATTAATATATGTAAATATTCAAGTATACCTGTTCTTAATGTTTTCATTTCTGATTGCATTTTAAAACTAAATCTCTTATATTTAAAAAAAAAAAAATCAAATATCTACCAACTCAATGCAATCTACACTTCACACATACATACAAAATTCTGAGTGACTGCTCATGAATTCCTCAATTATTTTGACCTACTAACCCAGATTTGTATAGTCCAACAATTATCTCAATAGATGATTAAGTCTAGGATAAACTAGTTATCTATGAACAAAGTTTACAGATGTCAAACCTAACTGTTGCTTCCTGTTGAAGAAACATACCACTCCATGCATGATTTTTTACAAAGTAATATGGTCCTTGACCTATGACATCTGACCTTATGACCTCATTTTTTTTATAATTTCTCTACACTTACCAAGTCTGTTTACAGATTTATGGCAATGTACAAAACTTCTGAAAAAAAAATACAGCAAAAAAGAAATATTCAAGTCAAAACCATATCGTCAGCCAGAAGAAAATCAAGAAGCAAAGTGGCTGTCACACCACAAAAACAAAAAAGAGGACAGATGGCAAATATTTAGATTTTAGTTTCTCGTGATCGTGATCTAAGTGAGTCAAGTAAATAAATGCTGACATATAGAACAAATGTACTGTAACCTTTGTAACTAATATAAACTTACAAAACATAAAACTACATTATTCTGGAATTCCCGGTAAGTATTCACACATAACATGATCCGAAAACATAAAACAATTCAACAACAAAATGTTGTAAGTGAAATAAAATCAAAATATGGAAAAAAGTTAAGAAATAAATGTAAGACTTCCAAATATACAATTTTTTAAGCACACAATCTACAATAACTGTTAACTACAACTTGCATAAACAGAACAGTAATGGAATGAAAGCTCCGACTGCCACAAAAACTGGTAGAAGCATCGTGCTAGTATCGTCAGTGGAGTAAGGGTCCTTAACTTTTGGTCCTGAGGGGCGAATGCTGGCTTTCTGTTTTGATTCGTTAGTGCTGTCTTCTTCCTCCTCTTCCTCTTCGTCGGGACTACCAGTCTAAACCGGGTGAAGCCGCCAGTTTTGGTACATCTGCAAATATTGCACTTGCTGAAGTTAGGACGACTGCTGTGGAATTCTTTACAGAAATATGTTGACAAAAAATTCCCTCCCCTCAACCATAAAATAGCCTATAAGTTTCATGATACTATAAGCCAGACTTTTGGAAGGATGGTCTTGTGGCAACTTTAAAATAACAAATGGGCAATTGGTTCAAAATCAGAAAAAAGTCTAGAAAAATTTCTAGATATTAAAACAATTAAATCAGATTGTTTTTATTTAACCAGCCTATTTTAGAGACAACATGCATCTTGTACAGTTAATTAACTACCAGATACCTTTTACAAGTAATTTATTTTGAAAACACTGAAAACTTTGCTTACCGTCAACTGTTCCCCGCATTACATATATGGCATTTATTTTCGGGTTGTCATAGTCACCCTTCAATATGAATAAAATATTAATTTACATATGAAAAACTGAATCAATCTACAACTTTACTTTAAGTTCTAGGGGACAGTGCAACATATGTGTCCCAGCCCGACATACACCCTGGTGCCTTTAACTTCATAGTGGCCCGGGTAAAAAACCATGACATGGAACCAGCCTATTCACAGACACTGTAACTGGTAAATCTGTTACAGGGGCTGATTATTGATCAATGGTAATGTGCTAGACTGGTAAACCAAGAGTCACATCTTTGATGCCCACTCCTCTTCAATCAGAAATAATTGTCTTTTACATCAGACATTAAACCAAGGTCCCATGTATTGGTGCTACAAACTAAACAGGTAAAAGAACCAGGAGTGTCTCTGGAATGGGATGCTTTCTGTATCTTTCACTTTCCCCTAGAACCTAAAAAAGCTTTACTCTTCATTGGTCATATAAAAAACTAGAATCAACAAAAAATAAACACAAATAGACAGATAAATCTGTGGTTTTGATAATCAGTCAAATGCAAAGTTTCTTTCATTTCTTAGACCTATCCACTACGGAAATCAACTGCCACAAATTGTTATATATCTTCCAACTTGGAGCAGTTCAGTTACAAAAACTTATGACCAGTCATTTTGTCATAATAGTGAAAATGTAAATGACTGCATGAAAAACAGCTTAATTTTAAATACTGAGGTATATTTACATATTATAATATATCATATACCTTCAGACTAATAATACAGCATGCAATTCAAACCAGAATACTAATTAAAGAAAACACTTTTTAATGAGAAATTTTTTTTGACTTCTTCACTAAATGGTAACTCAAATGAAACCAACCTTGACAAACTCAACATTGATTTTACCGTCAACAATATCTGAAGTTTCGCCGTTAACTTTGAGTTTTCCGCCGCGTATTTGGAAAGGCACTATTTCATCATGAGCCACACCTCGTCCCACTTTTGCATAAATGTCAAGGTCATGGGCAACTGTGTGCTGCCCATTCAACAAAACATCAAAAACCTGAAAAAAATGTGTTGGCATTGATAAACAGTGCTTTTTCTATTATAAATTCTTTAACTATGTCACATTAATGTGAAAATATCTGATTTCCTTAATGCATATTATGTGGTTTGCAATTATCCCTAATGATGACTTTAGTGTTTTTATAACTTAATAAGAATCAAATTTAAACTAGATGGGTGTTCAGTTGAACACTTGTGTCGCCCTTGGGTACTCTGTTAGAATAACTTAAAAGGTAAACAAGAGCCTGCTGGAAAGGACAGCATGCTAGTCAAAGTACAACAAGACCTGTCCACAGACAGCATGCCCCACTTTTCTCAGTGCTGGATAATTAATTATAAGCCAAGTTAAACAAGAGGACTAAGTGAAAAAAAATTTGAGTGGGGGAGGGCAAGTACATGTATCTAGTCATACAAGATGAGAAAAAAAAAATTCGGGTCAAGTAGTTATGTATAAAAAAAAGGGGGGGAGGACTGTTTTTTTTTTTTTTTTTGGGAGGGTGGGGGGGGGGGGGGTGGGGGGGGGGGGGGGTTTAGGGTGGATGGGGGGTCAAGTATCTAAGTATTTTAAAAAAAAAAGGGCCCAGGGGGGGGAGGTGTAAAAAATAAATGTTGGGGGGGGGGGGGGGGGGGGGGGGTACTTTTCCATCTCATGTCAGTTAATATTTTTTTCTACGCTTAACAAGTTTTTTCTCTATATATACCGGTAAGTATTAGCAAAATCAAGTGACTCGTGAGTCTAACTGTGACCCCAGGGGCATGGGTACCAACAATCTTTGCAGGGGTCTTGCTGGTGAGTATTCCAAGTTTGAATGGAATATCTTTGACACTTTTTGAGACGTGGACATAAAGAAAAAGGTTAACCAAGAAATTTTAACTTGAAAAAGGGGCATGACATTGCAAAAATAAATTTGAGGGTTATCTGCCCTTGAGAAATGGTGTTGTCTTAAGTGAGACAATTGTAAGCATTACAATTGGAAAGTTTGATGAAGAAATATTAAGAAATGGCATAGTTATAGCCAATGTTAAGTTTTCATGGTAAAATCCAAGTACAAAAAGGGGCATAACTCTGTCAATTTTGACCTTGACCTACAGATTTTAGCATCATCCCGACCCTGTTGTCATAAGCAATACAATTTGACAGTTTGATAAGATAATGTTTAGAAATGGCAAAGTTATAGCCAACGTTAAGTTTTTGTGACAGACCAACGGACAAAGCGATCACTATGTATCGCCTTTTCTTCGAAAGGGAGACACACAAAAATCAAGACAAAAAAGTCAAACTTTAAGGTTGTAAATGTCTCTAGAAGAGCAATGAGGGTTTACAACTAAGGGGCTATAAATCCTTCAATTTAATAATTAAACAACTGCTAAAATATATCAAACTACTTTTTATTCAAAAACAATAGCAAATCTGTCTCTCCTTAAATTCTATCATCTATAATTCCTGCTGAAAATTCAGCACTACAAAACTGTGTAACTATGTAGTGTTTGTATCCCATTTGCATTCTCTGTAATTTTCTGAAGTGTACATGTAATTACTCCTGAAATTAAGTATAATTAGATGATTACCAGGTACATGTATTAAATCTACCAGCACAGACTTTTAGCAGAAACATTTTGATGACATAGTTACTGCAATAGGTAAGCTGTGAAATTAAACATAACCAACAGACCTATTAGTAAACACTACATATTCGTAAGTTAAAATATGACAATATAAAATTTTCTAATCCAAACACTGTCGGATCCTTTCATTCCACAAAAAGGTTATTTCATTACCTTATCTGGGGAAAAGATGTTAAATATACAAACATATCAGATTGTATTTAATGCTGTGGTTTTATTATACATTGTAGAATTAGAATGTTAAATATTGATGACATTTTAACAAAAAGATGCAAGGATTTAATCACTTGACATTTTATAGTACAGAATTCTCGTATGTGCTCCTTAAGTATCAGAAAATGCAAACTGAGGATTTTCATCTATAAATGTTATAAAGCCAAGATGTTAAGACTACCAGGAACTGTGATAGAACAGTGGTACACTGGTAGCATCCTGGACATGTAATTTAGGGTCCCAAGCTCCTTCACTTACATTACTATTGGTATTATTGTCTTTTAGATGAGATATTAGTGCTATAACCTGAGCATGGACACAAAAAACCAGGGGTATTTCTGGTATGTGATGGATGGATGGACTGACAGTAAGACAGATGGATAGATAGATATCATATTAGAAAAAACTTTATCTCAAGTATCTTAAAGAATTGTCTTAAAAAAGGTTATATAGCTCAATATTCATAAATTAAATAATTTTTACATAAAGCTAGCCAAAAGAATATCATTATGGCTGAAAAGTTACCTATGTTATAAAGCCATGAAAGCTGAAATTAGATAAAATGTCAGGTAACAGCAAGAAAGCCTCTCAAACCACTTGAATTCTTAGATTCTTACTAGTGAAAATAAAGAAATTATCATTTTTGACTTGCAGGAAAACCAAAATATGCAGAAATTCCATTCTTGTGTCAAGCCAAATATAGTCTGTCAATACACCTTTTCTTACGGTTTTCAGTCTAACAGGTTAACAATACACAGCATACATGCAATGATTTTTTTTTTTAATTTTCAAAACAACCTGTAGCTTTCTGAAGGAGAAAATACTGCCTGATAAATCAGAAAAAGGGAAAAATCAGAAATCAAAAACCACCAACCGAGAATGCAAAATAGCCACACATTTAATCAAATTTTCAATTTAATTGCAATTTAACATGTAAGGTACATGTACATAGCAGAGACTATCTATAGTGATAGTTTTCTGTTTTTAAGTCCACTAAATTTTTTGCCCTGTCCAAAGTTTCAGACACATGCAGGATCTGACTTACTCTTAAAACTTGTTGAAGTTGATGTTGGGACAGAAGAATCATCCAGTGATTTTTTAAGGCCTTCTTGGGGCCGAAATTGGGCCCCATTCCTCACCAAAAAAAGTATTTATTTTTTCCCAAATGTAGAACAATTTTCCCCTCAAAAAATATTGTTTTATATAAAAAAAAACTAATAAAAGAAAACCAAAGAACATATGTTTAAGTTCAGTTGAAAGACAACTATTGAATTCAAATCAACTCTGTAACAATGAAAATGGAATAGATTAGTCAGATTGTTTGAAACTTGATTTGGTTTTTGTTTCCCCAAATTTCCCCAAAACCACTATTTTTCCCCACCTGATGGGCCTTGCCACCTTTCCTAAAAATGTGAAAAAACGTCACTGATCATCATCACAGACAAGATTACTGCTAGTAGCATTTCGAGAACTTTTGATTAACACAGATATCTTAGCGAGTCCCTTTGCATCCTGTTTTTAAATCTAATATAACATTGTACCTGTTGTTTGACAATTGTTCGATGCTCATAAATTTTTTAGGTAAAACTGTAGTTAATACGATATATGTTCCAAAGTCAAAGATGTTTGGGACAAAACGCTTGAGTGATAATGATCGGTAAGACTATATTGCGTTCTGAACCAGGAATCGGCTATCATTACGACTACCGTAAAACATTTAGCCCATGCGATCTTTTGCAGTAAGAAGCTGTTTTTTTTTTCAGTAATCTATTTCTTTACTGCTTTTTTCAGCTAAAGGAGGAAAACATAAACAAAAATCAATGACATGTACCAGAAAATCAATCATACAGGGCAAAGCATAGTTCAGTGTCCAATGCCACTTTTTGTACAATGAGACAATGGACCAGAGTTCATAGCGTTAAACAAAGTGCAGTTGTAGATACAACTTAAAGGTCAATTGATACTACAGATGTAGGCAGATGTACAACCTTACATGGTCAATTATTTCTATGATAGAAGAAATAGTCAGTTGCTACTAAAAATCATGAAATTATTTTAAAAATGGAACCTTTTTCACAATTTCCAAATTTCTAATACAATGAGAGACATTGCTGATAACAAATTATCTCCCTTACTCAGATAACATCAGAGGTAATCCAAATTGCACTTTGGTCCTTTCAGTTGGAATCCTCTGACTTTATCCTTGTTTCTCTTTGTGATAGTCTTAAATTTCTAAATTTTTGGTAAAATTATTTAAAAATGATATGTATTTTTTGCTAAAAATGGAAAATTTGGCTACTAAGTTTTCTTTCATAGCACTAACCTTTATCTGCAGTATCAAAGTTTCATTTTAATTACTAGCAACTTGAAAATAAAAGAAGTTTTGAAAATAAGATTTGATGATGATCTCATTAAAAATGATCTGAAAGCAGTTACTGGACATGGGTCTTGTGCCCTTGCTGTAGCAAATTTCTCCAAAAATATGCCCTATTCATGTATCATCATGCGCTTCTATCATTTGCCAAGTTAAAATTGTAAAATATAGTAATATAAACAGAACAAGAACATTATAAACGAAACTAAGATAAACCACTCTGTTACACAGTAATTAAAAGAGTGAAAGAACCCCCTCCGTCCATCCTGGTCCGAAATATCATTAAGTATCATACATTCATGTTTTAGTCACCACAGTACGTGTATATTATGTTATGTTACAAATAAATGACTAAAGCCAAGAACTCTTATGTCACTGTAGTCAATTGTCAAAATCAATGGAAAAGTAAGTTTAATTTAGAAATATTCTTGGTTTCTCTGGAAACAGCCAAAATCAATACAAATGTAGTTTATAAGACATTTATTACAATTTTTAGTGTTGTATCTAGACCTGTAGTGTAAAAAGGGCTGGGTGCTGGAGGAAAAGGGCCTGGGCCAGACGGGTCAAAAATTTTGAAATCAAGTGGGTTTTCCTGCATTCTGGGCATTTCTTAACACAATTCTTGAAGGTATTTCTCTCAGCATACTTCTGATATGACATGCTGATATCTTTTTGAGATGAAATCAATGAAACACAGAAAACATTCATATTGCCTTTTAAATGCATGCAACATTTATGAAATGTAATGCATTGATAATTCATAAATTTTGACCATGATGTGAAAAATTTAAAATCTAGTAGATTATTATTTATTTCTATTTGTCACTCAAAAACATTAATTTCAAATTAAAAAGATATATACAAAATGCCCTTTTTTTCATTATCAGAACAAAATTGAAAATGAAATGGGAAGATTGCCACTGGTTTTCAAATCAAAAAGGGGGGTTTTCAATAATTTCAATTGGCTATTTTTAATTTCGTTAGAAAAGAAAAGTATTGAAATTCATTTTAGTAAGTCACTCAAGTTGGAATTTGTGTCCAAATTGACACAGGAATCATGAGTGACACTCTCATTTGCCGACGATATTTCAATTTGTTCGGGTACATTGTTGTTTTTGGCTAGTTTTGGATCTTTTGTTTGAATAAACTGATGTAAAGTTGCTTGTTTTTCGTCATTCTTGAGTTTTTTCTTCAGAGGCAAGTTGAAACAAAAACCGGAAACGTAAAGTGTGGCGGCAGTGATAAAACCCTGCATGCCTGTTATCTATCTCAGCAGGTAAAATATTATATTTTTACACGCTGAAAAACTGTTTTTCTGTCAGTAATAAATGAAATGATATCTTATTATTTTTATCTTTTTTTTTTCAGATCATGATTTATTTAAGCAATGGAATAGATTTTACTGCTAAGCGAATCCGCATACTGGTAATCACGTCACAATGTAACCCTGTAATACATCGTATATCATCAGTTCTGAAAAATGTTAAGAATTGGATTTCAATTCGTCTTCAGTTTTTCTTTACTTTTTAGTTGCTGCTCATAAGATTTTGAACAAAATTTACTTGGGGTGAGCATACTGTGCACCAGAAAGTAAAATCTACAGGCAATTTTTTAAACAATGGGCAAATTGCGTGTCACGCATGATTTTCCAAATCACTGGTCACTGACCCCTTGATCAATACACCCAAGTTCAGCAGAGTGTTTGTTTATCACTTAAGACTTGACACACTTAAGGTCTATGTGCAGTAAAAGAAGGTATCGATGGGCGGAGTTAAAATCAATTTATGTGCTAGATGAATCAGCTGGAGATAATGATGTGCGGATCGAAAAGGGCACTTTTATATTTCTGGGTGGGGCTAAATAGGGCAGGGTGTTGTGCCAAGCTAAAAATTGCTAGATGAAACAGTAATTTTCCTATTCTGATGCATATTTTCATTTTTTTTTTTCAAAGTAACATGAGCTGAATCTGTTTACGAACACTAATGACATCCAAAATTTTATAATATTTGCTCGCACATCCACATTTTTTGTAAGATGTGGCAAAATGATACTGAAAGGAATAATCATATAGGAGTCCAGTATAGAACACCTATCAATATTTAGCCCCAGGGAGGGAGGCGGCATGCTGACCAGGGGAATTTGACATCTTGACTTTATTCGAAGTCTTAATCCCCACTCTAGAGCAATAGCATTTGTCAAAATCCAAACAGTGTGAGATTCTTTACATATCAAATGACATAGGATCTAAAATTTGGCCAATGTCTATTTCTCCAAGACTAGGAACCATTCTTTCTTTCAATTCCCACCTGTCAGGAAAGGTCTTTTGTCAAAATTCCTATGAATGCTCACTGCCCCATCCCTGGCGCATAACACTGATAGGTGCATAATTAATAACAAGATGGATCAGTGATCACATGTGTCGCATGATGATAGCCAATTAAGCAGCTGTATTGAGGGGGTGATTGGACATTTTGTTGAAAATGTAAAATTGAGGTACTGATCAATCCTGTAACATTTCATTCAAATTGCATAAGTAGTATAAGAGAACTAGGCTAGATAGACTTTCATAATAAAAATCATTAACTCTTACAGAAATCATTGACCTGGAAAATGCTGATGACATGCACAACTAGACTTGGTACTGATCATTCCTGTAAAGTTTGGATGAAATTGCACCAGTAGTTTTTGAGTAGTCTGGACAAATTTTGTGACAGACAGATGACAGAGTGATCCCTATATGTGTCAGTTACTGTGTACCATGTCGCAGCTACTGTGTAGCAGGCGACACAAAAATCATTAGTGGGCCAAAATGCCTTTTTTTTATTCAAGGGTCATATTTCAGCCATAAATCAATCAACCGGAAAACCCACTGAATATGAGCAAGTACTTGAGGTATCCGATCAATCCTGTAACATTTCATTCAAATTGCTTTAGTAGTATACGAGAAGTAGTCTGGACAAACTTTAAAAATAAAAATCATTAAAGGGCCATAACTATGGCAAAAATCACTGATCTGGAAAATGCCGACAACATGCACAACTAGACTTGGTACTGATCAATCCCAGTAAAGTTTGGATGAAATTGCACAAGTAGCTTTTGAGGAGTAGTCCAGACTAAGTTTTGTGACGGATGGACAGACAGACGACGTAGAAGTAATCCCTTTATGTCAGGCTACTGCATAGCAGATGACACAAAAACATAAAATGCTAAAAAGTGTGATAAATAACTCTTCCATGAAAGATATATTTACCTTCTGGCTGGCAGAAGTAAACCAGACTTCTGAAAACTTAAGAACAAGTACGTAACTCCCGTCCTTGGTCAGCGGAATGGTGTAGCCAAATGTATTCATGTTGTACCTTTCTGTTTGGTAAAGAATCTGATCTTGTGGAACGACTCTTTGAATTACTAATGATTTTCCATAATCTGACGCTATCCCTACTTGTAAATTATCTTCCTGGTATCTTATGCCATGAATGTCCGTGTGAGTCTCACCCCCACAGTTCACTGCCCAAATAACTTCTCCTATACCCATGCAATTTGAAAACAATGAAAATGACAATAGGGCTGAAAGTAAACTGTTGCATTTTAATGATGCTTTTTGCATAGTTCTAAATAAATTACCGACGAGTGTTAACAAAATCATCGTGTCGATTTTGTTGATACCGGTGAAGCTACACCAGGAAGTGACGTTAGGACGGTATTTTAGAAATGCTAATTTATATTAGACGAAAAATAATTAAGCTCAAAATCAATTTCCAGAATCCACACAGAGTTACCTCACCTGTTGTATCTTTAATCCGCTACCATCACTTGTTTATTTGGAGAGTCGAGGTCAATAAATAATCAATTTTGAGAAATATTTCACTGTGTCCCTTATTTTCATCGCTTCGATCAAGTC
Source organism: Cyclina sinensis (assembly GCA_012932295.1). Lineage (NCBI taxonomy): Eukaryota > Metazoa > Mollusca > Bivalvia > Venerida > Veneridae > Cyclina > Cyclina sinensis. The sequence continues at coordinate 1,632,284 of JAAONU010000019.1, forward strand.
TCATTATTCCAAAATGACTTGTAATGGAGAAAAAAGCTTTAAGAAGTTAATTGCAACCATCATTGATCTTTTTCATTTCCAGTGTTATAGCCTGGGCATTATTCGTCCAGAAGTGGTTCGCACAAGAGCGCTGTGGCAAGGTGCTCTGGTAGCTGGTTCCACATCCTAATTACCGAGGACAAGAGCTTTTGTAGACAAATTATATATCTTACTGATGCTGTTTGTAGTCGCTGTATTCCTTCAAGCTGTTCGACGTCTGCATTATGTGCAGGGACCCCGTGCAGGACAGGCATACTAAAAATCGGCGTTAATAGCGTTTGGTGTGCCTGCACTTTGCTCTCTGGTGGGAAAATAGATGTCTTAAAAAAAAACACTAGGGAATCACGGCATTTCTTGATGACAGTCTCTATATGGTAGCTTCTGGACAAGTGAGTGATGGTCAACCCAAGATACCTGCCGCATGTCATTCTTGGCATATCATGACTATATATGATAACTATGTTTTGACGTGTTTCTTCTGCACGTGATGTGGATATGCTCACTATTACTATGATTAAACGACATCAGCTACATCTTTCCCAGGCTTGCAGGTGATCTTAGGCTTCTTCGAGCACAGAGTAGTCATCTTCAGTTTAGATCTCCCTGTAAAGTAGTGAGTCTTTGTATATTTATTCTACATTTATGCCTACTCGGATTGCTATTTAAAAAAAAATCATTAGATGTTGCAGACGGCTCTTTGCCTAGGATGATCCTGCTAGTAGATAGAGCTTGTTTGAAAGCAAATGTCCTAGAAAAAAATATTTTCCTATTCAGCAATATATACATCATACAAAGTGAGATGTGACTGTGCATAGTTCTTGTACAACTGGATATTAAAATAACAACAACAGAAATTGTGTCCATTCCCATTTATATGAATACTGTATGAATAATGTTCGAATAGTGACCATATGGGTTGACATTTAGCTGGAGTTATTGTCCATTGCTGAATTCTTCACAAGGCAATTCTTGAGATTTTTTGTACTGTTTCATTTTGACATACTTGCATGTTTTTTTAATAAACTATATCGCTTGCTAATCAGTCAGCTAAGAACACAACATTATTTATTATTAGTCGAAAATAAAAATATTTACAATACTCTTAATTTAACAGATGGCGGGAGCAGTTTTCTCATACTCAGGAGCTTATTCTATTTTTACACTCATGTCCCCTTTTCAACTCGTCTGGATGCTAAGCTATTGCGGAACTACCAAAGATTTTAGAAAGTGTCGTCTTGGATATTTAAGGTTTAAAAAGGTGAACGCTGCACGCCATGGAACTATGACTGAACGCTGAAAATAAGAGCTTTGGTTAAACTTTCTTCCTTCTCGGTAAACAATATTCTGCATTTTAGTTTTGTCCTTTTTACTCTTTAACTAAAAATATTACTATACGATCTCTGCATTTATTTACTTTTTGGCTCCCATTTCTTATATATTTTCTGATGTTTTTTAAACCTATTTGGCAAAAAGGTATTGATTAACTACACAAGCTTCATCCTGGTCCACTGTTTGAGGAAATAAATTTTACAAATCTAATATAAAACATCCAAATGATTGTCAGTGTTTATAGTTTAAGTGGCATAACTTCTGATCGGTTTAAGATGTAGGTTTAAGAACTAGTGCCCAATTACTTTTAAGACGAAAACTCTTAAGCTGAGTAATTCATTACCATTTGTTATTGCCCCAGCTAAACAATAAATGTAGCCAGATTTTTTCGGCGTAGCCGTATTTTGACCTACATTTGTAACGAATGAAATTGTTAGATACAAAGTCATCACCTTGAAGAAGGAAGTTTGTCATTGGTTGAATGTGTTGCTGTTATGACATGTTATGGCAGAGTTCGTAATTGTAATTGCCTCTGCAAATAATGCAATAATCATAACACTTATACAGCCGTAAATTAAATATCAAAACGTTTTAACCAGGAAAAAATATGCTTTATGTAATGGATATATAATAAATATGAAAATTGAAATGATGTTGACACTTTTAGCATTAAACTCAATATTTTTGTTAATAGCCTAAACTGTTATAGAAATAGGACATTCGATTAATATGCGCGTTCAATATAACAATAGTAACAACATCATTTCGAAAAACAAGTTCGCAATCACAATACCTAATGATCATGTACAATGCATGGTGGCAGATTTCTGTCATTTGGTTCCGTCGTGTTTGCGGGTGAAAACACACAACATGACAGAACGACAGTTGTAGCACAACATTAGTTTAAACGGCATAACGACGTTTCTTGTTGCCAAAAGGACATTATCAAACCCGCCAGCACGACACTTTCATTTGTCTTTCCGGCGAACTTAATTAATCCTTTGTTGGACACTAAAGATTTTTTCCGTGTGAAAGCTTTCATTAAAAAGCCAAAAAAAGATTTGTTATTAACTTGAAGTATTGCATTACTACAAGAGAAGCATTCGGCAGTTTCATTTGCAAAGAGACCCTAATCAACTTCAACATTGTCAACATTTGTAATTAATTTACATTTAGACTATATTATGTGGTATATAATCAACGGGTGTGAAGTGCGACTCTTCACTTGCTCAATCAATGTTTCTTTCAAAGTATGGAGCGAGTTTTATGAGGGGCCAATTTGCAAAATATTACAGTCTTGCAATAATTGCCAACTTTTTGGTCCCTAACAGCAGGGCCTTAATTTCTTAAAATTAATATAGGCCCTGCTAACAGTGACGATTTTAGTTTTGCAAAGAAGACTGGTCTAAACTTGAAATGTAACCTTTATTAATTATGATATAGAATTTTGCATATATTCATTATATCTATGTTGAACAGAGAACCATTTTGGTTAGATAAATACAATACCAGAAAAAAATCAAGGTAAAGTTCTCCTGGCCCAAACAAACGTTTGTTTATGGTCAGTTAATGCTTGCAACTGCGTGACTTAAGCCAAATGCATTGCTCAAGCAAATATAGCGACAGAATTGTGGAAAATCATTCTATATATTGCTTTTCTTTTTTTTCCTTACTCACTATATAATGTTCTATCAGTAGCTTTTTAATTGGCAATAATAAATAACCAATAAAAGAATTCGTCTATAAACTCGTTAGTTTAATATACCAGGAAAACTGACTGGTTTTACAGATAAGTATTATTTAAGGGTTGCCGTCAGGCAAAAACTGCAAACTCGACGATTTCCTAACCCGGAAGTGTTGTAAATGTCTGCAAGTAAACACTGGTACACGTATGGTTTAGCTAAAGATGGAATTACTTGGCATTGCATGTTTTCTGTTGGGAGTAGCTTCAGCTATTCCTCATCAGCGTATTGAAAGGAGCATAAACACCACATTTTACTATGACTACGAACTTCTTACTTCTTTTTTACGCAACATGACTGAAACATACCCACACATTTCAAAACTTCATTCTATCGGCAAAAGTGTGGAAGGAAGAGACTTGTGGGCAATTGAAATAAGCGACAGCATTGATACTGTAGAGATTGGTGAACCGAAGTTTAAGTATGTTGGGAATATGCATGGCAATGAAGTTGTTAGTCGTCAGATATTGATCTATTTAATCCAGTTTCTCTTAGAAAATTACCAGAAATTAGACCGTGTTACTAAACTTGTTGACTCAGTGGATATATTCATAATGCCCTCAATGAATCCTGATGGATTTGAAAAGGCTGAAGAAGGAGATTGTGATGGGGTGAAAGGAAGAAGTAATGCTAATAATGAGGACTTGAACAGGAATTTCCCTGATCAGTTTGATGTAAATAGTGGACATAACAGACAGCCAGAGACTCAGGCCCTCATAAATTGGATTGAGGGCACAAACTTTGTATTGTCTGCAAATTTACATGGGGGAAGTATTGTTGCATCTTATCCTTGGGATGATTCTCCATCTCATAATCCAACAGGTAATGTAATACATTTTCATTTTTGCAGTAGCCTACCAAGGTTGGCAAAGTATTGTCCGCCCGGGAAAACCGGCTGGGCAATACCCCCTAAACTGGGCAATACTGGGTTATATGATATTGTGGTGTTTTTTTTCAAAGAATACTGAACATATTTACATTTATTAACAGGTAAAGTAAACATAAGGATAGCACAAGTGCATTTCATACAAAATTAGTTCTGAACATCAACAACTACAGTACAGCGCGATTAAAGTTCACGCACAATCTCCGCGATTCTCCGAGTGTTAGAGCGTTTCCACAGAGATTCTCCGCGAATATTTTTGTGTTTCATCACCAGAGTTTTAACAAACTATTTCCCATTTAAAGGTGAAAAAAAATAATTATAAAATTTATACACTTGAAATCCTTTCATCAAAAACAGTCAGCAGTGTGTGATGAAATTACCATAATGTAACTGTACATTTTACACCTGTCAATTATGTGACTACGGTATAATTCAGTCAAATACATTAATTTATGTGATTTTTTAAACACTTGTTATTATTTAGTAAATCGATTAATACTATTTTTTGCTAAGCGCGGAGACGATACAAATGCAGTTTAACACGTGTTGTTTGGAAATCGGTCAACTCATTTTCTGAAAATAAGATCAGCTGTTTCTGACGCAACTGCTTTGAATTGTCATTCTTTTTGTAAACAAATAGGAACGTTCGTACACAAATGCATCAGAATAAGAGCGCATTTGTCTGTATTTTCACTTTTTAAATTAGATATATTATATTTATTATCGCAGTTTGATTATCATTAGTAATTTATTTGCGCTGCACCGATTAAAGATTTAAAAATAAATAAATTGCAGCAATTAAAGTTGACATGATGTCAGGTAGGTGTGAAAATCTATTCATTATCGGCTGTCTTTCTTTTCTACCCTTGTTTCACGCATTCGGTATTAATGTTCGATTCTAAGGAAACTAAACTTTCTGTTCAGTCAACAAAGCCATCATTGCCTAAATTTAAAAATATCCACATATCTGTTAAAGTAATTTATTATCTTAATAAGAAAATGTAATCACGGAAAAGCATGCTACATGACTGTAATTTCCGCTTTAAAGAGCGCGTGGTGTCTGAAGCTTTTAAAGTGATGTGAATATCATTTTCGATAAATAACTGTCGCTCAATGTTAAAGGTCAAAAGTTATATTTAGGAACCAATTAGCGGTTGAGACACAATGTATCATGCGTGTACAGATCATAGGCCATGAGACAAACACATGGTCTTGTGTCTGTCAATAAATTAATGTGTCAAAACATGTAACGAAACGAAATATTACTATTAGGCATCCTAAAACATGAAGATAAAAAGAGTAAGTAAATATAAAATTTCACTTGTCATATATACACTTCAGTCAAGTGAATGCATAAACAAATCGTGGAGATCCGTGGAGGATTGATAATCTGCAATTTCACAGTAAATACCGTCACTAACCAGACAAAATTTGTCTCCGCGACGCCTCCGCTGAATTAAGGCGTTTCTCAGAGATTCTCCGCGATTTTCCTCCCAAGGTCCGCAGAGTTTAAGAGAAAAATGTACATATCGCGGGAGATGTACTGTATGTTGTGTATGCTTGTCATTATCAGGCTACAGTACAGGATAAGTTCACCACTCTACCTCTTCCTTTCCTCTCAGCATTCTGAAGCAGAAAACTAACTTAGCACGTTTTTGTATTCCAAGTTTGTTTCTTAATTTATTTTGAATAAGTCCAAAGTTTGAAAAAATGCGCTCTATGGAAGCTGAACTGGCAGACATTCTCAACAGTTTACAGGCTAACTGACACAGTAATGGATGTATCACATCTGCACTTTCAGCACTCATTCACCAGACAGATGGTGGAATATTGTTAATCGTATCTACATTTGTCAAAGATTTTGGTAGCTCTATTTTGTTACACATGAATTTCAATAAATCTGGGACAAGGTCTTGGTGTTGCTCTTGAAGCATGTCCTGTGCAAGTTTTCTTGTTTGTTTGACTAAACCTTTACTTGCTTTACTTGTAAAAACTTTTCACACACAGATAAGCTCAAATTCACTTTAATACAAAATGTATGTTAGGTTTTTGCTGGTACTATTATAAAGAATCATTATAGGTAGTCCGCCAGTTTGAGCTTTAAGTAAGGTATATTGTTGCCTATACAAACAATTATCACTTCAAGTTACTTGTTAACACCTTTCTTCGTAAAGAAAATGCATCTCTAAATGCACTATATATTTAAAACATAACATAAATAGTAGTATGCTGTATTGAAAATTTTTATTACCCAGAAATGCCCAGTATTACCCAGAAAAACCCGGGTTTTCCCAGTATTACCTGCTGGGTTGGGCAATACTCATAAAACCCGGGTTTTTGTCAACCTTGTAACCCAAGGTATTCATACTGTTGCATGGCCATTTCTGTCATGTTTTAGCTCCAAAGACATAACTGCCAGCCCAGATTAAGTTAAGTCACTTACCGCATGTGAGAAATGATGGAAAATAATATAACATTCTACATTATTTATTTAAATGATAAAACACAGGTCTTCCAAGTATTCATTGTCTTCATTGGCTTTAGCCAGGAAGTGACAGATTCTTGTGCTGCCAAAGGACATAATCTAAACAAAAGTTTCTAAACTGGACAAAAGGCAGAAAATTAAAGTTTTATTAGAGCACCAAAATCCAAGCTACATTATGTACATAGTAATTTGGACTTGAAGCTAAAACTTTATTGCTTATTTTCAATTGTTTCAGTGAACAAATGGATATTTTTTCATAACATTTGAATACAATGTAAATATCAGAACTTCATCAATGAAAGATTAGTTGTCAGTCGTTGTTGGAATATAAAACAGTGAAATGCCTGCCGTAGATGTTTAATGTATAACTCAAGGAAAATACTGTACATGTTACAAACTCAAATGAGTTTTTAAACAATAAATAGTTATTTCCAAACAGTGATAATCATATTGATATATTAGTATTGACCTTCTTGCTGATCAGAATCATATTCCACTGGTCTCCAAACCCTCTCTATTAAAAGAAAATTTACTTCTGTTGACATTTTAAAGATTTCTTTAAAAAATGGTTGCAGATAAAAACATAATTAAAAGCTGTTTTTACTTCTGTAACATGGAAAAATCCACCTACCCCAAGCTGGGTTTGAAATCAGGTACCTTCAGTTGCTAGCAGACACTTTACCACTTCGCTATTAAAGCTAGCTGATGGGCAAGGGAGTAGAAGTGCCGTATTTTACCTCAGCTTAGTCTGCTACATACACACCCTCCTCTGAATTCTTCCTCAAATTATTGGAGTTCTGAATGTCTGTGGGACTTTCTAAGGGTGTCATCATATTTACACTTATGAGTTGTTTACATTGGGCACAAAATATAACCCGGAAAAATCAACTTGCCCTGAGCTAGGTTTGAACAAAGGTACTTTCAATTACTTAGCAGACACTCTAGCACATCACCATAAAAGCTAGTGATAGGCAAGGGAGTAGAAGTTGCTTGCTTTAAAAAAAATATATATATTTTATACTCTTATCATTATTTCAGGGATATACAGCAAAGCTCCTGATGATTCTGTATTCAAGCACTTGGCTCGAACCTACTCCAACAACCATTTAACTATGCACAATACTGGTGCTAGATGTGGTGATAGTTTTGTTGGGGGTATCTCAAATGGTGCCCACTGGTATGATGTGCCAGGTAATACATGTTTTCGCTACAATTTATTAATATCAAAGCTGTGCATTTTCAAAGTCAAGAAATAAAAAAGGGTTTAATTATTGAAAAGGATAATGAAAACATGGAAAGTTGAAGGAAAGGTACATGTAGATTTCTCAATTTGACTTATTTATTTGCAAGCATGACTAAAAACACATCATATTATACAGTATATGTTGTTATAAACATTATGTCGTACTTTTAATACTTGATAGCATAGAATGCTGAAATATTGTAACTTGATGAAAGAATTTATACTTTAATCAGTTTATATTTATGCCTTTCCTTAGGTACGATTATTTCAGATAATATTTTGAAATTCAAGATTGGACATGTGTTTTGAATGAGTACTTTAAAATAGACTGAAATAATTGATAGTCAGAATATTGTCCTTCATAAAAATGTGTATCTTTAATAAATTTCTTAATTGCCATTACCATGGCAATAGTTTTCGGTAACAGCTTTTACTTATGTAAAAATTATATTACCTGAATAAAATGCAACATTGAATGATAAGGTTTATAGTTTTGTAAAAAGGTGGGATACATTGAACAGGCAAAGAATTTTACAATAAAATAGCTAAAAATCAAATATATAAAACCTATCATAATTGATTTACAGCCAGCTGGAACTTGAATAGAATCTGACGTCAAATTTAGGTATGTGACGTCATTTTAAGGAGTTGCAATTTTGCAAGACATGTGCCTCTTCAGCATGATAGAATATTGTATGTGGTCTATGCAGGAAGCTCAAATTTTCAGACAATTATAATCCTGGGATATTGTTCTTTCAAAATTAGTAAAAATGTCAATTTCAAAAAATTATGTCTGAGTGCCCTTTTTCTTGTGTCATCAGTCATACAGTAGCCTCTTTGTCTGTTCATCTATCAAGCTTTTTTGTTAGAACTAATACTCAAAGATCCTGAAAGATGCAGACTTGAAACTTTATGAATGGGCCTCATAGCTCAAAAGCCATCAGTTTTTATTCATTTATCACTTTTGAATTTGATGCCCTTTGTTAATTTTCATACTTTAATTGAATAAATTTTGTGTATTTGGAAAGGTTACATATGCATCAGATATGGTGCACTTTGGGGAGCCTCATTTTTTCCAATGAGATATTTTGCCATTTTTACAGCATTTTTCCAGTTAAGCACAATTACAGCAGGTTTTTACTTGCAGAGAGAGTCACTCTAATGGACTAAAACATTTAGATTATATATATATCTCATTCATGACAATTAGATTGTTTTAATTCATACTTGCAGGAGGTATGCAGGATTATAATTATTTGCACAGCAACTGTTTTGAGATCACTGTAGAACTGTCTTGTTGTAAATATCCACACCATTCTCAATTGTCAAAAGAATGGGAAAACAATAGAGAGGCTCTGCTGGCATATATGGAACAGGTATTTCATGTGCTTATTTTGACAGTATTCTTGCATGGCCTTCAAGATTTAGTGTTCACTGATGACCGTTTCTTTTTAGAATTTTAGATTCATATTGCAGTATTCATTCAAATTGATTTATATACTGGAATGACATTGATGTTTCCTGTCACATGCATATAAATAATTGTTCATTTATGAACTTCAAAATTAAGATAGTTTAGTAGTTTGTGACCTATTCAGTCGATAAAGACTTGCTGTAAATCTAGATGCCAATACTTTCTGTGGGAGGTTGGTGACTGAACCACAGATATTAAGTGCATTATTAACGAGAGAGTAATACTATATTATAACCTACAGTCTGAACTCTGAATGGTGGAAGTGGCTTTGACCAAGTTTTAACCACATTATATGATCATTATGATTGTGATGAATTTTTAGGCCTCTAATTGAATTCTGACCTGTATATCTTAACCTTTTCACTGTGAAATTTTATATAAAATGCTGGCTTTAGTCAGAAGGACTGAAATATTAGGCCTGACAATAGTTACCTCCTTGCAATTTCAATTCAAATATTTGATATACAGTCTGTAGGAAGGTCCATGCTAAACTTCTTTGTTATAATTGATTTTGGACAATGCATCTAAAGGCCATTTGTTCCTCACCTCTGATTCAAGTGAGGAAGCAGCCAGTCCCTTGCAGAGAGATTGGTTAGTAAACTGTTTGGATAACCATGGATACTTGTTAGATGGACTGACCACTGGGATATGACCAAAAAGTGGTTAAAACTGGCATTAAACCCCCAATAAAAGCACCAAAAAAGGAGCCAAAACCTGGGCTTACATCTCTTTAATAACTGTGGAAGGTATTCCTGTACAATTTGTATATCAGTACATATTAATCAGTAGATACTCGATTTTGAATTTTGAATTGAGGTTAATTTTGAGCTTTTTTTCTCTAAAAGTACTAAATATGAGCTTTAAATGAACTCTTGCAGATAAAGATTGGAGTGAGTGGACAGATTGTAGACAAAGAAACTAAGGAAGGCATTGCCAAAGCTGTAATATCAGTGGTTGGCATTAACCACAACATCACCACAGATGACCATGGCTATTTCTGGAGACTTCTTGTTGCAGGGACCTACAAACTCAGGGTGTCAGCAAAGGGGTCAGTAAAGCTTAATGTTCAATCAAGTTTGGGTTTAGCTGTGGTTGCAGTTTTCCATAGTCTTAAAAACATAGCAGTGAAGTCTACTTTTTTCAGTTTTTAGCTCCACTTTTCAAAGAAAAAAGTGGAGCTAGTGTCATGACCCACTGGTCAGCATTGGTTAACCTTTTCGTTAAGGTCCATTTTCTCAGAAACTATCAAAGCTATTTACTTCAAATTGAAAATACAGTAAAACCTCAATAATGAGACCACCTCTGGGACCAGCAATAAGTGGTCTTAATATTGAGTTGGTCCTAAAATTGAGTTCAGATGATGACATGAAGGTGTATGGTAGATTTATCGACCCAGTGTATGTTATGGTCAATTGTAGTGTCACTGAGCATAATTTACTTGTTTTATTTGTCTTTACTTTGATAACTAATGATTTGATCAGAATAATGGTCAATATATGGTTAAATCTATATAAATTGCAAAAAATATTGTTTGGGTATATAAGAATAGAATGGACCTGAAAATACAAAAAAATATAAAACTGTTATTAGTTCAGGTATAATATTCATGTTTGTCTTGACTAAAAAGTAAGCCGCAGTCTACTCTAATAAGGGTGTCATAAACAATTAAACCGATAACTACCAACCTTAAAGTAAATTATCCACACCTGGATCCTTTGACCTGTCAAATTATCAATTAACACCGATTAACATGAGGTGCCCATTATGTACATGTTTGTGTAAAAAAGTTTGCCGACCCCGACCTTTGATGAATAGCTAAAGTCAATTCAATTCAATTCAATTCAATTAAAAAAATGAATTGCTGCCCGTTTTGTTCCGTTCTGGTCGCGGTCGTAATTTCGAGTTCAAAAAAGGTTTGTATTTTCATTCGGGACCGGAAATTGCGGTCGCAATACGCAATATTGAGTTGGTCTTATTACTGAGTTTAACTAACAATAGAATATATAGTAAAAAAATCGGGACCAGAAGAAAATGTTCGTAATATTGAGTTGGTCTGTATATTGAGTTGGTCGCATCGTGAGTTTTTACTGTAGGTATTCACTATCAAAATGTGACACCATTTTTAAAGGGCATATAACCCTCAAATTTATTTTTGCAAATTAAGAAAAGATGTTCACTATCAAAATGTGACACCGTTTTTAAAAGGCAGATAACTCTCAAATTTATTTTTGCAAAGTTATGCCCCTTTTTCAACTTAGAATTTTTTGGTTAACCTTTTTAAATAATATCTATTTTTCAAAAAGTGTCAAAGATATTCCCTTCAAGCTTGGAATACTTGATCACCAACAAGACCCCTACAAAGATTGTTGGTACCCATGTCCCTGGTGTCAAAATTAGCCCCACCCCAGGGGTCATTTGATTTTGATTACACATATATATAGAAAAAAACTTCTTAAGCCAAGAAACAAATATTTACTTGCATTTGATGGGTAAGTACAAACCCTGTAACCCCCACCCCCCTTGGCATGGGACCCCAACCCACCCCCAAGTTCACCCTCCACCCACCTTGAATTTTTTTTCATTTTTAATGTAGGTACTTGAAACAATTCCCCCCACCTCGACCCCACCTGTACCAGAAAAATAGTTTTTCTCGCATGAGTCATGAGTAACCCACACCACTCCTTAGCCTAGAACTAATTTATTTACATGGGATGGGTAGGTACTCACCCCACCCTCCCCCACCAACCTCTCGTTTTTTTTTTTAATATGTAGGTACTTGAATGATTGAATGAGTAACTTCCCACTCCCACCATCCCTCTTACCTCTTCCAACCCCCTCCGACTTCCTGCCAAAAAAAATTTTTTTTCATCTTACAAAACTAGGTACTTGCTTTCCCCCACTCAAATTTTTTTTCAAGTGATCCCATTGTTTGACTGAGCTTACTATTTATTATCCAGCATTGAGAAAAGTCGAGCTTGCAGGTTTTGTTTTTATTAGTTTGCTGTTTGTAGTTAACAGAAGTCCAAGCCTCAATGTCATGAAAATACTTCAAAATTTACTCAGCTGTTTACTCAGGTCATTTTGCAACTTTCTTTTGGTATAAATCATTTCAGTGTATTTGAATTTTGAGTCTGTCAGAATCAAAATCACTAGACTGATACTTTAGAAATGTTAAATCCAAAGTATTGACTTCTAGCATGAAATAAAATTGAGTACTCAAATATCAAAGCTATTACTCAAGAATATGTTTTTGCTAATCTGCTACATATTACTGTGGAAAAATTTTATTACCTTATATTTAATACTGGAAAAGAAAGTAAGAGAGAATGATATGCTGTTAAAATAGCGAAATCATTTTAGTAAATGTTTAAGTGATCCATGAGGGTGGAGTTTTTTAGACGCAAGTACATCAAACAAGTGAATGTTCAGCCATTTGTACAGTCTAAATGCAATGGGAGGTATTGTTATGGGATAAAATCTTATTGTACAACAGTACTGAAACATTCTTTTGTCATGCCAGGATATTTTACTTGCAGTATATGTACTTCTAAAGATGCAATGTATCAAAAAAAATGAGCAAGACATTTCTGATTCTATCTAAGTTGTATGATGAAATAAGTGTTATTTATTTTATGCCAACCAATGAAATACCGAGTTCTATCAGTGAAATATATTCCATATCAGTCACAGTGTGACTGATATAGATTCTATATCAGTCACTGTGCCGAACTACTTTTCAGTAACCACAATATGAAATTTTACAAGTAATATAAAAGGTATAAAAATAAATTCTAACATAAAATTCAGAGTCCGACTTTTAAAGAGTCATTGTATGTATACAACAGACCGATCAATTTCGAGAATTCTACGCCGTTTCGTTAATTATACGTCACATACTTCAGAATAGTGACGTAGGCAAACAATTTATTCCCCATGATGGCATTTTACGTGGAATCTTAAATTGAATACACTGGGTTTATGCTACTTGAAAATGTGTTGACGTGTATTGCTTCTTGATCAACCAATGGAAGAATCTAGAGCTTGTAAGGGCATTTATTTAGGATGAACCTCTGCTTTGGCGCTGAATTTTGATTCGTCATTGCACAGGCCAAATTTTATATGAATGCCCTGTAAGCATCAAAATGTGGATAGTTAAAGAAGGAAAATTAAGAAGAATATGCAGGTAGATCTTTGTTTATTTCTATTATTTGTTTGGTGATTAGGTGTAGACTAAATAAATCGTTAGAATGCAATACATTTCTATGTGTCATGTATAATTCAAGATGGCGGACTGTGTATTGAATTTGAGTTTCACGATCATGTATTCATACGCGTGTAAGCAAAGAAACAGTTCTAAAAGTTTATTGGTATTAGCATAAAATAAATAGAAAATTTGTTTGTTTTTCGTAGATATGGAATATATCTCATCTCAAAGTGATACAATTTTTATATTTTCACTCGCGCTACGCGCTCGTGAAAATATTTAATTGTATCACTTCACGATGAGATATATTCCATATCTACTCAAAACAAACAAATATCCTCTATTTATCATTCCTTATTTATCTTTAGGTACATGGACTTTGAAAGTGAAGAAATATCAGTTCCCAGCAACAATGGAGTAGACGTAAAGTTTGAGATGACTAAAAGAGCAGGAGCACCTGGCAAAAGGTACTGTATACTCCGAGCTAATAGCTTTCTTTTATATACAGTCGAACAAAAGGTACTGTATACTCCGAGCTAATAGCTTTCTTATTATCCCCCCGCCAAAGGCGGAGGGGATATTAGGAATGCCCTTCGTGCGTCCGTGCGTCCGTCCGAAACAATTTTGTCCGGAGCATAACTCCAAAACTACTTGAGGGATTTTATTCAAACTTCATACACTGACAGAGCACATTGGTAGGTAGTGCAGTGTGCAAGTCCAATAACTCTACCTTGCCTTTTTTTAGAGTTATTCTGCTTTATCAAATTTACTTGATAAATTTTGTCCGGAGCATAACTCCAAAACTACTTGAGGGATTTTATTCAAACTTCATACACTGACAGAGCACATTGGTAGGTAGTGCAGTGTGCAAGTCCAATAACTCTACCTTGCCTTTTTTTAGAGTTATTCCGCTTTATCAAATTTACTTGATAAATTTTGTCCGGAGCATAACTCCAAAACTGCTAGAGGAATTTTATTCAAACTTCATACACTGACAGAGCACATTGGTAGGTAGTGCAGTGTGCAAGAACAATAACTCTACCTTGCCTATTTTTTAGAGTTATTCCTTTTTATCAGAATTACTTGATAAATTTTGTCCGGAGCATAACTCCAAAACTACTTGAGGGATTTTATTCAAACTCAGTACACTGACAGAGCACATTGGTAGGTAGTGCAGTGTGCAAGTCCAATAACTCTACCTTGTTTATTTTTAGAGTTATTCCCCTTTATCAGAATTACTTGATAAATTTTTTCCAGAGCATAACTCTAAAACTACTTGAGGGATTTTATTCAAACTTCATACACTGACAGAGCACATTGGTAGGTAGTGCAGTGTGCAAGAACAATAACTCTACCTTGCCTATTTTTAGAGTTATTTCCCTTTATCAGAATTACTTAATATATTTTGCCCGGAGCATAACTCCAAAACTACTTGAGGGATTTTATTCAAATTTCATACACTGACAGAGCACATTGGTAGGTAGTGCAGTGTGCAAGTCCAATAACTCTACCTTGCCTATTTTTTAGAGTTATTCCCCTTTATCAGATTTACTTGTTTACATTTTAAAAATCCCAGCATATACATGTTTATCTAATTCTTGAATTCTTGAACTTATTATCCCCGCGAAAGGAGGAGGGGATATTAGAAATGGTCTCTGTCCGTCCGTGCGTGCGTCCATTCCAGTTTTGTCAGGAGCATAACTCCAAAAGTACTTGAGTGATTTTCTTCAAACTTCATATACTGAAAGAGCACATTTGGAGGAGGTGCAGTGTGTAAGAATAATAACTCTACCTTGCCTACTTTAAGAATTATTCCCCTTTATCAGATTTAATTGAAAAACTTTGTCCGAAGCATAACTCCAAAAGTGCTTGAGTGATTTTCTTCAAACTTAATACACTGACATAGCACATTGGTAGGAAGTGCAGTTTGCAAGAACAATAACTCTACCTTGCCTATTTTTTGTGGGATTTTCTTCAAACATTATTACATTGAGTGTTTGAAAGTACAACCTTCAGGTAGCTTCTTCCCGGTGGGGGGATTAACCATGTGTAACATGGCTCTTGTATATACAGTCGAACAAAAGGTACTGTATACTCCGAGCTAATAGCTTTCTTTTATATACAGTCGAACAAAAGGTACTGTATACTCCGAGCTAATAGCTTTCTTTTATATACAGTCGAACAAAAGGTACTGTATACTCCGAGCTAATAGCTTTCTTTTATATACAGTCGAACAAAAGGTACTGTATACTCCAAAGTTTGAGATGACTAAAAGAGCAGGAGCACCTAGCAAAAGGTACTGTATACTCCGAGCTAATAGCTTTCTTTTATATACAGTCGAACAAAAGGTACTGTATACTCCGAGCTAATAGCTTTCTTTTATATACAGTCGAACAAAAGGTACTGTATACTCCGAGCTAATAGCTTTCTTTTATATACAGTCGAACAAAAGGCACTGTATACTCCGATCTAATAGCTTTCTTTTATATACAGTCGAACAAAAGGTACTGTATACTCCGAGCTAATAGCTTTCTTTTATAAACAGTCGAGCTAATAGCTTTCTTTTATATACAGTCGAACAAAAGGTACTGTATACTCCGAGCTAATAGCTTTCTTTTATATACCGTATACTCTGAATAAATACCCATCTCTTATATACAGTCGAATAAAAGGTATCATATGACCGACGTCTCGGGAAAAAGGGTACTCGGGCATTTGGTATACTATTGAAATATACTGAATTGAAAATCAGCAAAAATGGCAAATTTTTTGTACTCTTCCCATCTAAAATTAAAATGAAAAATTTATACCTTGAATATTGTCCTTCACAAAAATGACTATTTTGTATCAAATTTCTTGATTACCATTACCATGGCAACAGTTTTTGGGGACAGTTCTTACTTGTATAAAATGATATCAACTGAACAAAACAGAATTTTGAATGATAACAATAATATTTTTGCAAAAATGTTGGATACACTGAAAAGGTATAGAATCTTAAAAATAAAATAGGTAAAATTTAAGTGTCTGAAATATGCCATTTTAATCTTATTCCAACTGGAACGCAGATATAATCTGACGTCAAATTATGGTCTGTGACGTCATTTTAAAGAACATCAAATTTGCCCATGATGTTTCTCTTAAACATAAAAGTACGTCGTATTTCCACTATGCAGGAAGCTGAAATTTTCAGACATTAATTCTGGGATATCATTTGTTCAAAAAAAGTAAAAAGGTCAGTTTCCAAAAGTTATGACGAAGTGCCTTTTTTCCCGTGTCGTTGGTCATATACTCTGAATTAATACCCATCTCTTATATACAGTCGAACAAAAGGTATCATATACTCTGAATTAATACCCATCTCTTATATACAGTCGAACAAAAGGTATCATGCTTTGAATTAACAACAGTCACTAATATACAGTTAAAAAGTAATTGAAGGAATCACAATAGAATGAGATGGTATTCTGAGAAAACATTCCTTGATCCTGTACATACTTTTCTTGTTTGGAACAAAAGATGCAAAAAATACATTTCTGCCAAATTTATAAGTCCATCATCAGTTCAGAAAATGGTTACTGTTAGTGATATTAAGAATTTTATATCCTATGGCTGTTTTTAAACTAGGGAGAAGGGAGGTGCTACCTGGATATAATTAAAGATCCAAATTCACTTGCAGTGATAAATAAAGAGGATTTCCTTACAGCAACAACCATTCTACTAATGAGAATTTTTATTTATAATTGACACAAGTCATTTGTGATGTTTGTAAGGAATTAAGATCTGTTTAGGATCTCATACCTATCCATTTGACCTTAGCCTATTTTCATTTAGTGGATGTATCAGCCATATACTGAAACTGGGTTTCCTGCAGGTTTGTAGATTTGGGCTGTATTTAGCTGTGCCAATAGTGAGAATGCTTGTAAGTTGTTAGATGCCTATTTCTTACAGATACTGTTATTTTGCTAGCAATATAGCTGTATTGGTCTTCTGTGGCTAACCGTAGTGATCACACAAGGGCATCATACATACTATGATGATCATATCTGGCTCGCCAGAATAGCCTTACATGACCATAATGCTCTTGCCTAATTGTCAAAAAAGAAATACCTATATAGTGAGCAGGTAAGATCTGGTATAAAAAAAAAAAAAAAACCTGGAAATCTTTTAGATTGCTAACTCAGTTAAAATACTTCTCTGATGAGTTCAAGTTAACACATAGTTTCGTTCTTGCTTATCAAAATCAATAATTGCTATAGTTGTAAGATAAGATGTTACATATACTGCCCTTTAAATTTATTTCTTTTTTAGCTCACCTGTCACGTAGTTACAGAGTGAGCTTTTCTGATCACCTTTTGTCCGTCGTCCGTCCGTCCACAATTAGTTTGTTAACACTCTAGTGGTCACATTTTTGCCCCAGTTGTCATGAAACTTGGTCAGGATGTTTGTCTCATTAATATCTCGGACGAGTTTGAACATGGGTTATCAGGGTTGGAAAACTAGGTCACAGAGCCCAAATATAGAAAAACCTTGTTAACACTCTAGAGGCTACTTTTTGTGTCGCCCTTTCGAAGAAAAGGTGATACATAGGGATCGCTTTGTCCGGCGGTCCGTCGGTCCGTCACGAAAACTTAACGTTGGCTATAACTTTGCCATTTCTAAACATTATCTTATCAAACTTTCAAATTGTATTGCTTATGACAACAGGGTCAGGTTGATGCCAAAATTTCTAGGTCAAGGTCACATTTGACAGAGTTATGCCCCATTTTATACATGGATTTTGTCATGAAAACTTAACGTTGGGAATAACTTTGCCATTTTTTAACATTTCAACATCAAACTTCCAAATTATATTGCTTACGACAACAGGGTCGTGATGATGCCAAAATGTATAGGTCAAGGTCACAATTGACAGAGTTATGCCCCTTTTTGTACTTGGATTTTGTCATGAAAACTTAACATTGGCTATAACTATGCCATTTCTTCATGTTTCTTCATCAAACTTTCCAGTTGTAATGCTTACAATAGTATCACTTAAGACAACACCATTTCTCAAGGGCAGATAACCCTCAAAATTTTGTTTGCAATGTTATGCCCCTTTTTCAAGTTAAAATTTCTTGGTTAACCTTTTTCTTTATGTCCATGTCTCAAAAAGTGTCAAGGATATTCCATTCAAACTTGGAATACTTGATCACCAGCAAGACCCCTGCAAAGATTGTTGGTACCCATGTCCCTAGGGTCACAGTTAGCCCCACCCCCGGGGTCACTTGATTTTGCTTAAACATATATATAGGAAAAAAAACTTCTTAAGCCTAGAAATAAAATATTAACTGACATGAGATGGGTAAGTACTCCCCCCCCCACTCCCCCCCCCACTGTCCCCTCTGCATGGGAATCCGCCCCCCCCCCCCCCCCCCCCCCGGGCCCAATTTTTTTTTTTTTATTTAAATTTTAAGTCCAAATGTCATGGAAATTTGTCAGAAAGGTTGTTTTGATGATTTGTAGCTCAGGTTTGGATATGGGTTATCTGGGGCCAAAAACTAGGACACAGAGCCTAAATATCGAAAAACCTTGTTAACACTCGAGAGGCTACTTTTTCAGTCCAAATATCCTGGAAATTTGTCAGAGAGATTGTTTCGATAATTTCTAGCTCAAGTTCGAATATGGGACATCTAGGTTAAAAAACTAGGTCATAGAGCCCAAATATGGAAAAACCTTGTTAACACTCTAGAGGTAACATTTTCAGTACAAATAACCTTGAAATTTGTCAAAGAGATTGTTTCAATAATTTTTAGGTCAAGTTCGAATATGGGTCATCTGGGGTCAATTAACCAGGTCCATAGCAACTTAATTAAAAGCAGTCATACTCAGGTGAGCGATACAAGGCCATCATGGCCCTCTTGTCTTTGAAAGGGAGATTTGAAAGATAAAAGCTGAATGATTCACATCAACTTAACATGTCATGTAGGACAGTGTAGCAAATTTGAAATCTAAATAATGACAAAAAGATGAATTTATCAAGATAAGAATGAATAAATCAATCCAGGTAGACTAGCCAAGAGATAAGAGCAAGTTGCATAGTTGAAAGGGGTTGACCTTATCAGAAGAATTATACCGTTTCTTGTAGCAAAAGACTGAGGCATCCATAGTTAAAATTAGGTACAGTATTGTGCAGTCACTTGCAGACTTGCCATGCCATTTCCTTTTTATGTTTGCATTCTGGATTAGAATCTCATCAGTAATTATATGTCCCACCACAAAGAGGTTTGGGAGACATATTAATTTTGTCCATGTCTGCCTGTCACAAAGTTTGTCAGCCCAACTCCTCCTACATGCATGATTGGATATTGATGAACAGAAATGTTTAGTTCTTTATGTAGTTGTTTTTTCAGGGCAACTATTCCTACAAGTATATTCATCATTAGGTTTTAATGAAACTACATAAATGTTCATCAGGATTTTCCTCATGGCTGAATTTTGCACTAGTTATTGGGAATTTATAGATTTAGATTTTTATCTTTTGTCAGCACTACTCCTCCTACATTCATTGTCAGATTTCAATGAAACTTTATAGAATATTTTGTACCAATTGTTAGGTCACTTATGTCTCAATGATGAACCATTGACCTACTAAGTTTCTAAGTTGAACATGTCCATCCTTTAGTTGGGGCAAACCCTTTTATCATTTATAAGGGTATTGTTTAGAAAATGTAATGACTGAAAAACGATAAGTGCTGACTGTGATAAGAATTCACAAAATTCATGTACAGTCTGATTACAATTGCACAGTCTGACTGGACTTAGATGTGCAGTCAGATTTATAGATGTACAGTCTGACAGGTCACAGATTTATAGATGTACAGTCTGACAGGTCACAGATTTATAGATGTACAGTCTGATTACAGTTGCACAGTCTGATTGGTCTTAGATGTGCAGTCTGATTACAGTTGCACAGTCTGATTGGTCTTAGATGTGCAGTCTGATTATAGATGTACAGTCTGACAAGTCACAGATATACTGTCTGACAGGTCACATATGTACAGTCTGATTACAGTTGCACAGTCTGACTGGTCTAAGATGTGCAGTCTGATTATAGATGTACAGTCTGACCAGTCACATATGTACAGTCTGATTACAGTTGCACAGTCTAACATGTCTTAGATGTGCAGTGTGATTTCATATGTACATTTTGACAGATCACAGATATACACTCTTACTGATCACAGATGTACAGTCTGACAGGTCACAGATGTACAGTCTGATTACAGTTACTCAGTCTGACTGGTCTTAAATGTGCAGTCTGATTATAGATGTACAGTCTGACAGGTCACAGATGTACAGTCTGATTACAGTTGCCCAGTCTGACTGGTCTAAGATGTGCAGTCTGATTATAGATGTACAGTCTGACAGGTCACAGATGTACAGTCTGATTACAGTTGCCCAGTCTGACTGGTCTAAGATGTGCAGTCTGATTATAGATGTACAGTCTGACAGGTCACAGATGTACAGTCTTATTACAGTTACTCAGTCTGACTGGTCTTAAATGTGCAGTCTGATTTTAGATGTACAGTCTGACAGGTCACAGATGTACAGTCTGATTACAGTTGCACAGTGTGACTGGTCTAAGATGTGCAGTCTGATTTTAGATGTACAGTCTGACAGGTCACAGATGTACAGTCTGATTACAGTTGCACAGTCTGACATGTCTTAGATGTGCAGTGTGATTTCATATGTACATTTTGACAGGTCACAGATATGCACTCTTACTGATCACAGATGCGCAGTCTGACTGATCACAGAAATGCAGCCCAATCACAGATGTGTAGTCTGGTTATTGTCTGCTGAGTAAAGGTTAATCAGTTCTTGTTTTACTACAGCTCATCAGAGAAGTACACTCTTGATATGTTGGTCAGTAAAGTGAACAAGTTACAAGACTCGTCACATAGAGAGGCCATGGCATTCATTGAACCAACAGAATTCAAACACCACAGTCACAAAGAACTTTCCATGTTAATGCATCATTATGCCGATCAGTACCCGCACATCACCAGACTGTATGATATTGGTGATTCTGTAGAAGGCAGGACCCTCTGGGTGCTAGAAATTTCCGACAACCCTGGAAAACACGAGCCTGGTAAGAGCATTATTAAAAGCTTCTGTGAAGATTTTTTCAGAGAAAAATGTCCTTCCTACTAACCTTTTTGTGTTTTTTTTTCTTTGCCAGATACTGGTAGGTAAGAGAAATTTATTAGAGAGTGAATGCTTATTTTAGATGCACTAATTTTTAACCCTTTTTGCAGACAAACCCCTTCAGGGGCAGTTTTTACAAACAAAGCTCTTGTTCTCAATTTCTAAATTAATTCCCCTGCAAGAAGTGAAGGCCTAAATAACTGAAATGTCAGTATTAGGGATTTGACAAAATTAACAGAAATGTGGTGGTTAAAACAAAGATAAAAGCTTGCACTCTGTAAAAAATGTACCTTCTGTACTGTTTAATTGAAAATGGTAGATATAAAGCTGAAATCCAAGAAATAATTGCCGTACCAGTCACAGATTTGAAGAACTGTAGTTCAGCTGTTTTAACAACACTGTATCATGTTATTTTCATGTTTGCATAGGTGAACCTGAATTCAAGTATATAGGTAATATGCATGGTAATGAAGTTGTTGGTCGTGAGATGCTCGTGTTACTTATACAGCTGCTGTGTGAGAATTACGACTCAGATGACTTTATTGCTGGAATGGTCAACTATACCCGTATACATATCATGCCAACAATGAACCCTGATGGATACAGTAAAAGTACACTTGGTTAGTTGACTGTTACTGACTCTTTTAGTCCTCATAGACCAGTCTGATGTGTTATTTCATCTGATTGGCTAAAAATATTCTTACCCTGGCCTCCAACTGGACCAATCAAATATGTAGATTTTTTTTCTGTAGATTCATTCACTTAGATATGTGGCAAAATTGATGTCTGTAGTGATTGTTAAGTTTTTGATGGTGAACTGTAATATATGGTCAGTTTTCTTCCATTGTCATACATCTTTGAATAATGTATAAGATATTTACAGTTTATATACAAGTAAGAAAAATGAATCATAGTTTACTTCAAGCTCTACATTAATAAATGGACAGTGTTTATAAACAAATCTTTCTCTTGATTTATGTCTCATGAAACTATATTATTATATTTTCCATCAGGTGATGTAGCTGGTACAAGGGGCCGAGCTAATGCTCATGGGATAGATCTGAATCGTAACTTTCCTGATCTGTTTGAAACTACAAAGATTAACGCCAAACAGGAGAAAGAGACATTGAATGTTATGAAATGGTTGACAGAATATCCATTTGTTCTGTCAGCAAATCTACATGGAGGGTCCCTTGTTGCAAATTATCCATATGATGATGGCCTGAAAGGGATGGCAACATTTAGCAAAAGTCCTGATGACAAAGTGTTTCGTCAGCTTGCAGAATCCTACTCCCTGGTCAGTGCTTTTTTTCAAAACTTGTACCTTTATTTATGGCTTAAAAGAAAAAGGTTGACGGATATCTGTGTCATGTAGACACAGGTCAAGAAAAACACAATTGTTGTAGTTAGTCATTTAGTGAATGCAAGTTATCACCAGTTTCTCTACTTGAGTTCTCAAAATATATACTTGAAAGACAATTTGTTGAACAGATTTGCCTTAGCTCGATTTTCAATGCAGGGATTTGAGGTGGGGCAGGATGAGGGGTTATGTCCAGAGCGGCAAATACCATTACTGAGGGTGAAATTTAAGGGGAACATGTCTTTGATCGGAACTTTTTCAGTTATTATGGTATCTGCAGAGTGAGCAAGAGTTTCTGAATGCAGGTCATTATATGTTAACATCACATTGTATGCTACATTTCTGCATGCAGGGTACAAACATGGCCCACCTGCAATACAGAATATTACCTTTGATCATCTCGTCATATTAAATAATGTTTTTGCAGGCGCATTCAACCATGCATCAAGGGCATCCCTGTTCAGGCATAAGTAGAGAGTACTTCCAGGATGGGATAACCAATGGGGCCCATTGGTATAGTATATCTGGTAGGAACATTTATATATTGTATACCCCATACAGCCTTTGTCGCTTTTTGTAATATAAATTGTTTTCCCTGGGATTTCAGGCTCATTCGACTATGCATGTTGGTCAGTCGTGTCCCAACATTAGCAATGACTACTTTGAAGATGGCATAACTGAAGGAATTGCCTGGTATAGTTCATCTGGTAGGAAAAATTACAATTGAAGTGTAAACATTTATATTATTTATATTTGTATGTAGAAGTCATGCCATGGAAAAACCTGTACTGATTTTTAGACTGTCACCGACAGCTAGCAGTCTTAAGGACCACAAATCAAAATCAGGCATCGAAGGACGTGTCCACTTTAACATTGATATATTACTGCACCCTCACTGGTGTATCTACATGTTTCAGTCCATATACAGGGGTGTTCTCGTAATTTATAAATAGTCACATATGCTCTCCGAAAGTAGATATATTGCAGTATTTGTTCGCCTCATCATGATGACTTCCTTCATACATAGTTCTTTTGTCAGGTGTACTCTGGAAACATGGAAAATATCTTTAAAATCTGAGATACTGTGGACAGGAACCAAAATTTTGTTTTGATAGAAATAATATATGCGCATCTCCTTTTCCTACGCCACTGAATATTTGATACAACAACAAAGTGCGGAAAAAATAGTGCAGGTTATCTCACACACAGTTGCTCAACATATAAAAGGTTAAACAGGGATCATGTATTCAGATAAAAGACACTGGCATCTTTGTCATGGAATTTTCTGTTTTATGAAAATCGTTATCATTTAAGTCTTTCATTTTCTATTTTCTTTTGTTCAGAAACAAGCATTTTGTGCATTATAAAAATAACACACCAGCTATTATGCTAAGAATGAATTACCTGTGTGTAACACATGCATCAAAAATTAACAATTTGAAGACTCTCTTGATTCCAAATAAAGGGATGGTTACAAAAGCAAAATGTTTGAACATTCACCTCCTATCCAGCCGACAGTCTTTCAGCACTTTAAATGCTTTGATTTTTTAAAGTTTACAACAAAGTCAGTGGTTAAAAGGATAATGATAGAAATGATATAGTGTGCCATGAAAACACTTCATTTCAGTATACAAGTAACAAAAGGTGTTATATTGTATGAAAAATATATTTTCATTAATTACAAATGCCAGAATATTGATGTTTCTTAAAATGATATTTTGACCTTTGATGAATTGTTATCAACTTGAGAAATAAACATTACTTTCTTACAGAAACAAATACACTAACAGCAATAAAAAAGATGACAACTAGATAAATAGATCATATAGAATTTTGAGGACACTCATAACTGAATTTTAGAATTGTGGTGTCTCTTCTACTAAATTCTTTTTTCACCACTTTAAGACTGAGTGCTATTTTTTTCTTGGCATCGACCAGTCCTTCTTTTCTCCGATGCTAAATGTGTATTTATAACTTTACCTTTACATTGGTATTTTAAAAGTTCCATATAGATTTAAAAAAAAAACACATACTCAGATGACAGATTTTATTCTTTATGGATTTGTTTTTCAAAACTGTCAATTTATAGACAATGTCTACCATACAGGTTTTTTTAAGTCATGGCAAAACTGCTGTATCAATAATTTACTAACAAATTAGTATCACGGTGGTATATTAGGCTTCATTTAATTGTCAGTTGTATTGGAATTTCTGTTTCTTCACTTAATTTTTACTCTGCTGGCATAACTGGTTTTGCCTTCGCAGTCAGTTCAGACCATGATCAGACTGTAAGTGAAAGCAGATTGATCTTGGTCCATACTTATCAGTTTTTGGTCAGTATGCCTGCAATAAATACCGTTGTTCATTCAAATGATAAAAAGGTAAATTCAGTTTTACTAAAGGAGGAGGCTCTTAGAAGTTCAGCAGGGTAAAATGTTCTGGTTTTCTGGGGGGTTTTTTTCAGTTTTTTTATTTTTTTTTACTTTTGCTTCAAGGAGTATACAGACTTGTGCTATATTCGTCTTGTCTTTCTTGCTGCAAGAGTAACTCACAATGTTTGTAGCTGGCATAACTACTTTCTCTATCATAGAATCTGTGCTGATTTTGAGCTTTTGCCCTTTGCAGGGGTAAGGCAACATGGGCAAAGTGGTCACTTTTTAGGGAGGCTGAAATTGCTTTATCTGCACAGAAAAGCTAAACAAAATCCCCTGAAATGTTCTCTGTCAGTCAGTCAGTTTATCAAAACTTAACCCATTGTGATATATGTAGAAAAGCAAGTACCAGTCATAAAACACCTGTACCTCACAGCATTTAAAGTGTTAATTATCTGTAAACACATTGCATAATCAGCCAAAAAAGACACTTCCCTTTTATGTTGAGTACATTGCCACTCAATAAATTCAGTCCCACCTTTCACAATGAATGAAATAGAATGTTTTGTTTTTGGGTTTAACGCCGATTTCAACATATAGGTTATATCTCGGCGGTCAGTCCACCTAACCGGTTTTTCTGGATAACTAACCAGTAATTGCCAATTTCTCTGCAAGTGACTGACTACTGTTCCACATGATCTACTCTGAATCATTGGTGAGAGACAAATGAACATTAGACACAATGTCTGTGGTCAATTGTCACAGAAATTTTGCCCTGCCCAGGGGTCGAACCAACAACCGATGGATTACTAATCCAGTGCTCTACCTATTGAGCTAAGCAGGCGGGCTGAAATAGAATGTCTTATTGCACATGAATTTATAGATACACCAATCAAGTGTTGCAAAACAAATTTAAATGTTAACAATTTTGTGCTTCGCTTGGAAAAAATAGTGCATTGAAATATGAATAAAATGACTGCAAATGGACAACAGTTGTTGCTCAGTAAAAGTAGATAAATAGATCATGAGTATTGATTAGTTGATTTAAAGCACACTTATTAAGTGCACCAGTTCATGTCGCCTTTGAACCGCTTCTGTTCCATGATGCATAATGAAGGTTCTAGGTATGGTAGTAAAATAGAAGGTGAAAGTACTTTTAAAATAGAAACCATGTTTGGTCATTATGAAGGTTAATCCCCTTGGTGTAAAGTGCTAAAAATTGTACCATGAGAAAATGTTACTACCTCCCAAACTTAAATTCATAACAAATTCTTAATTTTGAAGAAATTAGTCATTGATTGTTCCAGTATATATGGTTTTGACATGCAGCCTCACTTCTCCCTGTTTTGTTGAAACTTCTTCCTATTTCCCTTGAGGTAGAGGTCGCTCCTCTCTGTTTTTCATTGCTAGCTTGAACCCTGCTGATGTATGTATAGTGAGGTGACTTCTTGTTGCTGTGAGTCTCGCTTGCTTTGTAATTCACTGCATGCTTATGTTTTTGCTTATTTCTTTGTTAACTTTAATCATGCTTCATGAAAATTGAGCTGGCTTTTCTCCTATTGTTCTTCCATCATATTTCCTGTCAGGATCTTTCTCTTAGATGTAGATACAGACTATAAGAGATTCAGATATATAGACATAGCTCACAAAAGAGAAATACAGAATGTACATTAATTATAATTCTTTATTTATATCTTTTAGAGTTATTGCTCTTGGTTAATTTTTATAGTTGATGTGTGTGTTGCTTTTTTTACCAGTAGTGCAAGATCCTTGAAGATACAGACTTGAAGCATCAGTTTTAGATAGATCTCTTAAAGGAAGGATGCAGTGCTAAAGGACCATAACTCTCAAATTACATTATTTAGAGTTATTTCTCTTTATAAATGTTCTTGATTAAAATGAGCCAAGTTATTTGAACTTGGAATGTTACTCTTGAATCAACCATTTTGCACTTAGGGAGCATCAATCATTTCCAACAAATATCGTTGCTTAGTTAGTTTATATTGTTTTGAGTTTAAGCAGACATACAGTTTGTATTGTGTTTTCTTCGACCATACATGTTGGTAAAAACTTGATCTGTATAAAATTAAAAGAAATATGAAGCGTGATTTCATTAATTTGTGAAGAGGTTAGATTATATCACTTCATATGATTTTAGTTTGATTAGCTATGAAATATTTAAGTTCTAAAGTGTGTCAGTCATTTTGATTGGCTGTAGAGTGTTTTCTGAGCTTTAAATAGAACCAGTCAGATGCTGACTGGTTTCAGAGTTATAAATTTAAACATAGTGTTGTTCCTTTCATTCATTTAGAAAATCTGTACAATTTTGAGCAAAATGTTTCCTTCAAAGTCATAACAATATAAATATATACTATTGAATGAAACATTACCAGAAGTCATGGCATCAGTGAAGTTTTTGTACAACAGATACCAGGAAACTGAATGCATCAATATAAGTCTTTATTTAGAGTTGTTGTTGTACATTCTTATCATTGACAGCTATTTATTACAAATAAACACTTTTTGGGTGTCTACAATTATGCTCTAAGGAACAAATGTTGAATATAATGTTCTTCTTTACATCAGTTAGTTTTCAGTTTATAGAGAATGAGTGAGTAGTTTACTTAATGCAGGAATATCCTTGGTATGTTTAGGTACCAGTACATTAATGTTTTCACACAAACTGTTTGTTTGGCGTTGCATATAGGGGACCTAAGACAATGTCATATTTTTACAGGTCCCTGTGGACTTTCAAAATGGAAAAAAATTACAAAGTTATATTTTCTGTATATTGTGTCCACTTCATATGTCTCCCACACATTTGGGAAATAGAATAGATGTTAGTATTTGATATGTGGTATTTCTACTATCAAATGATGTTGATTTCTTATACTTTCAGGAGGTATGCAAGATTACAATTATGTTCACACCAGTTGCTTTGAGATCACAGTTGAAGTGGGGTGTACAAAGTTTCCTCAGGCATCAGAACTGCCAAAGTTCTGGGCTGCTAACAAGTATCCATTGTTAGTCTTACATGGGACAGGTTTGAATGTTTTGTTGTTTTATAAAACACAACCCAAGTTGCACAATAGTACTTAGAAATTACAAATGATTATTAACCAAACAGAATTTTATTTTAAAGTTCTACATTTTGAAAAGTTTGTGCTCAGTCATTAATTTGTGTAATTTATTTCTGTTTTTTAAAAAAAAAAGCATTATACTTAATAATAGACAATAAAAAAAAATAAAATTTAACTAAAGGCATTGTAACTGTAAAATGAAATAATGAAACCTGTAGGTGTCTGTGGCTGTTGGCAGTCATTTTTAATAATAATGAACCACAATGGAGTTTGTGACCATTGGTAGTCAGTTTTAAACTTGATGAACCACAGTGGTGTTTGTGAATCACAGTGATGTTTGTGGACCATTGGCAGTCATTTTTAAATGAACCACAGTGGTGTATATGACCATAGGCAGTTATTTTAAACTTTTGAACAACACTGATGTTTGCGACTCTTATCAGCAGTCATTTTTGAACTTGTTGAACTGTAGTGGTGTTTGTGACCATCAGAATGCATTTTTAAAACTTTTATGAACTACAATGCAAATACTAGATGAATTAAGATGAACTTTGCTTTTAGGTACATAAAGGTGTTAGAGGGTTTATACTTGATGAGAAGACAGGAGGGCCAGTGTCAAATGCTAGTATAGACGTACAAGGTATCAATCATACAATATACTCTGCAGATGATGGCGACTACTGGAGATTACTGTCACCCGGAACTTACGAGATCCAGGCCTCAGGACCAGGGTATTGTTGTGTTTTGTGTAAATTTAAAACTTTAAGTGTTACCTTCTTGACAAGTGTTAGTCATCTCTTTCTGTGAATCTTAACCCAACTTTCCTTAATTTTGTGCAGGCTTAGGTTTAAAAGAGAACATACCAGAGTTCCCACGCTATCGGGAAAACAGGAAAAAATCAGGAATATCGAAAAATCCTTTCCTGGTCATGAAAATGCCTTTTACATATAATAATTTTTGCAATATCAGGTTAAAATCTGTAAAAAAAACATGCTTGGAAAAGTACAAAAGTTTGAACGGATTTGGGTACTTAACTAGTTAGAATTTATCATAGCATGTAAATAGAATGGAGCTGTTACAACATGTAAATGTTTATTGATCATGCATAGTAAAAGTGTCTGCATTCATCAAAAGTTATTTTAAACAAGAAATTGGCCACAGTTCATTCAGATTTGCTTTATATATGTTATCAGTAACAATTATTGATGCTATCTACAACAATCTTACTTGTCTACATACCTGTGATGTTAAAAAGTTAACAATATTTCACTATAGAATCTGGAATGTTTCATTGCAATCCCTTGAATAAGGTTTGGAAAAAGTCTTGAATTTTCAAAGAAACTTGAAAAAGTCAGGAATTTGCAAAAAAAAAAATTGAAAAAGTCATGAAAAATTTGGGAATTTTACTTGCAGAAAATGATGGGAACCCTGACATACATGTGTATAATGATGACTTAATTGGTTAATGGTTGTTTCTGATTTTTGTTTTCAGTAAAATTTTTCATCAAAAACCTACATGCTTTCTTTTAAGGGACATACTGTACAGTTATAGAGCTAAACACTGGGCTGCATGGATTGAGGACCAGCTGAATGAAATGTCATCTCTACCAATATTTCTTTACATTTGGTATGTTTTTGCATGGCTGAGCCTCATTTTGGAATAATTGTATTTCTTGTTTAACTAGGTATGAGCCAAAGTCTGTAGTGGTACATGTGAGTTCTAATGCAGCAACAGAGGTGAACTTCACCCTCACTAAATCACCTGTCCTCCAATGGTCGAAAGAAGCTGACTACAGTTTGTCTGAAAATGTTGCAAAGATATACACGAAGAATGCAGATATACAGACAGAGCTACAGCATCTTGCTAATGTAAACATGGAAATTATGGAATACCATGTTATGCACCAAACAGAACAAGGTCAGAGCGTCCCAATGGTGCACTTATCAAAACATCTGCACAATCATGAGATGAACAAACCTCACGTTCTTCTGATTGGTGGTCTCCATGGTGATGACCCTGTGTCGGTAGAAATGTTGCTGCGGCTTATCCGACATATTCTACAAGGTATAGGACTGAGATTAGATTAGTCTTCATTACTTTTGCATTCTTACAGTCAGTTTGAGTTAAAGCCTCCATAGATATGTGTTACAGACTAGTCCAGCAGGAGCTAAGAAAACTAAATTCGACATAAAATTTGGCATTGTCATAAGAAAAATACTATAAAGAAAATAATAATAGTTTTTTCTTCATGGCTTCTTATTGAGTTTTTATTTTGGGCTAATAATTAATCTTGTGCATAAAATTATGGACTTTGGATATTTTAATACTCTTCACAAGCAAGTCAGCCATAAGGAATGCTATTTATATAAAGCTAATATGAAGTGGAATAGAGGGGTACATTGTCTATCATGTTTCAGGGTACCTGCAGCAAGATAGGAACATTGTAACCATGTTAGACAGATGTCATCTGCATATCATACCTGAGTTAGACCCGTATGGGATATCTCATGCCATAAAGGGAGATTGTTCAGGGGCCCAGAATAGTGGCACCTCGGAGTTCCATAGTCTTTCTTTGGAGGTAACAACATTTCTCAGTTTTCACCTTGACCTCTAGTTGTTCTCTGTAACTCACTATTCACCCCTTAAATATTGATAGTAGATTTTTCTATTTCACAGTTAGACCATGGAATTACTTCCCTTTAGGTAAAACTGTTCCCAGTCTTAGTAATACTCTTCATGTCCCTTGACATTTGTAATGGACCTATGTCCTTTGTAGTTCTAATCACTCAATTTCTTGTTTATTGGTAACAGTTTCTTAAACTTTGAGCCTTTCTTACCAATGTTGATTTTCTTTCAAAATATTCATGATCCATAGTACTGAATATGAAGTTTACTGTTTTCTAGTTGAGATTTATCATTTATTGTCGACAGAGGTTGGTGAATAAAATATAAAGAAGTGAAAATAGAACAAAATAGACTGAGTAAGTTTTAAACAATCTAGCAGAGTAAGGGTCAAGGAATCAGACTGCCTGAGTTGTTTCAAGATGTTAAAAATAACAAATGACTGTTGAGTCTTAATTGTTTATTTTCAGGATTCAAAGTTGGAGTCTTTGAGGAAGGAGTTTGAGTCTCACAAGTTCAACCTGGTGGTCAGTTTAGCTGCAGGTGGACAGTATATAGTGTAAGTTAAGCTTTAGAGGCAAAGATTGCTGATTGGTTGAAGGATTTTGGAGTAACTATTAGATTGTTAGTCTGCGTCAATCAGTGGCGGGTCTGGTTGTTCAGGGGTCCCAAGTTTGATTCCATACTCCTCCACTAACACTACAAATGGTCTTTTAGAGGTGACATTAAACCAAAGTCCAATGTATACATGCTTTATACTGAGCATGTTATGATCCCGAAATGTTGCTGGAATAGGATGCACTAACCCCTTCTCCTCCCCCATAGCCTGAAATAAGTAAACTCTTCAGAGGACATTGACTAGGGAATTCAGTACCAATGATAGATAAACTCAAAAACATAGAAATAACAGTCTGACCAATCATTTGCAAATATTTAACAAGCTAGTCATGTTACATAATGCCTTTCTGTGGTACTGTGTATCATTGCTTTACACTAAGCTTGTTAAGTAACCAAGCATATCTCAGAAACTTGGACAGTTTGTCTTGGAGTATCCCTATACTTTAAATGAAAACTCATCTAGGCATTGTGGTAATATGGGCAACACTGGTAAATAAAATTTTAAAAAGTTTGTTGTATGAAATATATTTAAATGTAGAACATTTTTTTGTATGTAGAAATGTTTATCATTTACTGTTTTGCTATTTATAACGGTATTGTTTTCGAAAAAATATTATTTCATTTTGTAAAATGTCTTGTAGATTTACCTATAATGTTATGTTGAATGCTATGTAATGTTGTTTTACTTAATTAAAAAACAAAAATGCTACTCTTATATTTCACAGAATTCCGTGGGAGAATCAACTGGATGGTTTAATGCAGACAGATGATGATGATATTTTCCAAGCTTTAGCCCGTTCCTTTGCTGATTCCCTGCCTTCTATGTACAAGCCGGAAACCTGCAGTAAAGACTTGCCAAATGGTGTAAAGCATGGTTCCCAGCTTAAAGGGGATAGCAATGCAGTATTAATGGATGAAGTGTACAACAAATATCATTCTTTAATGGTAAGTACAGAAATACAGATATTAAGTTAAGACTGTTGTAAGTTTTAAAGAAAATATTGTTTTATTCAACAAAAACCATAACAAACCTATGCAATAAAACGGGTGGTTACTTTCAGTAAAAATGTATCATCTTTGAAGATAAATAACTTTGTTGCAAAGACACAAATTCTTTCAGCCAAAGCAAAATTACATTATACAGCTCTGGTTTGCCATTATTCCTAAAAAAGGTAGAGGAAAGAAATTATTAGTAAGTACATGTGACTTACTACAGTAAAGTCTCGCTTTGCGACCGACCCTTTTTTGCGGGCAAATCGATATTACGACCGCTTTTTTCCGGTCCCGACTTTTTTGCTATATAATTCAGTGGTCGTAAGGTCCGATATTATGACCGACCCGCTACTACGTATTACGACCACTTTTTCGGGTCCGAATTCCCATTTTACAATGAAAGTGGGACCCCATAAGACGACCATTAACTGTTTACTAAAATGACACGTGTCACCAATAAACAACATAATACGACAATCGCCATCAAGGTGTGAACGATTTGCGCTACAATTTATAAAAATTAATATTAATAAAATTTAGGCTATTAGTAATTTAAGTTATTATATACTTCAATGTTTGTATCATAAAAATGGTACTGATTAATGCAGAACAAAGAAATACGTTATGAAAGACGAAATAGGTGTTAATAATGCCTAATTTCGGATAGGTACGTTATAACGGCTACGAGTGAAAAACTGTCAAAAATAAATCGTGTACAGAAGGATTTCAGTGTTGCTAATTATGAAAACGGCTTGAAATAAAAATTGCACTGTATACTTTCGAGTTTTAATTCATTTTATGTCGCACTAACATGAAAATTATGTGAAAAAATATCATGTTATTGTAGAATAAAATTGATGCCATTAGTATTTTCCATAATTTACCTTTTCAACAGGGTTACTATAGCTAATGATAACCCTTTACAACAGATGAGAAATTGATTGAAGACTAGCATGGGTCTCGGAATTAAGACCGACTCGATAATAAGACCACTTCTCCCAGGCCCCCAAAGTGGTCTTAATAGCGAGACTTTACTGTACTAGATATAGTTTATCTGGAGGCTGTACCCCTGACACTGCTAAAGTTCTAAAATGCAATTAACAATCATTTTATTTAAACAGACGTATAAGTTTGATAAGAGTTTTATTATTAAGTAGCTGACATTGTAGTAAACAGTTCAGACTATGATCAGACTGCACAGATATACTGGCTGATAGTGGTCTGCACTGATGACTCAGAACAATTGCTGCAGTCACAGGAAGGGCTGAAAGCAAATCACTGCACAGATGTAGCTGTGGAATATAATTTGGTTAAATATTCGTTACCATCCCTACTATTTACAAATTCTTGGTTGCCTTTCAGTTGTCAGTTCACATGTCCTGTTGCAAGTTTCCCATGGAAGACAAGCTGCCAGAAATCTGGATGGACACAATGCAACCACTGTTGAATTTGATTACTAAATCAGTTCAGGGTAATTTTTGATGTATAACATGTTGATTGCCTATCATATCTTGTCTCTGACTTGTAATTAACATAACTTGTCCTATACTGAAGGTAATGGGTTTGAGCGTTTCTCTGAGGAAGTTGGCAGTTTCTTATTGAGTATAGGGGGTCTAGTTCAGGTCCTTCAAAGGAAAAATTGAATAGGTAAACTGTCCACCTGATACTTGGTTGGACTTTTATAAGGGTATTAAACTCCAGCTTAATCTAAACTTTAACTAAATGACTTTTGTATCATCTTTGTCAAAAAATAATTCTTATAAAAATTATTCTTATAAATATCTGTCATTAATGAATTCTTCTACATATCTGTCATGAATGAATTCTTCTACATATCTGTCATTAATGGATTCTTCTACATATCTGTCATTAATGAATTCTTCTACATATCTGTCATTAATGAATTCTTCTACATCTTTGTCATAAAAATATTTTTCTAAATATCTGTCATGCAAATTTTCATCTGTATATTTGACATAGAATATTTTTTCTCTCAACAGGGACATATGGGAAAGTAACAAACACTCACGGTAGCATGATACCTGGTACTAGAATTAAAATAGACCACCATGTACAAAGTCACCCTGTTAAAGAGACTGGGGAGTTCTATTTTCTGATGACAGAGGGCACACACATCCTCGAAATTTCTGCTCCAGGTATATCTTTGTCAACCATAATAGCTGAATGTTACCTACTTATTGTCTTTATCTAAATTTGTATTTGACATATTTTCATATCTCTGCCAAACTTTGCAGGGGGTATATAGAAGTCATCTTATAGTTGGTCAGTTTGTCAGTTGGTCATTCAGTCCGTTGCAGAAATCTTGTGACATAAACTTCTTCCACATTCCTGGAACTATTGATGTGAATCTTTGTGTGCATGTTCACCAATAAGTGTAGCTATGCATGAAATGTTTTTTCAAGCACACCAATGTTTGCTCTGTGGTTTTACGGCCTGTCAGTAGCAAAATATTGTGACTCTACTTCTTCCACATTTCTAGGACTCTCAGTATGAAATTTGGAGTGCATTTTCACCAGTAAGTGTAGATATGCATGACATGTTTTTTATGCATGCTCTTCAGTATTATGTCCCTTCATAGTAAAACATATGGTGCAAACTACTTCTTCATTTCTAGGACTGTTGATTTGAAACTTGGTGTGCATGTTTACCAATAAAAGTAGATGTGGTAGATGCATTTTTCATGTGTACCATTGCATACTCTGCAGTTTTATGGTCTGTCATAGCAAAATCTTGTGACCAAACTACTTCCACATCTCAAGACTTATCAATTTGAAATTTGGTGTACAAGATTACCAACAAGTGTAGATGTGTGTGACACATTTTATATTTCCCCTTTTCCTCTGAGGGAGTATTGCAGGGGTATTAATCTGATTCAGTGATAGCTCTAGTTTTATGCAGTTTGGTAAATAGATGTAGAGTTGTCTTCTCTTGGAAAGTATAGTTTTCTGCTAAGATTTTGCATAGTTACATTCCCATAGAGACTATAGTTTACTCTTAAAGTGTTGTATAGTTACATTCCCGTAGAGACTATAGTTTACTCTTAAAGTGTTGTATAGTTACATTCCCGTAGAGACTATAGTTTACTCTTAAAGTGTTGCATAGTTACATTCCCATAGAGACTATAGTTTACTCCTAAAGTGTTGCATAGTTACATTCCCATAGAGACTATAGTTTACTCTTAAAGTGTTGTATAGTTACATTCCCATAGAGACTATAGTTTACTCTTAAAGTGTTGTATAGTTACATTCCCGTAGAGACTATAGTTTACTCTTAAAGTGTTGCATAGTTACATTCCCGTAGAGACTATATTTTACTCTTAAAGTGTTGTATATTTACATTCCCATAGAGACTATAGTTTACTCTTAAAGTGTTGTATAGTTACATTCCCATAGAGACTATAGTTTACTCTTAAAGTGTTGTATAGTTACATTCCCATAGAGACTATAGTTTACTCTTAAAGTGTTGCATAGTTACATTCCTTTTGAGGTTATAGTATTATGCAAAGACTTTGACTTGTTACATTCCCTTAAGGAGTATAGTTTGCTGTTTTTTTTTTTTTCCAGGTTATGAGACTCTGACCCAGAAAGTTCTGATTAACAGTGACAGTATGACAAGTCTGACAGTTCAGCTGACGTCAGAAGTGTCACACATAGACTATCATAATTATGATGACCTTCACAAAACTGTCAGCAATTTCACAGCAGCTTGTAGTGATAGAGCAAACATAGTCAGGTGAGTGGATGATTTTATTGTTAACTTTGGTGTAAATGATATAGCTGAAATGTGTTACCAGCAGTTTTGATTGATTGATTGATTGATTGATTGAAAATTTATCATTCAGCTCTCTTATTTAAAAGAAAAAAGAAACTTTAAGAAATGTGATGAATAAAGAATTCAAGATTAAATCAACTTATAAAGGGATTTTTTTTATCTTGCAATATAGGCATTACTTATCTGACAAGTTTTCATTTCCAGTTTTGGCAAGTCCAGCTCAGGAAAAGATTTATGGATGATTGATTTTGGACCAGAGGCTGGTGATGCCCGCTATGTACCAGAAATGTTGGTAGTTGGCAGTCTCCATGGTGATGAGAGGGTGGGGTATGAAATGGCTCTAGCATTGTCTGAACATTTGTGTACAAACTACAAAAAGGACTTTATTATAACCAGTGTAAGTTTTTCTGAGTGGTCTAGGGGTAGAAAGTCATATATCAGATCTGGAGGTTGCATGTTAGATCTCACTAGTGAGTTTGATACCCATGTGACCTTCATCGTCCAGTTATAATATAAGTACTTAGTGAATTTAAGGAATTACCGAAAGAGATGAATATAAGTTACAAGAACCTGCTTTCTCTATAATAAAAAGATTTAAGTGGGTTTTTGCCTCATTGCTTTTCTTTTAATCAGGTGCATATTGTACCAACCAACATGAATCTCAGAAAGAAGTGCTTCAACTGACATTGAACTTCAAACTTAAATAAACTTGATGATATATGCATAATTATGGTACTAACATAAACCACAGAAATAAGTGCATATAACAGACCTTGGGCTTTGACCCTAAAGATCCAGGATGTACATACATTAAGAATGATGTATATGACCTTGAACTTTGACCTTACAGATACTGGATGATACCCGTATACATATTATACCAACCATGAATCCGGATGGTCTTCTGAAGTCAGAGGAAGGGAAGTGTGAGGGAGGGGAGGGCCATAATAACAACAACGACAAAGATCTTGATGAAACATTCTTTTGTAAGTTTATCTTCTCTCTTTAAATTAAGTCTGTCTATTTTTCTTGAAGTTTTTTTACTGAAAGTCTCTCTAAAAAGCTGTTCAAATTCTGTATTATGCAATAATGTGTTAGTTTATTAAATATTTAAAAGGAACTGTCTCAGTTTCTTTGATGGTGAACTTTGACATTTTATTGATCACTTATAAAGTCAGTAAATTGTATTTTTATAATGTTGTGTTATTTGGAACTTTTGGTTATTGTTGATTTTTACTTATTGCTTAAATCTGATTCTTAAAAGCCATTTAGTCTCAAGACAGAATAGTCTGTATTGTTGTGTATGTTCATGGAAAACCTATTGCCTTGACCAGCTTTTGAAAATAATTCTGTACAGTTGTTGGCTATATTTTTCCCCTTTATTGAAAAGACATCTTTCAAAGGGGCTAACAGTTTTTTACCCAGCTTGCATTGTTTGTATTTATTTTCAGTACCAGATGCGAACAGAACTTTTACGCTAGAATCTGAGACAAAGTCAATGCTACAGTGGTTGAAAGAAGCATTAAGTCCTTCTGTAACCTTGGTGCTAAGGGGAGGTGACTTGATGGTACTTTACCCACATCATACAAAAACTGGTAAGAGTTAGGGGGTGGGACTCACAATGTTTACAGATAAAGAATTTTTTTTTCAAGTCCTCTCTAAAATTGTAGAGCCTAGATATTTAGTATTTAGCATTGTCAGGTGGTTCTGTACTAGAGTTATTGAAATCATGGACCCAGGGTCAGAAGTTTTCCTAGCTAGAGAGTCTCTAGTTTTATCTGACTTAACAACTAAAAAACAAAAAATTTGAATGTTAACATACATATTTATGTCCTTTGCCTTCTGACCTTTACCTTGACCTACTGACCTACTTCATTGATTTTGAGGCTGCAGCATGGACATTTAAAATTGTATGTAATTTTGCATGTAGTTTTCAACTTTGATCTTTGACTTTGTCAACTTTTACCTAAAAACAGTCTTCCAGTTTTGAAAAGATGTGTATGAAATTTTTTACACAGATTTGCATGCAGATTTCAACTCAAACTTTACCTTGAACTACTTCCTTGTTTTTTAATGAAATTTTAACATGCTTGATTTTAAATTTCTCAGCTTAAGGAACTTGTCATTCTTGAGAACATAATTTTGGATGTCTGAATATTCTTGACAATAGTTGACTGTCTTTCATTTGCCATGCTGTTAAGAGCAATGGTGCACATGTGAGTTCCATAGAGTCATCATGGCCTTTTTCAGTTTCTGTTACTGCTACTTTGTATGTTCCAGCACCACTGGGAGAGGTGGATAGGAAAAATCTTGTCACTCTTGGACTTGTTTATGCAGACAGACATAAAGATATGAGTAAAAAGAAATTTCGATGTGGCTCAGCAAAAGGTAATATTCTTTTGAATATTTGCTGTTGTTCATTTTACTGTGTAGAAATACAGTGAAACTGAGATTGAGTGAAACATTTCTTGATTCCTTTAGTACTTTCTTTTCTAGAAACTATAGATGTGGGGCAACAAAAGAAAGTGATCTTAGGAAGTGGTGGGGTCCATTGCCGATTTTAAGTAGTGTGCCTAAGATTTTTTAGAATATTAATTTCAAATTGGCAAAAGCATCCAAAGAGATAAGTAATTGCTAAGAAGTGATAAACAGAAAGTTGATCTTATGAAAATAGTCACTTAATATGCCATTTTTCAAGCCACTTTTTTTTCATCATTGTCCTTTTTTTTACTTTTAATTCCTTCTGTTTTAGCAGAAACAGTGGTACAGTGTCAAAAAAGTAGAAAGTATAGTTATATCACTTCATTTTAGTTGGTTTTATTTTTCATCTGAAACTTCCCTAGAATTATATTTTAACTGTTATTAAACAAAGTTATCAACTACAGTATAGAAACTACTACAGAGCTTATATTTATTGTTTCTATTTAACAAATTACAAAAGGCTTCACCTCATTTCAAGTTCAGGTGAGTGAAGCAGAATTAGACTATATCCTCTTGAAACTTCCCTTTTTAGGAAAGGCCAAAGATTATTTATCTTAGCTCAGTAATGCAGGTGTAGTGTACTTGGGTACTTAAGATTTCTCTCTGTTATTGCAGGTGAAAAAACATCAGAAATCGGCATCATGGAGGCATCAGATTATCATGAGCATTCCGGAAGCTTTATGGTAACCTTTCACAGCTTATATCTTATTTAGTAATTGCTAACCTTATGAATACAGATATAGTCAATGCCAACCAAATACATACAGATATAAATAACTTTGCACATAGCTTTCAAGTTTTCCTAGTTACTTGTTACTTAACCAAATGATATT
Source organism: Cyclina sinensis (assembly GCA_012932295.1). Lineage (NCBI taxonomy): Eukaryota > Metazoa > Mollusca > Bivalvia > Venerida > Veneridae > Cyclina > Cyclina sinensis. Next base: position 1,672,028 of record JAAONU010000019.1, read on the forward strand.
CGCTTGGTATAAAATCTGGTCAGGTGATAAAGGTCAGGGTCAAGGTAATGAACTTATCATTAATTGAACCTAATATTGGAATTCTGAGTATGCTGTTCTTTAGTTGAATGTCTTTCAGTGACCTTGCTGTTAAGAGTCCTTGTGTGAACTATATAGGGCTATTATGGCCCTCTTGTCTCCAGATCATCTGAATCACTATAGGAATAATCCATGCCTGAAGAAGTTTCATCAAAAAACACTTCTTAAATCTTACCAAGTAGTGTGCTAAAAGATTTTTTTTTAATTTAAAAGTACTATATGAATTGTTACTTATTATATTTTATGATAGTATGATTCTGTGGTTTAAAGATTCTTTTTTTCACAACTTCCAGGATTATATGTATGACACCTTACACAGTGCAGCAATCTCAGTATACATGAGTTGCTGTAAATACCCCAAGCAAAGTGAACTTCTAGATTTATGGTTGATGAACAGAGGGTCACTGCTAGCAATGCTACAACAGGTGAGTGACTGTGTCAGATATTAGTGTATATGTGGTTTCCTTGGCAACATTGAATTGTTTCGTTTATTTGTTAATGTCTGTTTATTGCAAAATTTATGTCTATTAAAATTGCAACGAATAGATAATGTTAGATAATTTAAATAAGATCTTTATTCTGAATTTTTGACTGTCAAAAAATCACAGATTTTTTTCTCAAGCCAGATGTAATCTTCTGGAAGGATCTTTTGAAATATACTATTATAGAAAGTGTCTGTTTGATACAGGTTTGATTAGAATTTGACCAATTGCCATGTGCTATGTTTGCATTTTCCTTAATCTCCCCAACTGGTCATATAAAATCTTATTATGGATATTCTAAAGTACAAGTGTGTTTCTGGTTTTTAGCCCTCTCAATCTTTGCTATCTATAACATAAGTTATTTGTGTGGAACATTGCTTTCTAAGTTACTAGTGTGACACATAGCTTTCTTTTGATAAGTTATTGGTGTGAAACATTACTTTCTGTTGTATAAGTTATTGGTGTGAAACATTACTCTTTGAAATGATCAGAAATTCTGTAATTACAGGGAAGAAGAGGAATAAAGGGTGTGGTTTTGAATAGTGAGAGGGAGTTTATGAAGAATGCCACCATCACCATAGAAGGATCACAGCATCTTTATCCAGTTGACAATGGTGCTCGATTCTGGATATACCTGGCCCCGGGGTCATACAAGGTCACAGTTAGTTGCCATGGTTACCTTAGCCAGGAGAGGGTATGTGCATAATTTAACCTCATAGTTTACACTCATACTACATATAACTGACTTGGTGGTCAAGTAGACTTGTTAACCAGTTTAAACCTTATATGAACTTTAATCTTTGATATAAGACTGGGTCCCAAACCAACAAATGATATGGCTTTTTTAGAGTTAGGGCAGTTTCTTACATAGGATATTTTTCCAGTTTGAGTATGTCCCAGAAGTAATGGTAAGCTTATGTTTCGTGCATTGTAACAACAGAAGGTGAATTTTCACAAGTAAGAGCCCCTTGTCCTTAAACTTTAAAAGCTCACCCTAGTCTCTCATCCACTCCCTCCCACCCTTTACAGCCAGTCGCAGTCTCTTACCTTCCCTGTTGCAAATTTTACAGTTAATCCAAGTTTCTTATCTGCCCCATTTTTGCAGCTCACCCTAGTCTCTATCACTCCCCATCCCTAACTTTACAGCTCATCCCAGTCTGTCAAACCCTGTCTGCAAACTTTACAGCTCATCCCAGTCTGTCAAACCCCATCCCTAACTTTACAGCTCATCCCAGTCTGTCAAACTCTGTCTGCAAACTTTACAGCTCATCCCAGTCTGTCAAACCCTGTCCCCTAACTTTACAGCTCATCCCAGTCTGTCAAACCCTGTCCCCTAACTTTACAGCTTATCCCAGTCTCTGTCAAACCCTGTCCCCTAACTTTACAGCTTATCCCAGTCTCTGTCAAACCCTATCCCCTAACTTTACAGCTTATCCCAGTCTCTGTCAAACCCTATCCCCTAACTTTACAGCTCATCCCAGTCTCTGTCAAACCCTATCCCTTAACTTTACAGGTTATCCCAGTCTCTGTCAAACCCTATCCCCTAACTTTACAGCTCATCCCAGTCTCTGTCAAACCCTGTCCCCTAACTTTACAGCTCATCCCAGTCTGTCAAACCCTGTCCCCTAACTTTACAGCTCATCCCAGTCTGTCAAACCCTGTCCCCAAACTTTACAGCTTATCCCAGTCTCTGTCAAACCCTGTCCCCTAACTTTACAGCTTATCCCAGTCTCTGTCAAACCCTATCCCCTAACTTTACAGCTTATCCCAGTCTCTGTCAAACCCTATCCCCTAACTTTACAGCTCATCCCAGTCTCTGTCAAACCCTATCCCTTAACTTTACAGGTTATCCCAGTCTCTGTCAAACCCTATCCCCTAACTTTACAGCTCATCCCAGTCTCTGTCAAACCCTGTCCCCTAACTTTACAGCTCATCCCAGACTGTCAAACCCTATCCCCTAACTTTACAGCTTATCCCAGTCTCTGTCAAACCCTTTCCCCTAACTTTACAGCTCATCCCAGTCTCTGTCAAACCCTGTCCCCTAACTTTACAGCTTATACCAGTCTTTCAAACCCTGTCCCCTAACTTTACAGCTTATCCCAGTCTCTGTCAAACCCTATCCCATAACTTTACAGCTCATCCCAGTCTCTGTCAAATGCTATCCCCTTACTTTACAGCTCATCCCAGTCTCTGTCAAACCGTATCCCCTAACTTTACAGCTCATCCCAGTCTCTGTCAAACCCTATCCCCTAACTTTACAGCTTATCCCAGTCTCTGTCAAATGCTATCCAATAACTTTACAGCTTATCCCAGTCTTTGTCAAACCCTGTCCCCTAACTTTACAGCTCATCCCAGTCTCTGTCAAACGCTATCCCATAACTTTACAGCTTATCCCAGTCTCTGTCAAACCCTATCCCATAACTTTACAGCTCATCCCAGTCTCTGTCAAACCCTGTCCCCTTACTTTACAGCTCATCCCAGTCTTTGTCTCACACCCATTCCACACTTCACAGCTGCAATATTCTTCATATAAAGATACAAATATAAAAACAAAAAATAATATTGAATATATATGATTTGATATTGCAGTTGACTTTGAAATTATGTCTTACTTGGTCTTTTGGATTCTGGAGTAGGGGATGGCACAAGGGAAGTGGGATTGGCTGTAAGGCAGGATAAGAGCTCTGAACAATGAAATCTCTGTATGCTGTCCCTCTGTTTACAGCCTGATTGCTCCAGCTTATAAGATATCTCAAACTAAAATGGGTACCTTTCTTTTGTTGTAGATGGTAACAGTAGAAGAAGATCTAGAGAGCACACAACTGATAGTAAACCTTGAGAAGGAATATTTTGTTAGCAATACAAACACTTTGTTGGTTATAGGAATAGGTAACAATTTATTTCCTCTTATACTTTATTTTTGTTGGTAGCTGCCCATGACTAGTACAGACCATGTACAACATGCACATCAATTCTGTGCAGTCCAGTTAGGATAGGCACTGTTCATCTTCAGTTAATAATTTTCAAATTAAAGCAGTTCATATACAGATGATCAGAAGAAATGAGAAAAAAATTTGTCCTCTCTCCCTTGTATATTTTGGTCAAGTCTCATTGTACTGACAGATAAACTTGACTCAAGTTCACAGGCTCTCACTAGTCAGCACTAAATGCCCAGTGCTGGAAACTATCATTAAAAATAGATTTTAGTACGCAAAAGCAGGAGCTCGATACCACAGTATATATTGTTGTTGTTGTTTTTGTCACAGTGTAAAGCATGAGTAACCAAATGGCATTCTCAACAATGATATATGATCTGTCATTTGACATCATCAGAAAGTAGTCATTCTTGATCTAGATTTTATTCTTATCATCATGCTATAACTTAAGAAAACCTATAGCTTAGAATAACTTAGGGAAACTACTCTTATTTTTGGCTATTCTAAATACCGGTAAAGATTTTATATTGTTTGTATTGCAACAGTGGCGTTTAATCAATCATGTAACAGTGTACGAAAATAGTTTTTCTAAATATAGCAGTTATTGCTGTAGGTTAGGAAAACTAAGGGGAACTACCTGTATGTTTTGCCAATATAAAAAGTTAGGTAAGGATAAGTTTGTAGATGGGTAAATATTGATGTTACACAAAGAGATAATTATTTCATTCCAGATTATCTTGGTTAGATCAATGTTTTCATACTGTTATTTGTCAAATACTTCAAGTACAGAAATGTATTCAGAGAGTTCCTTTTCTTTGATTTCAGGTATTATAATTCTGGTGTTAGTTTTTGTGGTTACAGCCATAATGTGCTTTAGAAATAGGACAAAATTGCCATATTCTTCTGTCGGCTTCAGGCGTCTTAATGTTGATGAAGTTGACTCCGAGGATGAAATATTTGGTGACATTGGAAAATCAAAAATTTCAAATGGTGTACAGGAGTATCATGATGACAGTGAATCAGAAGATGACAATGATGAAAATAGACTATTTGACTCAAGATTAGCCAAAACCTAATAATTTCCTGAAGTCATAGGGTGCAGGAAATTTGCTTTTCTTTACATTCCATTGCATATCGACTGCACAAAGAAAGTATTACTTAAATAGATATAAAATGTGTATTTTGATACTTCCCCAACATCAGTATCAGAGCTTAAAAACCCACTTATCTAGACCTGTAAATTTCTTTTAAATTTCAATTTTAACACTTCTATTTGAAATGCAAATAGGCACAAGAATAGGTTAAGTATGACTTTGTCTCCTGATTTTTTGCTGGCATGTAGGTTTTATTCTACACTGCCTTCATAGGTTCATAGGTGCAATTAATGTATGTTCTTCATTGTAATATTTCATGTCTTTTGCCCCTGCAGTGAAGGTCAAAGGTTACAGCATATTTTGTGTGTACAGGAGATGAAAAGGCTAATATTTTCAATGTTAGGGTCAGATCTCTGGTCATTGAGACGGCAAATATTTCTTCAGTCTGTACAGTTGAAATAAACGTTTTTAAGTTTCTAAATAAGAGATTTTTGAAGTTGGAAGATCAGACTAAATCCTGTCATGTTGTTAAAATATAGCGTATGCTCTTGTATGTAATGCAAGAGAAAAATTATTTATGTCAACATTGTTTTGATATGCTGGTATTCAGTGGTTACCACTGCTTGGTCCCATTGAATGATGTTTATGCAAAGTTATAATTCATTGAAATTATGTCCCAGGTTCTATATTATATGTTATATTTTAATATCAAAACTACAATGTTTTGGCTATTTCCATTTTTTTGCTACATGCATTTAAATTGTAAATTTTGCATTTCAGACTAGAAAATAAGGTTTCTTTTTTGGCACCTTCTACTTCTCTATACTTTATTTTGAGGGAAAAATCATTTCCCAAAGGTTGCTTTTTAAAATGCTGGGTTTGACAAAAGTTAAATAGGGCCTTTTATTTGTGATTTTCTTAAGTTATTCTTTTCACATGTATCTGTGGTCCCAAATAGACTAATTATTTTCTATGAACTAATTGTTTTCTATGTTCATACAAACAAGAATCAGAAACACACAATATTACTTTTTATGACTAGAAGTAGATTTGTTGTTGTTGTTTTTTGATTATCATTAAATTGTAATGATTTTGAATCACCATTTTTGCATAAAAAATACTATGTCATTTTGTTTTGAAACACAAATTGTATCATTAATCAGTGAAAAATTTAGCATATGTTTTATAAACATTTTCATTTTTTACGTGGGAGTAAGTTTGTTTGATTTACAATAACATTTATCATTTCATAGTAATTAGAAAAAAGAATGTATCTTTTTCATTATTGTAATTCAAGGATGAAGTCCTTAAAATGATCTCTTGCATGTTACATACATATACCATGACATATAACATATGTTATAAAAATAAATATTACAGTAAAGTTCTGCTGTTAAGACTTACCACTGCTATTTCAAAATCACACGAAAATCTACAGTCATAAGAATTAAACACTAAAATTTAGAAGAAAAAAAATATTAAGGTTCATTATCAAGATTGTTTCATTATTACAATCCATTTCTGACATGTTTTGTTAGTGGTCGTTCAGTGTATTACAATATCTTTGCTGCTTGTGCCTTTCTTAGTTCTGCAAGGAATCATTTGCATGGTATAGTGTTATTATTTTTTTAAAGGTTTATAGTCAATAGGTAATACCGCAAGGGTTTGGAATCAGTTGAATTTGAATCAGTAACAAACATGTTGATGATTAATTATTGTAATTGTGTTAAGAATTGCCAATTTTTAATCAGACAACATTTCTGCAATTTCTGCCTGCATTATTTGAATCATAAGACACTCAGAGTGTTGTCTGCCTTGTAAGATAGTTTATTTTTGGGGCTCAAAGGGTAATGTTTTCATTAGCTACATGTATGTGGTTTTTCTTTATCTGTGATTTTTGTTTTTTGTAAAACTTTGCAGTCTTTACTGATCAGAATCTTAACTTGCAAGTCAGTTGGGGTTTTTCTTAGTTAATACCCTATACCAGTAAATGGTACATGTAAGCGGCACTGTTCAGATTAAGACAGGTCCTTTCTATATTTAGCACTGTCAGGGTTCAATATTGCATCTTTATCTTTATCTATGGTGAAATATATGGTTAATTTACCATTATTAGTAAGTTTGTTTACTTGCTGTGATTGATAGATAGATATGTTTTCTTACCTTAATTGGTAGGTTTGTTTTAATATGTCTGAGTTCGAGAAAGGGCAGTTCTAGGTGTTTAAACATGAATGTTTCATGGTATCAAAGAAATAATTTAATTTTTCCAAATACATGCCATTTCCTTTTTTGTCTCAAATTTTTGTTGCCTTGATTATGTGTAAAGTATGTATTGATCATTGAACATCATGTCTTTGTCAATGATTATATGGCTATTTGTGTTTTCCAGTGGCAGAATTCTTTTTAAATAAGGGTTCAAAAGCGCTCAACTTCTTACTGAGTAAAAACAAACCATTGGTTGCTTTTCTAACTGTATATTCTGTAAAAAGTGTTCATTTTCATCTTTTGACATGGTTTGATGTCTAGGGCCTGTCTGTAGACAGCAATTAGAAATTATCAGTGTATTAATTTTGTCCTTATAGTTCATTTAGTATGACAGTTTCAATATTCACATGAAAATTGGCAATTTAAAAGAAGAAATATCTAAAATTTAAAACAGGTAGGGTCTTCTACAGAGACCAATTTAATATTAAGACAAATTTTTGCATTGTCTTACCAGAACTTCGCTGTATTATGTTTTGAAGTGTGAAAATTTAAAGGTTATAATGTGCTATGAAAGTAAAGAAGTGGGTAGATCCTTTTTGCTTTCACCGCTTGCTTTTTTTATCCTTTAAAACAGATACATGTAACAAAACTGTGGTGTTTTTGTTATTCAGAGCAAAGTAAAAGATTATTTAAAAGATTGCGTGTAAAACTATAATCTCTGCAGAAATGAAGAGAAGAATTAACTGTAATAAAATTATGTTATAAGGTCAAGGAAATCCATTATTCGTTAATTTGAAATTTTATGCAGTTGGAAAAACCATTACTGCTGTATAATAATCTACCGAAGATAGGGCTATAATATTGTACTGGTATAACCTGGGCAGAGAAGAGAAGTAAATCAGGCCTATTGGTAAAGGTAGTTACTTTTGCTTTTCTAAGTGCAATTTATTGGTATTTCTTGAATTGTAGATATGGATTAATTACAGGGAATATATCCACCTTTGACTGACGAAAGCTGCTTATGTTTAAGACTAGAGGATCAGATATCAGTCCACTGTCAGATTTAATCAAACATACCTCAGTGAACTCTAGCTGTTTACTTTTATAATAAGAGAGGTACCAGGTGATTCATACATTGAATAAATCACTCGTCAATATTCAGTCTTCCATATCGTGTTGTTATTGTTTAGTGGGTGCACTACTGATGTGTATTAACCCTTAACCTGCAGGAACCGAAAGTGATTAGCCTTTGCCACCAGTATAGAGCCAGGCCAGCCTGCACATCCGTGCAGTCTGACCAGGCTCTATACTGTTGGTAGCTCCATTTTTGTATTTTGATATTGAAATTCCTTAAACTTTGAATGGACTGTTCCAAATTCAAAGCTGGGCAAATCCATTACAAAAATTCAGCATGTTCAGGGTTAAATAGAAAAAAAAGTGTTCATGTTGGAGTGAAGTAGCAGCTTAGATATCAAACACATAGGAAAAATCAATCAAAAGTTTATATTTTTGTAAAGTTGTCTTACATAGTGTTACCAAGGCAGTACAGTAAACAAATGTGTGTGAAAGGCTTTCATATGACATGTGTTTTTGTGAATGTAGCCTTTACTTAAAACGTGGAATCTTTTAAAAACCTTACCATAATGTATTAGCTTTGTTTTCTGATTGAGTAAGTTGATTGGAATCTAATTATGGAGTAGAAGAATGATGTAATTTTGAATATACATGAAATTTTTGTTATTATTACGTAGAAATTATCCTGATAAATGAATGTTCTCAGTGTTTTGTGATATGTATGCACATGAAACGGGAAATTTATTTTTCAGACTATGTCAGCCTTTTAGGTTAAAAATTTAGAAACAAAATCTCTTCAAACTCTGAAAAACCTGGCAAGAATGTTTATGATTACACAACAGAGCAGGGGTGTGTGGTAGTGATTTATTTTTCAGTCTTTTATCTACTTAGCAAAGTCACACTCAATGGCTGGGTTAAGTCACACCTCTGAACTTAATAAGTCACAGTGTGAACTTAATTTGACAAACCCCTTGGGTGGGTTAGTGATAACCTTGGTATACACTTATCAACCAGATTTAGACAATTTCATACCATATAATGGGCATGTTTTACCATGCTGCTAACTTAGATTAACTAAGTTAGACTAAAATTGATTTGTCAAAAAATAACTCCTGTATATTGAAAGCCTAAATTCAGATACATTTTATGTTTTAGCTAAGCATTTTTAACTGAATTTCATTAAGGTGTGAACATACAGTCATGTTACTTCTAAGACTGTTAACTTCACCTCAACAAAGATAAGCCATTTTATTGTATTTGGACAGTTCTGTATTTTTTGTCCAAGATAGATATATATTTTGATGAATTCATTTAGTTTTGTTTGGATCTGAACTTTTCATATTAAGATCTCCTGATGGAATGAAACTCTATTTTGTTAAAAATATTTCATCTTATACAATTTGTCCTTTTTCCATTTTTTATATGCCCATTTGAAAAACGGGACATATAATGGGATCGCCCATGGAGGGCAGGCAGCATCCAGTTTTATCTGGAGCATTATCTTCAACGTGCATGGATGGATTTTAATGATACTTGGTACCAATGCTCACCATCATGGGGGGTAATGTCACGCGCATGAACCAGGTCTCTAAGTCAGAGGTCAAGGTCACACTTAGATGTTAGAGAAAAAGGCTTGTCCGGAGAAAAACTTCTACATGTATTGAGGGATTTTAATATAACTTGGCATAAATGTTCACCATTGTGAGTTGGAGTGTTGCTTGCAAAACTCAGGCCCCTGTGGCCAAGGTCAAGGTCACACACAGAGGTCAAAAGTCAGATAAAAATATGAAAATGTGGGTATTGACCATTTAGTCATCATGAATTGAGGGATTCTATTACAAATGTTCGCCGTCATGAGTCTGAGCATTATACGCATAATCCTGGTCCATGTTTGCAAGGTCAAGGTCACTAGAGATGATGAAATGTCCAGAAGATTTTGTCAGGAGTATTACTTGATACAAAAGTTCATCATGATGAAATGTAGTGTTGCATGCATGAACCAGGCCTCTAGGTCAAAGGTCAAGGTCACACCTAGAGGTCAGTGCAAAATGCTTGTCTAGAGCAAAACTTCTACATGTATTGAGAGATTTTGATATAACTTGGCACAAATGTTGACCATTGTAAGGCAGAGTGTCGCATGCAAAACTCAGGTCCCTGTAGCTAAGGTAAGGGTCACACATAGATGGGCATATCTTGTGACAATGGCACCCTTGTTTTTGTTTTTCAAGCTTAGCTTTTCCAAAAAGTACACGTTAGAGTGTACAGGTCAATGTTCCACAAACATTTGTCAGTATATTTGTTGGTCTTTATATTATTCCAGAAAACAGCTTTTACAACCATTTTTCAAATAACTTCTAAAATCCTGAATACATGTATACAGGCAAAATCCTCTCTGTTAAATACACTTTAAAGTTTCATCACCATGTAATTTCTTAACTTCCTTTTGACTTGATTTGTCAAAGTTTAAAGCATGTCTTATGCACCAAATGTTTTGTTCCATTGTGGTTCTGGTGGACATATGCACTGGGGTTAGGTAAACTACAAATACGGACATACAATACCCACCCCCTTGAGCAAATCATTCCATCTAAATCCAGTGGATCAGAGATGCTCCAGGAATAAAAAAACTACCAGAGAAATAATGTATTGTCCTCAGCTGATCTCATCAAGCCTGTCAGAATCCAACCTGTTGGGAATCCCCTGCCATCTATCCACTGTATGCCTGCCGCCCTCCTGGTAGGGCAGCACAATGATAGATGCATGTAATATTTTGTATTTTCCATTCAACCAAGACCAGAATTAGAATAGTGTTCATTCATTTATCAGATAGGTGAAATGAATTACATAATATTTGTTTTTGTTTGTTTTCTCTGTTGGTGTGTAATGAGCATCCTAGCTGAATATTTTTGGAAGTTCATCTTATACGAGGCTTGTTCAGCAAGTAATAGGACAAGGCCACTATTTTATAATTTTTTCCACGTACGTAAAAGAGTATTATATTTATTTGTTGTATTTTACGCATTTTATTTTATGGTGCTTTATTAAAGCACATAATGTTTATTTTGCTATAATTTTTTTTGAGATTTCAGCATAAAAAAGCAGAAAGTTTATCAAGTGTACATTTCATTTAGAGTAGTAAACAGTTATCTAGGACCTCAGTGTAAAACTGGTGTAACTTATATATGAAATATAGAGATGCAACAGTATTACACTGAATGTCATCGTTGTATTTTGGTGTTGGTATTTTAACACATTCTACACTTATGTCACAATTATGGTATGTGAAGTGCCAGTTTAGTGCTAACATGTGATGTATGGTATATTTCCATGTAAGGATGAATTAACATACGAAGTATGGTATATTTCCATGTAAGGATGAATTAACATATGAAGTATGGTATATTTCCATGTAAGGATGTACATACACAGAGCAAGGTGCAGTTATATCAGGAGATTTAAGCTGTTAAATAAGTTAACTACATGTACATATGTTATTTTGCTTTATTTGATATATTATGTCAGTGCTATAAATTGTTTTACATTTCCTCATAAATTTTGTTTTCTATTCAAATATAAAGAGATTTGGAAAAGGAGAAATGTTGCTAAATATAGGTTTGGTAAAAGAGAGAAAGAGATAAAGAATGAATAGTTTTGTGTTAAATTTGAATTTCAGATTTTGAAGTGAACTTATCAAAAAGGATTTATATGAAAATTAGCCATTTGGAGACATTTACAAAATGTACCAGTTTAGAACAATGATTATTCTTTTTTCTTGAAAAAAGAAACTTTAACGAAAATTTGTAAAGGATAAATAAATGTTTCATAAAAATCTTTCTGAACTTAAGGTAGGGAAAGGGGATAGACAATTTTTTCTGAACTAGAAAAGGGTCTTGATTATGAATTAAAGTTTTCTTTATTTAACAAGATATAATTTTGTGTCAGTATGAATGAATTAAGTTTCTATTTAATGTACTGTTGTCCTGATCTGCTGAGAATCTTTTTTGGGATAATAAGTAGTGTTTGAGAAGTGTTTTTTTTTTATATAGAATATATAAATCATAAAAGGATTGAACCTCTAAATAGTGTTATGAAATGAATTATCGTATTTCAATTCTTCCTCTTCCTCACCTCCATGCTGATACAAAAAATAAGTGGAAATGTTGTTTCTTTATAAATGTTTCAGTTGTAAAGTAAACCATTTTACTGTAGAGATTAGGGGTATTTTTTTTCTTACACATCACCGGAAAAAGAATTTGTTAAAACCCATGGCTAAGATTTTCATAAATAACAGAACTGAAGTCACAAAGAAACACCCATGATACACCCAAGAAACACCCAAGAAACACCCATGATACACCCAAGAAACACCCAAGAAACACCCATGATACACCCATGAAACATCCATGATACACCCATGATACACCCATGAAACATCCATGATACACCCATGAAACACCCATGATAAATTGTATTGATTTCAGTAATTGTTTTTAAATAAATATATTTATTTATAAAATAAAAGTTATATTCTATGTAAGACAGATCATATTGATTCCAGTTTTAATGGTCTTGAAGGGCTCTCACTTCCATCCTTTTCTAACCATTAAAGTCATATAGAATATGTTCAGGCTTTTATTTGCAAACAGTTTTTTTACACTGCACTGAAGTCGACAACAGTAAATTTTTATTTTTGTTATTTGAAAAATGACTGTCTACATGCCATAGCATTTTTTCTGTAGTTTATGTTAAAAAGATAAGCTGTGTTTTTGTTGCCAATGATGTACGTCATATTATTTTTTGTACCATATCGATAGCACAGTGCATGCTATATTATCTATGCAATTTCATGTAAATTTATATATATGTGCAAGGTGGAGTTTTGTCTTTGTATCTTATTTTCTTAAGGATTTTAGTCAACTTAATTTTGTTTTTTTTAAATCATTTACAGCGTTATGGGATAAGAATGATAATTGGATTATCATGTGAATATGAATGACATTTCTGCAATGTTTGGACAAAAATATTTTATGGTGAGGGAACGGATTCAAAACTCATCTGTGTTAAGTCATAATTACACTGAACAGTTGTCCTTTTTGTTCTGTTCATCATGTTGCTCCAAAGATGTTTGTAAATATCAGATTACAGAAAAGGATAGGTTCTATGGTCACTTAACATATACTGAAATATGCTTGAATCAAACCTTTATGATGTTTGACCCATAATAAACTTTTTTTCAACCCTCAGTGAATTCAGCTATTTATATATATATAAAAAAAAAAATACTATTTTATAACAAAATATAGATAAATATAGATAATATAAGACAGTTTTACCGTGAGCTTTCCAACATATGGCAAGTATTAACTTTTAATCTTGCAAGATTTAGTAGATCTAAAGAGTAGAAAGAGTAGAAACCAACACATAGTTTTTCTGATTCAGACAATAAACAGAATAACAGTATAATATGTAATCATTCCCTTAGTTACTGCTGACAAAAAAAATACAGCCAAAAGTGAAAACTAACAAAATATGTAAATACGGTATTTATTTACCCCACCCACTTCATAATGAGGGAATGATATCAAAGTGAACATCAGCATGTATTGTGGGGGCTTCAGATTAGCAGTAAGTATTTTAAACAATTAGGTAAAATATGAAAGAGCTTTACTCTGCAGTTTTGAAGTCATTGATACTCTGTTTTTTTACCATGGTCAAAAGCTTTATAACAATTGAAATATCTTTGCAATGAAGTTCAGTTTAACCCATGTAAAAGCTGAAGAAAATATTTGGCTTGAGTGGGGTTTAAACCCATTCCATTCTTTGTAATTGTCTTAACCCAACACAGATTTATTCAGTTGGATACTCGTCAGAGTGCAGGTAAGGCATTATGGATCTATAAATACCTTAATTCTTATACCTTAATAGACCAAACTGTTGTTTTTCTTGGACTCTGTGGCCGCAATAGAAGATGTAGTTTCTACATTGTAATATGAAAGGGGTAGTAACCCTGTGTAGAGTTTTTTTTGCCAGGGGAGAGAAATGAAACAGATGTTAGTTGTTTTCTTTAATGTTTGTTTTTTTTCCCCATTTATTTAGATGTAAATATTTATTGATTAATGTGAAATGTTAATAATAATTCTTTGTGGCTAATGTGTTTTCAACATTATTGTATTTTTTGTATATCTATTAAAAATTCAGTCAAAAAAGTCGCTTTATGTGTTTGTAGGTGGAACAGAGAGGTTAATACTTCTTTTTAGAAGTAAAAACTTGATGAGGTTTATTTAAACATGTCCCATCATAGAAAAAGTATGTCTGTTTATTTTTTTAATGGTTAAGAGGATTCAATTATTTTGTTAAAGAGGCATTTAAAATGTTGCATCTTTCTTCATGTATTTTCATGTTGCTTGTGATACATATTGAAGTTAAATTGATGTATACAAATGTTATTATTAAAATGAAGAAATTGCTCATAATGTTTTGTGTTTAGTATACTTATTCCACTTGGCTTAATCTGCACCGTTTATGGCAATTCATTTTTGCTACTGCAGACAAACGATACATACCTCTTTGTTAAGGGCAGGGCGGTAGTTCAGTGGAAATGAACATTACTGGTAAAACAGTGATTACGAGTTTGATCCCCAACTCCTCCACTTAAACTACTATTTGTCTTATGGATGAGATGTTAAACTGAGGTCCCATATATCTGTGAATTGAGAAGAGCATCTTGCACTATCACTCACAATGGGAAGATTTTTTACATTCACTTTTGTGTATTAGACCATGTAAAATAGCACTCTTTGGATGACTAGTACAAATCTAGGGGGCACATAAACAATTTTGATAGAGGTAGAATTGAATGAACATGTATATGGCTTTTCTACCACCATTTTTTTGGGGGGTAGGGTGGGGGTGCATATAGATTTGCACTTGTCTGTCTGTCCGCTGTCCCACTGTCATGCTGTCACGCTGGTTTGTGTCACATGTAACTTTAAACAGTTAACTGCTAGAGCCATAAAACTTTCTAAGAATAGTTGTCAGCATGTGAAATCACGCACCTGGGTATTTTGATGCAAATTTATTGGAGACTGGCAGAGTTATGCCCCTGATTAAGCAAAAATTGCATTTTTAGACCCCTTAATGTTTAGGACAATGTTTATATGCACCTGTAACTGTACAGGATTTTTTTGTGACAATACAGCAGAATGAGGGGGCATCAGTGTCCTATGGACACATCTCTAGTTTTTGTACAATTGCATTGTATTTGCCATTGCACCCATAGCTCTGCCAGAAAATGTAAGGTTTTGAACATTTGTTCCTCACCTCTGAACCAAATGAGGAAGTAGTCAGTCACTTGCAGAGAAATTGGTTATTAGTAGACTGGTTGGATACCCAGGAAGACTGGTTAGTGGACAGACTGCCTGGATATGACCTTAGCTGTTAAACTGGCGTTGAACCCCAATAAAACTACACTAAACCATCTTAAATATTAATTTACTTAAGTAACGAATTATGGATGACACGGGCCGGGCTATATTTGGGGAGAAAAGGGACAATTTTCCAGACCGATTTGGATTATATTGATTTTTTTTCTTTTCTTTCTCCACATCCGTTATCTGTTAAGCCTTCTCAATACATATACTACATTAAATAACAATTTCTGAAAATGTAAGTAACAAATTATGTGAAGTATGATAAGGGTATCATCACACACAGACAACACACGCTTTTGGTATGGTTGATGGCAACATTGTCTCTGCGATGCAGAAAAAAAATCGAATCTTGTATATATTTGCATCAACTTAAAAACAGTCTCAACATTTTCTTAGCTTCCTTTTTGTTCTTTTTTTTTTTTAATTTTCTTTATTTTTTTTATGAAAATACCTAAAAGCTACTATTTCCAAATAGTGTTATTGTTTTCAATGCTGTTAATTTTGATAACTGATTTTATTAACTATATAAGAATATAAATTCTAAATTATTAGTAGATTAGTTTTTTTAGAATGTTTCTCCTATTCCGTAACAAATATGTTTCCAGTGTACATGGATATGTTTGATTAAAACTATTTTTTTCCAAAAAACAAAGATTTGCGTTTTATTTTAAAAAAAAATACAGTGGAACTTCCGAAAACCGGACCTTCTAAAAACCGGAACTTGACATTGAAAACTGAACGATTTTCTCGGTCCCAAAATTTCTCTTTCTGTTTTCTATGAAAATCATACTTCTGAAATCCGGAACTTCCTAATTCTGAATTCTGGACGATTCTTCCGTAAAAGTTCGTTTATTTCGATGCAATTTTACTTCCAAATACTGGAAAAAAATATAAAAAATGCAAAAGACAGACCTTAAATCGCAAACCCTGCGGCAAAAATTTCACGTCAGTATCTATTGTTTACCAATTAGCAGTGATTGTTTATTTTGACACGCATTAGAATGACAAGTTGTCAATTTATGATTGAAATGCAGCCAAAAATTTGATAATTAACTAAAGCGATGATTAGTCGATTAATAACAGGTGTTTGCTACAAGCAACTCTTTAAGGATTAAATTGTCATTGGGGTGTCTTAAAAAACGTAATTCATTAGCCAGCATCGGCCTAATTATAAGTTAGTCGTGTTTTCGCGTGGCAACCTTTCGCATATATGGCTCAAAAACACAATTCTTTTTCACACAGCCTCACAAGGGATACACAAGATTACAGTGGAATACAACTGCTTTCCATTATGTAATAGATTTTCAAAACTGCATCTTACATGTTTTTTTATAATTTAAGTTCATATTAAGGAGAAAATATAGGAATAGATAACACCTGGATTGCATTTTAAGAGTTAGACAGCATCAGATTAAGTTTTATTTTGGAGAAACAGAACATCAGATAAATAAAATTTAAATAAAATTCATTTAATGAAAATACTACTTCTTACTGAATCTTCACAAACTGATTTTTTTCCTACATATCTAACCTTTCGCCCCGCCACACTACATTCTATGTGTCGGTTTTTTCCTTTAATTGAAGGTAAAAACACGACAGAAAGAATGTGGCGCGTTTTCGCGTGGCGACCTTTCGCAGAATGAATGAATGAAGGAAGGAAGGAAGGAACGAAAGAACCGGAACGAACGAAGAACGAACAAACAAACGAACGTACGAACAAATGAATGGATGTGTTTCTACTTGCTGATTGCAACATATAACAACACATACACTATTTGTTTAACGGAAAAACGAACGAAGAAATGAAGGAACGTGATCACTTGATTCTAAAGTTCAAATCTTGGCATTGGCGTTTACGATAGTCCTTCTTCGCTCAAAGCCCTTTGATTAATATTTGACCTTCCAGTCATAGTTTTGAGTACATACGTAGATGTAGATCTGAAATCGTCTGTATCGTCCATAATTTGCAAAAACGAAACTTATTTTTTTAGGATAATAAAAGTTGTTTCGTAAGAGCTGTTACCTTGAAAAACAAACGAACAAAGAAACCATCAATAATCTTTTCATATATTAATTTAGGCGCTTGATACCTAAAGGTTAAAATCTAGGACATTTATATTTTTCACAAACGTGTTTGATTCATGGCTGCCAATATTAATGGACCATGACGTTATGATTGACAACACTGCAACCGTAACAATTGATTACTTGCTCTCGCGGCAATAATGCCATCGATTTATAACATTTCATCGTAGGCAATCATTCTTGACATGAGTGAAAGTGATTCAAGTGACAGTCCTGTTGAAGAAATAGACATCAAGGCAGTAAGGCCTGCTCCCAGAGCAAGAACAAGGCCTAGACAGAATGGGGTCAGTCCTGCAAGATCCCTCAGCCCCAACTCTGTCTTGAATGTTAGCGGGGACTCTGCGTCTATCAAACGATGTATTGATGTGAGTATCCTGCAGTATTTTGTTAATGTCATAGTAGTAATAATATAACAAAAAACAAAAAAAGACCAGCCAGATTTTCATTTTGATGCTCTGTACTTTAGTCGAGATAAGTTTTGGTTCTCTGATAATGGATGTGTAAGAGTCACAAAGGAACACATCATCGGTGACCCCCTGTACATATTCCGCACAACTACATTATGTACGGTAGATAAATAGAGTGAAACGGAATGGATCGAACGTGGGTTTCCGACGATGAAAGGAACATTACATGTTGATTGTGGTTGGTACATACAGTATTAAAAATTTTACATTTTTTTAGATATAAAATAAAACAATAACCAGTACTTTGAAAAATATTTCTTTGAAAGAACTGATGCAGCTGTTATGGTAGTAGGGATTTAGTTTAAAAAGAGAAAATAATTATACCAACAGGAAGAGTGATTTGTAAACGATTAGTTGGTTTCCTGAATTCAAACAGTTGGGGAATAGCAAAAGTCCAATGTAAAGTTTTTGATGTTTATTAAATCATAAATAATATTTGAATATAGAATTTTAGATGTTGCTTTTCCTAAAGATTGTTACTAACTGAGAGAGAAATACAGAAGTACAAGTACATATACAACTCAAAGTTCTAAACACAGGATGTTCTAAGACATATAAAAGAATCAAACACATTGTATCACAGGAAGTTACCATAAGGTGCTAATGAGTATATGTCAATCAATTGGAAACTGAAAGTGTTTGAAGATATAATATAATACTGAATGGAAGGAAATGGTAGGAAGGTCCTAATGATGACTGCCAATCATTCTGACCTTCCTTGAAATTGTTTGAAGTTTAATATCACCTAAAAATCTAAAGACATAAAATATATATGAATGTCATATATATAACAGATTTCTTCGCCACAAATGTATATATTTTTTTTCATTTATACATTGAAGCAATACTCTTCTGTCACAAGAATTAGAATGTGGCTTCTGGTGATTAATACCGACACACTGTTTATTCACAAATGAAAGTAAAAGGAATATTTCTGATCAACAGCATCAGTAAAGTCATAAAATATTGGTATATGGTATGGTTATGTGCATAAATAAGCCTTCTATCACTACTGAAAAAGATTTGTTCACATAAAATCACAGTAAATAGTAAATGATAAGCAGCATGATAAGCTTTGGTCGGTGACAGATTGTGCATGTTTGTACATACAGGGGGTGTTCTCGAAATAAAATCGACCATTTTGATTGCTGTCAAAAGTGGAATGAATGGTAGATTTGTGTGAGGAAGTGTATATAGCATAAATATTTCATCTATTATACTGTTAATTTTCAGTGATTTGTTTTAGAATTGATCTCAGTCAAAAACTGTTATGCCATCATGGATATAGATTTTCTTTTGTCACAGTTAGCAGAATTTAAGCTTTTTTATTTGAAGAACCTCTAAACATGTTTCTTACACATGCACGTTATAAATACACAGTTCAGGATGTTTTGAGAACCTCCTCAATTGCCTTAACCTACCTT
Source organism: Cyclina sinensis (assembly GCA_012932295.1). Lineage (NCBI taxonomy): Eukaryota > Metazoa > Mollusca > Bivalvia > Venerida > Veneridae > Cyclina > Cyclina sinensis. Next base: position 1,691,303 of record JAAONU010000019.1, read on the forward strand.
TCCTATTCTCCCAAAAGCTATCTGCTACTGACTAAAACAATGCACAGGATAAACTTAGGCTAAAAGGCTCATGAAAGTTCTCAGAGAATGCTAAAAAGTAACCCGGTTTTCAGAGAGCACACTTATGTTTGTTGAAAGATACTTGTAAATATTTCAGAATTCTCATTTTGAAGCCCTTATCAGTGAAAATCTCCTTAGATACCTGCTACTGCTTAAACAACTGTAAGCTTTAGTGTTACCAGAACTCAGACTGTACAATACCTTCTTTATAAATTGAATTGTGGTCAGATACATTTAGATGAAGTCAGCTGTTACCTGTTGAACTTTCATTCTCTACTGTGTTTTAAATAAAGAAAAATGCACTGTTGTCCATAAATATATATTGTTTTTATTTTCCTATAGAACTACAGCTCAGTCAACAGTAGTGTGTCACAGTTTCCATCAGTAGTACCACTCAATGTAGGTGGTATGAAGTATGTCACAAGACTGTCAACACTGAAAAAATATCCCGATTCCATGTTGGCCGCTCTATTCAGTGGCAGATATCAGGTGGACAAAGATGCTGATGGTAACTATTTCTTGGACTCTAACGGAATTCTGTTTGGTTATCTTTTAGAATTTCTCAGGAATGGTTTAGTGCCACCTAGGGAACAGTCGGTGGCACTGTACAGGGAGGCAAGCTATTATGGACTTCATGAACTAGTGGAGAAGCTGCAGTATATGCCCCCAGTTGTTTCCCTTTGTGTCAAAGAAGCCCATAAGTTGCAATTTCCAGGTTATGAAGAGATTAAAGAAAATGTGATAAAGGTTGCAATGGAGAATGCAACATTTACAAAGATGGGTGAGGTGATTATTTACGCCTTTAAGACAGAATTTGTACCCAAAGTACATACATTTAATCCAAATCATGGGTGTATTGTGGAATCAGCTCACATCAAGTGTGGACCATGGGATGCACCTGTGGATGAGGAGGTGTTTATAAAATGTCTTGAAAATGACCTTCTTGATGATGGCTTTAATGTTAAACCTCATGAGGGAAGGAAAAAATGCCGTTACTATCATGGACAAAGTTGTCAAAAATTTGTTTATAGGTTACTGATTATGCTCTAATGTTTTCTTTTTGCAGAAGACAATTTCAAAGGTGATAGTCATTTCTTTCATGACAATGTTTTAGACTAAAAAATAAACTCGTCGCTGTGTGACACCATATTAGCACATTTGAAGCAGCATTGTTTCAGCATAAAAATCAAAATGTATTTATATACTGATAGTATTGTATGGTTTACCCAAGACTAGTGTAGAAACAAACAGAAAAAAGTACTTATTTGGTGATTGTTGAGTTCAACACCTTCTATATTGTGAGGGAATTAAAAAGGTGTTAGACTAATGTTGTATGATGAACAGTGATTTTGAGGTGCCTCGGGACAGAATCAACAGTTAACTTCTGGCCATTTTGCATTACCACTTTATTGTGGGGTAGGTATGGGGGTGCATAGTCACAAAATTATGTGTTTTGCAAAATGTAGTACAGATGTACATGCCAAAGGGAGGAAACTGAGTTATCAGCAGATAAATTTTGGAACATAGTAATAAGTTACATCCCTTCTTTCATATTGGTACTACCATTACTACAACAGTTCCAGTTATGAAAGGATCTTTTTTTTGTTGAAAGTGAACCATTCTTTAGCTTCCAGGAAATACGTAAATAATTTTAGATACAGTTATTCAAGAAAAATTCATGTCTTTTAAACGAGGATCAGACATGAGTTTACATTTCATATGAACTTTTATCCAATGAGTTCAGGCAAACTGTTAATGAGGGAACTTCTGGCGAATTTAAAAGCATTATTCCTGGACATGTTGAATAAAAGTTTATATGAAATGTTAACATGTGCAAGATCCTTTTTATTACAAGACAAAAACAGCTATAATTTGGGGTTTAGCATTATTCATTTTAGACACATGTATATTGAAAGAAGGTATTACAAAATTTCTTGTAAAATTTAAAAATATATTGATAACTGAAATACAAAACTTCTGTATGAAATGGAATATCTATATGATAAAAAATCATGATGGTAAAATCAACAATTGATTTGTTGCAAAAAGTAAATGTGCACTGTTTTGTTGGCAGTTATAGTATACATGTGTAAAATAAAGAAGTCGTAATGGTGATATTACATTATAAACAATATTTTGTCATCTGATAAAATATAATCTGAGAGGGTAACATTTCTTGTCCTAACTGTCTAGCTGAAGTATAGTTAAAGCACAGTTTGTTCAACTTTGTTGTAGAGCACTGTGCTCAGAGGCCAGTGTTTGAACTCCTTTAAACCCAAGTATGAACTTCTTTATTTTTCTGTAACATCAAGAAATTTCATGCTGTGTTTAATTTTGGTCAGAAACATTGAACCAACATTACACCCTTTTTTGAAGCAGTATTGAACTTAAATATATTGCATATATTATAATTACTTTTTTTCTTGATATTTTTTGTATTTCATCATTATAGTGTTCTGAGGTTAACTTTTCTTTCAATTTTTTTACAGTAACTGCGTGTTCTTGTCAAAAGATGCTAGTTTGAAATTTTGCTTTCTTTATAAACATTGGGGATAACACAGGTTCTTTTTTGTGTTTTTTGTTGTGTATTATTCTTAGTTCAAGAATTTCTTTGTAAACATTTTCACTTTACCCAAACACGTATTGAGTAACTTAGGGTGGAAACATCTCCAGCATTGTTACCCTCTCTTATGAGACACCAGTTGTAGTATAAGTTTAACTTACTGTTTATTTCTGTTATTAAGTCAAAGTTTTAAGATTTGCTCCTAGAATGCTCTTTATTGTTGTTAGTTTAGTAAGTTTTATTTAACTTGTATGTTTTTTGTTATTGTCCAGATAGCTGGTACTAATATTTTTATCCGTATTTATTTTGATTTTGATATTTTGTTGTTATTGATATCTTGATATTTCATGAACTTTGTCCACAAATGCTTATTCACTTTTCAAGGAACAAAGTAACTTGTAATTGACTGCAGCAGCATTGAAGGGACATACCGAATTATGCAATAAATCGAATATACTTAATGAACTGAAAAGTACATGTAATTGATAATGTACAGAAGAAGGTATATTCACTAAGAAAGTGTAATTTGTAATAAGTCACTACCCACCCAAAATGGTACAACAGCTCTATCCAATGACAAATAATTCAGTTTACCTACTGTATCTGTAAAGTTTTGACTTAAAGCGACTGACTCACAGAATTTAGCTGAAAAATTTTTTTCTTTAAAATTTAAGAGAAGTTAATATACTATGGAAAAAACATAATATAATGCTTCAATACACCATGAAAACTGAAAAAAAAAAGTTTTGACTTAACCAGGTTTTGAACCAATGACCTTTTGGTCAGTAAAATATAGTGCGACGATCTACATCACTGAGCCACGGAGGCTAGTAATTGAATCTCGTCACAATTAGTGTTATAACTTAAGTATCTACCCCATGACTAATGGGGTAAATTTTTTGCAGATACAAGTGTGTAAAACTTTATATTTTGATGTTTTTTTGTAACAAAAAATGAGTCAGTCACTTAGTTTACATATGTTCTTCACAATAACAGCAAGAATTTCAAGATGTATAAACATTTTCTTTTTTTTCATCATCGGCCCATCTGTGAGTCAGTCGTTTTAAGCCTGTAAGTGAGGGAATGAGTTGCACAGTATTTTTCACATTTATTTTGAAGGAAATAGAATGATTTAAATCTTAGGGAGTGCCTCTTTATATACTTAACCTTTTACAGTGTCATAAATAAATAAACCACTGTAACTTTCATAAACCTCAGTGTATTGTACACTTTGATCTTTAGCTGAAAGCTGTTTAGTTTATCATAAAGAATTATTTATTAAGAAAGGTGTAGATAAAGAAAATTTATGAACTCCAATCAGTTGGTTCAAACGTAAATTTGATGAATATACATTCAATCTGAAAATCAGATATTTGACTACAAGTATTACTACTTGAACAAGATTGTGGCAAACTGAACATTGTAGATATTGGATAATTTTGGTCTGTGTTCCATATGGGCTGGTCCTGGTCTGTATCCCATGTGGGCTGGTTCTGGTCTTAATCCCATGTGGGCTGGTTGTGGTCTTAATCCCATATGGACTGGTCCTGTATATCCCATATGGGCTGGACCAGGCCTGTTTTCATATGGGCTGGTCTGTATCCCATGTGGGCAGGTCCTGGTCTGTATCCCATGTGGACTGGTCCTGGTCTGTATCCCATGTGGGCTGGTCTGTATCCCATGTGGGCTGGTTCTGTTCTGTATACCATATGGGCTGGTCATGGTCGGTATCCCATGTGGGTTGGTTTTGTTCTGTATCCCATATGGACTTGTCCAGGTCTGTATTCCATATGGGCTGGTCCTGGTCTGTATCCCATGTGGGCTGGTCCTGGTCTGTATCTCATGTGTGCTGGTATTTGTCTGTATTCCATATGGGCTGGTCCTGGTCTGTATCCCATGTGGGCTGGTTCTGGTCTTAATCCCATGTGGGCTGGTTCTGGTCTTAATCCCATATGGGCTGGTCCTGTATATCCCAGATGGGCTGGACCAGGCCTGTTTTCATATGGGCTGGTCTGTATCCCATGTGGGCTGGTCCTGGTCTGTATCTCATGAACTGGTCCTGGTCAGTATCCCATGTGGGCTGGTCCTGGTCTGTATCCCATGTATGCTGCTATTTGTCTGTATTCCATATGGGCTGGTCCTGATCTGTATCCCATGTGGGCTGGTTCTGGTCTAAATCCCATGTGGGCTGGTTCTGGTCTTAATCCCATATGGGCTGGTCCTGTATATCCCAGATGGGCTGGACCAGGCCTGTTTTCATATGGGCTGGTCCTGGTCTGTATCTCATGGACTGGTCCAGGTCTGTATCCCATGTGGGCTGGTGTCCTGGTCTGTATCCCATGTGTGCTGGTCCTGGTCTGTATCCCATGTGTGCTGGTCCTGGTCTGTATCCCATGTATGCTGGTATTTGTCTGTATTCCATATGGGCTGGTCCTGATCTGTATCCCATGTGGGCTGGTTCTGGTCTTAATCCCATGTGGGCTGGTTCTGGTCTTAATCCCATATGGGCTGGTCCTGTATATCCCATATGGGCTGGTCCTGGTCTGTATCCCATGTGGGCTGGTCTGTATCTCATGTAGGTTGGTTGTGGTCAGTATCCCATATTGGCTGGTCCTGGTCTGTATCCCATATGGGCTGGTCCTGGTCTGCATTCTGGTTTTGGTTAGCACTGGTGACAATGAAAAATCAAACACCAACCAGCAAAGTAAAGTTTTAAACTTTGGTTGGAATCCTGTCTCCTATTAAGGAAATCAGGATAAAACCAGGAATTTCTGTGCAATTAAAATTCAGGTAATAGTTCTATAAGACATGATTTTAGTTTCATTTCAAGGGAGGCTGCCATTAATTACTTAGAAATATCATGTTTGTTGTTCTTCTTGTTATCTGTGTAATATATTTTTTATCTTTAAAACTTCTTTTATTTCAAAGTGCAAATTGTTGTTCAACTGTCAGTCCTTATTTTGGTAGTTTATTTATTACAGATAAAAATAAAAACTATCCTCCAGATTTTCTTGTCCAAGTTTCTGTCCCCCTCAACCCCACTTCATACCACACCTCATACCACACCTCATACCACAGGGACCTGTGTCTGCAGAAATAGTTGAGAGCTGTGACTGTCTCTCTTAGTAAACCAGATCAAGTCTATTTACAGCATAACCTATTTCAATTTTGTGAAATCGAAAATAACTATTGAAGCAGGCATTCTCTGAATATCCTGGATAAATGTTCGAAAAATTTGCTGGTAGTTGGCATATAGCTACATGAAAATTGGGATATTTGGAAAATGCTTAGTCTTGATAGCACAACTGATGCAATGGGTTTTAAATTCAATAATACATTAGAAATTCAAAGACTAAAAATTGGGCTAAGTAAAGAATTCAAAGAAATCGTAACATTTAAGTAAGCTTTTATTTTTACCATAACTACAATTATACACTGTAAGATGTTTTTCAATAAATTCACAACATTGACATTCAACTTTTCATCAGAAATTGAAACAGCATATGACAGCTAAAATGCATACATATTGCACATTACTGGACAATAAACAACATACAGCCTATATCAGCACACCAGCAGGTTTGTGGAAACATTTATCAACCCTTACCCTGGTAAACTTTTAAAGTGGACTTGTCCATCAAATATCATTCAGTTTAGACAGTACCATATATTATCTTTAGGAATATCAACTGTAAATTTATTGCTAAACAAAGCAGACTATGAGCAGACAGCAAAGATCTGCAAACTGATCACGGTCTAAGCTTGTTCCAAAGACAAATTTATTGTTACAAACATGGCAGAGGTCAAAATCCATGAGATTCTTTAGTCAAAATGATTTTTGACAGTGAAGACATTCAACAACAAGAAATCAGTAGAACCGATGGATGCTCCCTGAATAAATGCCAATTCCAAAAGGGCTATTGTTTAATATGTATTTTTTTTAAAGTATGAAAAATAAAAAAGGGGAATAACTCCTAAATTATGCAAAATAGAGTTATGATTCTTGTGCATTGTACTGCTCATCAATGAGATCTATCTACTTATAAAGTTTCAAGTTGATAACTCTTATACTTTGTGAGATATGCCCCAGACAAAAAATAAGTATGAGACATTTCAAAAGGCATTAACTCAAAAATTAATAAAGCAAGAGTTATGGTTCTTGTGCATTGCACTGCTCATCAATGAGATCTATCTACTCATAAAGTTTCAAGTTGATAACTCTTATACTTTGTGAGATATGCCCCGGACAAAAAATAAGTATGAGAAATTTCAAAGGGCAATAACTCAAAAATTAATAAAGCAAGACTTATGGTTCTTGTGCATTGCACTGCTCCTTAATGAGATCTAACTACCTATGAAGTTTGGTCTTGATATCTCTCATAGTTTTTGTGAGATATGCTCCGGACAAAAATTATGACGGACGGACAAAGCGGCAACAATATGCTCGCCCTTCGGGGAGCATAAAAATAAAAAAATTCTTTATTTCACATGCTGTAACAGACTAACTAACTGTACCACTTTCACAACTTTGGTTTGTTCCACTGGTCCCAGGAATTTAACTAGCACCCTAAGCAAGCATGTAAATGAAAATTATAATGTAGATATAAGATATGCTATTAGTTTATAGTTGAGGTTTCTATTCAAACATACATGAGTATATTTAGGGTTCCAGTTATGTTCCTGGTATCTGTGGTTTATTCCTGGTAACTTCATTTTACAGACATTATCTATTACATTGGTCCTGTTTACTAACAACAACAACAATAAATATACAGTAAAACTTTGTAATCTTAAGCATCAGTAATTGGAGAACCAGGGATAACTTGGTGTCACTATTTAGCCTTACAAAATTTCTCTAGGAAATAGATTTTAAGTTTAAGTGATATACTGTCGAATATATTACGATGTCAAGTTGAGATGCATACATGTAGTAATTTAATCATGAAGGCCATACGCCTGAGTGATGAAATAATTATGCATATGAACGAGATTGATCAGGAAAGACAAATTTGCAAATAGTTGAAAAATAATCAAAGTTCCATTGGTTTTATTAATAGAGTTAAAAAATAAATTATATTTCTAGTTTAACAATAAATCTCAAATATCAAACACTATTGCCATGACAATATAAACATGTATATAAATATTATATAGAATTAGAAAACAAAAAACTTTAGAAATAATAAAAGGAATTTCATCACATAGGTTAAAACACTAACCATTTTTAACTACAGTCCCAACTGCCAGATTGGCTTACTGTTCATGACAACCAATGCTTAACATGATCTGCTGCCACACTTATGACATGCTTTCAGTATGTTCTCTGTATAAGACTGCCAGCATCTTGACTGAACAGTAACAAAGGTTTTGAAATAGATGAACACATTTTCAGTCATGAGGTAATTTCACTGAACTACTGTGAAATTTAAAATCATTTAAAATCATAAATTTCAAATTTAAAAACATATCAAAAGAATCTTTAAATGTAACTTTATTTAGAAAAAATTGTACATTGACTTCTCATGCTTTATGCAAAAAATCGAGTGATTACAAAAAATATGATAGATATATTGTTAACTTACAAAAATAATATTTCCAGGCCCAGTTTAATCTTGACTGTTAAGTGTCTTTTTTTTAACAAAGACAGATGTTCAGTGAGAAGCGTAAATCTTGCATTTAACAGCATTTTTTATCAGTTTTACAACTCATAAATAATATGTATTGCCTTTAAAAGACTTTTTTCTGCCTACCGTGAATTTTTTCTTGCTAGGGACTATTACAGTTGAAAAAGGTATCAGTTATGCATAAAAAAAAATTTAAAAGTTTTTATCCAAGTCCCTCAGCAGAATTCAAATCAATTCAAGCCCCAACAAGGGGTTCCAAACCCACTGGGAGATTTCTATGAAATAGTTTGAATAATATTTATTAGAATATGCAATCTGTCTGTATTTCCATTAAATATTCATAAAAAGATTTTGACCAATGGAAATACATGAACTGAATAAATTGCACTGTAACAAATAAATAGTTCACAACATTAAATCTATCCTATCAACCCTCATCATTTGAACAGCGCAGCCCCTGATCCCTGTTTCCTTTTGTCAGCTACTGCGATGATGTTATCTTTTATTTTTAGCACAGCGTTTACAATACTCTGCTCCTTATCTGTATGTTGTATTTCATGACCCATACCTTCTAAACGTGTCAAAATATCTTCAGAAAATCCATCTAAAATAGAAACTTAGTCATTTCAAAACAGCAAATAACAGTATAGGACAGAACGATGTCCTTATTTACAGCCATTGTTATTGTTAATAATGTTAAAGCATATTAAGACTATGGTTGCCATATTCATAGAAATTTCATTTACTCCATTAATACGCAAAGATTTCTGTTTCAGCACTGTTACTTAATGTTTTACTGTTGTGCAAGACTCCAAAGGATTTGCCTCTACAATGACAGAGTTCTAAATGGTAGAGATAGTTAAATATTAAACGATTGTAATACAAACCTCTAGTAATTAAGATTATATTACATAATAACAACATCATTCTAAAATATCTATTGTACATAACAGTTCAGTACGGTCAACCATGTACAAATTCATTTTAATCTCAAACTAACTTAACCAGAACTGGTTTTTAAATAAAAAATGTTCTTCTATAAACATGTAAGGAGTGAAACCACAAAAGTATATTGGCTAATAATATTGTTTTTTTACATACATATATCAAGTCCCAGGATTAAATTTACAAGTAGAACTTAGTTTAACAGGAAAGATGTCTTACTAATGATCCTTATTTTAACAAAACCATTCCTAAGTTTGATTTTTTAAACCAATGAACATGTTAGAAACTTAGTGCAGTAATTTTTTCAATGATATTGCATAAAATATAAGAAAGGCTTTTTCATGAAGAAATGACCTGAATATGAACCAAGACAAGAAAACATTGTTTAACAGTGAATAGAACATGGTTCAATCATTATCCTATCAGTACATTTATCTTTTTTATATCAATAAAATCGATGTGGTACTGGGACTTTATTAACATCTATGAAGTGATTGCCTTTATCCCCTACAGCTTCATGTATATGTTGTAAATTTATACTGACACACAAAGGACACACACTGATTACCGGTAAACCTCATGAACATTTTGGCTTTGCATTTCTCAACTTACTAGTCCACTCAAATCAGTTATGATGCATAATGAACTAATAAAGTGCTTGAATGACACCACCTTTACTACCATAAAATTTATAACTGAAATGCGCCATTTTTTGCCACAATTGATATGTTAGTTTTTACTCTATATATATGCACAAGCAGTTCTAATATTAACTTTTTTTCTCTCTAAATACCATTAATATATGATAAAAAATAACTATAACATGCACATTCAAACAATACACATGACTATAACTATTCATAAATGAACCAAAGTTATGATGTATCAAAATTTTATTGACAATCCCTCCAATTTACTTGATTCATCACATCAATACTGTACATGGTAAATGTATACACCCTTTACTAGATACGGCTTTAATTAAATGTGTAAAAATATAGATTTCAACACCAGAGTTTTACCTTCTGCCTCTACTACTTTGGCATCTGGATTCTGTAACTGACTGTGTACTCTAGGTGAAGATATGGCTCTCTCCAAGGTCATACCAAAGGTCAAATTGTTCAGCAATGTCTGTGCAATACCTGCTGGGCAATGATGAAATACAGGACTATTTAGACAGATTGCCATAATACCTTTATAACATTTAACTCTCATTATCATTTTAATCAAGAGAGACAGGGGAAGTGGACATGGTCTTATGGGCCTTTCCATGCAAAATCTGAAAGGCCACTTTTGTGTTTACCTGCCTTCAAGAAAATTCTGAATGCTAGTCACTTGAGTAAACAGAATGGTTCTACAACCTACGTTGTGGGATCTATAAATAATGAATGTTATAGAAACCTTAAAGGGGCTGTGCTCCAGATGACAAAAAAAGAAAGTTTTCTTGTATTATAAATTTCTTGTAATATTTATGAATAATGCTTAAAAAATAACTTACTGACAAAAAATAAGTCAAATAATTACATTATAAATTGATTTTTTTGCCTTTCAAAGTGCTATACCGTAACACGACGGTATAACTATATCGTATAAGATTTAAAGTAAATATCTGTCATATCACATGCGGCGATGGTGGTGACAGTAAAAGCGTTGGAAATATTTTGTTAACATGAGGGTCCAGAGTTCAAATCAGGCTGGAGTGAAAATATTTTTTTTATTCTATTTTGACTTTTATAATCAGTTTTGAAGTAAAATATTATGTTGTTATAATCTCACGGCATCTAAATATATAATTTATGAAAAAAATTTTTTTATGACAAATCTGGAGTACAGCCTCTTTAATGTAATATAATTTGTAACAAAACCTTTGAGCGTTTTAAAAAGTGGGATACAGGAAATGTTTAAAAAGTTCTATCCAATTACAGAAATGTCCTACCTCAACTGAACAGCCTGTTAGAAACCAGTGAAAGTTTTTCTAATCTTTTTCTATGATTAAACAGAGAACTTTCAGTTCCTGGGCTTATCACTGTTTTTTAAGAATGTATATTAAAATAAAATAATAATAATATATATTAAAATCATATACATGTAGAAAATCCTGGTTTCTTTCAAACAATGAGAAGTTTAAATGCAGAAAACTTTAATGTAATTAACAATGTTATTGACCTTGCATGCTCTAAAGCATAAAGCTTGCATGAAATTAAGCAGCTGTCATGAAGCAATTTTTTTTATCATTTAAAAGCAATGCAAAAACGAAGCAAAAATGCAAATATTCAGTCTAGAGTTACTTCTACTTCATCTGACTCCTGGACCCTAAGCATAACTGGGCCCTATCGTACCTGCACAAAAGGTCCACAATATATGAAGTAGGCAGAATTCAAGATTGCTTTTTATCAAACTGCTAATTGAATATTTGTAAATACTATGAAAACAACATCCTTTTTCACCAAACCAACCTTGTGTAAATAAATGTCTAAATGTATATCATACTGGACCTGTAATAATTCTAGACCCATTGGCTCCTCCACACACCATACGTAGACCACATAGATGACCTGTCTCATAAACTACTGTCGGTGACATACTTGACAACGGTCGCTTTCCTGGATATATCTCATTCTAAACAAATATTCAGTAAGCAACATGTAACTTATCTTAATACATGCAACAAATTGTTTTTCTGATTCAGGAAAGAATACCTGATTACCATGTTCAATATGGATAATAAAGTGACTCCATTTGTCTGACTATTGTTATCAAGATCAACTGTTACCATTTTATTGAATCAAACATTTTGAAACATTTATAATTTTTGTGTAAAACATTCCCTACAATGGACCTGCAGTAAAATGGAACATGTTTTAGTCAGTGTCAAAGGGACATTTATTCTTATCAAATTTCACTTTCAACACATCATGAAAGACAACATTTTTGAAAGCTGCAGTTTTACATTATATATTTTTTCAAGGCTTGAAGCATTTACTAACCCATTTTCAACTGAATACTTTCTATACTGTATTACAGAAATAAAAGACCAATCAAAATTGTTTACCAGTACACTTCCCTGGTCCGGTTTATTGAAGTCTGCCATTTCATTGTTGAGCAGTATTCCTGTATCTGTCAACACCATACTGCCAAACCATTCATTTATTGTTCTAAAAAATAACAAAATTTGTGAACCACTACAAAATAACAGTGTCGCTTTCTGATAAATAAAATGCCTACTTTTCAAAATGACTTGTTAAGCACATTCAAGGATATTACATTGTGTATGTTATAACAACCCAAATAACTCATTTATGGCAATTACTACTTGAAACTGCTTGGAAAATATCAATTTAATACTTAAGTCTCACCTATATATACCTGGACTGTATTTATGATTTATAAAAAGTTTGTGTGTATTAGTCTATGACCACTGTGGCAAAGCCAAAATTTTTTCGAGGAGCAAGGTTTGAACAATCTTAGTAGAGGTCCATCAGACTATGTTTTGTGCAAAATATTAGAACTCTGGGCCTTATGATTTCATAAAAGAAATTTTCTATAGATTTTCCAATGTACTTCTTTGTTTCCTCAAGTGACCTCAGTGACATAATTTTAACAAACCTGAAAGAGTTCCACTAGACAATGACACATCAATTTCAGAGCACTGGACAAGTGAATTATGAATTTTTTTTTTTTGAATATTTTTTATTCTTGTTGCCATAGCAACCACAGGTCTGCATGGAAAGGACTTCTTAGAACAGCACTGGAAAGTTTCATGCAGTTATCACCCCTGCTTGGTTTCATCAAGTTTGAAAGAGTGGTTTAGAAGATTATATAAACAATATATAACTGGGCTTGTCCAAACAGTGATGGCCAAGATTGTGTTTTACTTTTTTCGAGGTCTGCCAAATTAATTTGAGTGACAGACCAGAACTCTGACGTATGACTGAAATATACAAGTGTTCTAGGAAAGCTATGACTGTTTCTGCAAATGGTTGTAACATAAACACTTACGTAGTTACAGAAACCATAAGTTCTGCTGTATCTATAACCGATACATGAGCAGTTCCTTTGTCTTCCGGCAATCCCACTAACTTGCGGTAGAAGCTGGCATCCATTGTGACATTTGACGTCTTGTTTCGTAATCTTGATGCTTCCTCCTTACTGTAATCATTAACAACACAATCCAATGACAGGCAGAATTTTTGTTTGCCTTTTGGTTTTTATTGTAACAAAATACTTAACTTATAAATTTTACAAGCCCAAAATGCACTCAGTGTAAGAGAATTTCTTTTTGTAGCATTAGAAATGAACAATTTTACCAGGAATGCTGAAATGGATAAAGTTAAGGACAGAAGCACTGAACAAAAGTTTACAATTAATATCTTTCTTTTTTCACAACTATTAATGTAATGTACACATATATTATTCAAATATTGTCTTCATTCAATTTTTTTTCTATCTGTTGATGTTTCTTGGTGATACTGGCTGCTTGTAAAACCAGACCATCTTTATGAATTTTATTATTTGAGCGATAATACAAGATACAGAAATCATCCTGTTCCAGAGATACTCCTGGTTCTTCTACATGCTAAATTATAAATACAAATATATGGAACCTTTTTAAGTGTTAGTGGAGATCAGGAAATCAAAATAATGACCCGTTGACAATAAGTTAAGTGCGGATCAAACTGGACTTGACGACAAGTTGAGTGCTATATTTAGCATTTCCATTGCTCATTCTGCTGCTTCTTCTTTTCGTAGATATAAAATGAATTCCTCCATTTTTTACTTACCTGATCATTACACTTGTAGCATTCTCTATGACCTTAGTATTAAACTTCGGGTCACCAAGTAGTTCACGCTCGGCATACCCAAACTTGAATGCTTCCAGGATCCTGTGATATGATACATCATCATGTTTCAGAGTGTAAGGCTCCAGAAAGTTCATGATCGACAGAAGTACGGGTCCACTACCAGGTGCGGGCACAGATTCTATTGTATAACCTGTGAGCAATATGAAATAAATTAAATAAAGCAGGAACATTTAGTGAGACCTCATTGGGCAAAAGCTTTCATGTATGAAACAGTACATTCTATATATAACAGTTCCCAATAAAGAACTTAGTATTTTTCACTTTCTCTGAAGATCTGCATATTGAAAATACAGCCACAGTTTATGGTAATAAAAGGTATCACTCACAGTCTGATACTGTAATTCACATCCTTCTGTCTGATTATGGTAACCTCCTGGAGGTAAACTAATAAATATTTCATATATTCATGAATTCATGCAAAAACTAACTGCTTTTTTAAAATGATATTTATATTCTAATACATCTCTTTGATTTATATTTAGGAACTTCAAAATCTTTGCCAATCAGGTAAAATAACTCAGACTGCAATTATTTCAAATTGACATATCTCTGTATGTCCATAGGATAAAATGTATTTAACAAGTCCTGAGTGACCTGAAAGTTGTTGTTCTGAAAGGTTAAAAAACATATACATGCCATGATAAGTTGTCTTCACTACATCCCTTATTTCTACACTGTAAGTGGCTAAGTCATCTTTGGACAAAGAACCAGGTGTGCCAGCATTGCTCACCTGAAGAAAAAAAATTAAGCAAAAATACAACTTAAACAATCCATCATATCAAACCAATAAAAACAACCTTTAAGCAATAGATGATCTCAAAATGAAAATGTTTCTGGAAAAAAAGTCTGTTTCATCCATACTCATAATGTCTTTATCTGCATATACTGCACTCAGAAAAGGCTAATTGAGACCTTCTTGGACTAAAATCTGATAAATAGAGACTATTTCCTTTATTTTATATTCCTTTTATAATTCCACATAAATCAGATTAAATTTTGACACAGAGATTATCACCATGTAATCAAGGGAGCTGAAAATAACAAAACACGTCTTTCAATGGAGTAGTAGAGAATGTACAGTAGAGAAATAAACATAAAACAAGAATAATATACGACTCAGAAAAAAAACAACAACAACACACATACCTCTTTAACAATACTGTCAGCTAAACTTCCCAGGTAGAAACTGTTGGAACCATCCTCTGCAATCTTATCAAGGGTGTCAGCAAGGTCTGGCCTTACAACTATATCCCCCTCTTTCTTAAAACTTTTATCCAGATTTGTATAAAATGGAGCCAGTTTTGACTGCATAAATGCCTCTTTCTTAAACTTTGGACTTCTGAAGACAAAGTCTGAAAAGGGAAACAGACATTACAAGTTTCTCTCTCAAATATATTTTCATCGCTCTAACTTGTGACTTTCAGCTGAATTACATTGTTGACTGGAATCATTCCATGTCTTACTATTGTCTGCTTCTTCAAAAGCAGTGTAACAGGTTTCTAATGAAGATGATATTTAGTGGACCATTCTGAATGGCCTTTAATAAAGTTAAATGCCCTCTAACATACAAGGTCATATTGGACCAACAGTTTACCTAACTACTGTTTCTGGGAAGGACTAGTACTAGACTGCCATTCTCCATAACAAACCTTATCACATAAGGATAATGGTGGCAGAAAGCTACGATCAATGTAAACAAGTAACTATAAACTTACACTGAATGACAAAATTTATCAACAGCTCAAACATGTTCATTATCTAACTCACCAGTGTGGCCAGTCAAGTGAAAGCCTTTTCTTGCAATATCTGCTGCTGGACTGACAACTGATTTCCATGGTAACCTGAATATGACAAAGATAGCTTATACAATAATCTTTATAACTTAACTACTTTCTTTGCACTGTAATGAATACAGGTGAATAAAAGCTATTTTATATAACAGCTGATAATTAGATAAATACACAACAGAGCCAGGCGATGAGGTAATAACTGGTCTGCTGATTTCATAATATCCTAAGGTAAATAACAGATGTACAAAACTAACACTGTCCTCTGTATGTTCCAGTGCCCCTTTCTTTTGTTTTAAATCTGATCATATAATTATCAATTTATTTAATAAAAAAGCTCTTTGTACAAAGTCCCAAATACAACCTGACCAAACCAAATATAATTATGATTTTTCAGCCTAGCCCAAAAACTGATCTTCATTCATGTGAGCCTATTAAACACTCAACATATGTATGATTTTTATTTCTATATAAAGCAACACATGTATTAAGAATGGTAAACACAAATGACATGAAGTGAAAAGTAGCCTGAAGCGAGTAAATATACCATGTAACCTCTTAAGTGTCTACCTAAATTTTCTTCGGAAAAACCAGGACTACATCCCTATTTTCTATAACCTGTCAGAATTAGTCAAACTTATTTGCAACAATCTGGGAAAATATGGAGCTTATTTTGTGTTTGGCAATATCTCCATTCAAGTTAATAATCAATTAATTAATCTATCAATTAATGTGATTAATACTGCCTAGTCTGAGAAAAAGAGGGAACATAGAATGCGTCACATACATCTATACGTATTGGTGATATATACGTATTGGTGACCTATACGTATTGGTGATCTTGCACACCAAGTTTCAAATTGATAGTCCTTGAGAAGTTTGAGACACAAGATTTTGCTATGACCGACTGTAAAACCACAAAGCAGGCATTGGCGTGCATGAAAAACATGTCACACACATCTATACTTACTGGTGAACATGAATCCAAGTTTCAAATTGATAGTCCTAGAAATGTGGTTGCAGATCATGTTACAAGATTTTGCTATGACGGGCCATTAACCGCAGAGTGGACATTGGAGGCCATAACATTATTTTTTTCATTTCTAAATCTTATTTTTCACAGTATTTTCCTAAAAAAAGTTAAAAACGTATTCAGAGATGCAAGTTAAAACAACAACAACAACAACAACAATCAAAGCGCTGAGAGCACTGGAGTTGTTCGGGATCTGTAATCTAGGTGTTTGAAAGCCTACTGTATTCTCTGAGAACTGTAATATTCTCAGTTAATCTGGAACAAGAGCTTAACTTTCAAAGTCAATCAACCCTGTAAGGTATTGAAAACACTGTTTTGCGCTTTAAGCACCACTTTGTGATATCATTTCATCTGTGAAGAATATCTGGCTAAGTTACATCAAAATCCTGTGAAAAATGGCTGAATTACAGAGCGGATGTAACTGTTTTTTCATAACTGAACTGTTTTTCTGTAACATTATCATTCATAATTGATACAGGCCACAGAAAGAAAAACAAACATTAGATTTAGTTCTTTTATTTATAAAACATTACAGTCAATACAATTCGTTGAATTATAATTATTATCAGGTTTACAAGACATTACTTCATACATGTACCATATTTCAAAAGTCTCAGCATTGTGGATCCTAACAGGAAGATTTTGAAAAATATGTCAATGTGTAACACCTGACCAAAAAGACGGAGCCAAAAATGACCACATGGACTCAGTTTAACAATCTTGGCAGAAGTCAATAAGGAAATCCTTCATGCAAAATCTAAGAACTCTTGGCTGTACAAGAATTAAAATAATATTCTTTTACGTTAAACATATGAAATGGGCTGTACAAGAATTAAAAAAAAATATTCCTTTAGGTCAAACATATGAAGCCCTGGGTGGAGACAAAAATAATAAAAAGTAATATTCTAGATTTCAGATTTCGAAGCCTTATGTTTTTGATATAAAGATTTTTAAGTTTGCTTAAAAGTCTATTTAAAACATGTAACCACATAGGCTGGAACAAAAAATAACCTATCTTAAAAAATCTTAGTAGTGGTCCAATGCTATTTACAGTATGTATGCTTAGAACTATAAGCCTTGTACTTTCATACAAAAGCTATTTTCAAGATTTTCCTAAATATTTCTATATAAAACATGTGACCTCCAGGATGGAGGCAAAAGTGAACACGAAAAATAATAAATGAATTCCACTACAAATTTCACAGTACAAACTTTTAATCTAAGGGCATACAATGTAGTTTACAAAACATTCAAATATAAAATCTATTCTATGCAGAGCCAACCTCACTCTTTAATTAGGAATAGATTAAAAATTATACGGTTTCATTCATTTGCTAGAATTGCTTTATGTAACTTTTTGATGCAGTCATTAACTTTCGGTTTGAACTTCCAATGGAGCATTGCTGGACAAAATCTTTAAAATCTAACCAATCAATTTGTATATTACAAATAACCTCCCTTGTCTTATGGATGAATGCGGAGATAGGCAATGTAACAGACAAAGAGACCTTTTTCATTTTTGATTGCTTTGACATTTAATGGGAAAAAAAACCTTAGCTGGCATGAAAAATATTTTTGTGTTTTCTTCAATACAAGATATGACTGTTTTATTATTAAGTCTTTGAATTTTAGTGTTGAATTTCCTTTTTCAAAAAGAACAGAGTGCACTCTATTAATACTAACTGGCTTGTTTTTCAAGGATTGTGCAGGTTAGTGTCCAGATAGTCAAACCAAGCCAAATATATACCAAGATCTAGCACTTAAGGTGACGAATACCACCAGATACCGCCTTGACACAGTAGTTTCTTAATATATGATTTGTCTGCAATAATATTAAACAACTTGGCTGAAAAATTCAAAAACAAACTTCTGGGGTAAGTTAAATCAGCAGTATATTCAACCATATGAATAAACACATACAATTTAACCATCCTGCAAAAAACTCGCCAGAATACAAACACTACATGCAGAGGACAAGCAAATCTGTGCCAAGTAAAAAACAATTTGATTATACTCCAATTGTTAACTGCTAAAGAAAGCACATACAAACTTATACTAAACAACATGTAATGTCTATGGTGGTTATTGGTGGTACAATGTTTAACTGAAATCCCACAAATATTTGCCAAGACAAAGCACAAACTAGTATTGAATGGCCTCAATGTGAAGAATAAACACCAGAGTCAGTCTGACGGAATGACACAAATCCAATTTACCTCCCAAAAATTCTATTCAGTTGCTGATAAACAGCATGGACAAACCTTTTATCCTTTACATGTAAGAAAAATAAAAGGGCCATAACACACTGATAATTCATTTGACTAGAATACAAAAATGACATGCACAAGTAGGTTTGGTTCTTATGACTCTTACGAAGTATTATCAAAATCTTACATACGGTTGCTAAGAAAAATCATGGACAAATTTATATATTAATAAAAAAAAAAAAACATAAAAAGCCCATACCTTAGTGAAAAATCATGGCAGTGGAATGCCGC
The DNA here is from genome assembly GCA_012932295.1 of Cyclina sinensis. Taxonomy (NCBI): domain Eukaryota; kingdom Metazoa; phylum Mollusca; class Bivalvia; order Venerida; family Veneridae; genus Cyclina; species Cyclina sinensis. Next base: position 1,710,675 of record JAAONU010000019.1, read on the forward strand.
AACAAGTATGCTTGGTACTTAGGATTCTTGCAAATTATTATAAAAACCTGAATTATAGTTGATGAGAAATGGTCCTTACATATTGGTGTGTAATTATGACCATAACTTAGGGAAAAATAATAAGAATGGAACATGACAATGATATGCACAAATAAGTTTCATACTTACGACCCTTGCAAGGTGTTATCAAAATCTGAGAAATAGTAGCTGAGAAACAGTCCAGACAAATTTTGTCTACAGACAGTTGGATGGATGGAGGGACAGACCAACCAACTGACCAAAATATGTGAATAAAATATAGCCCCCATATCTAGGTGTGTATAAATGACAAAAACAATTATCAAATTTAATCTATCAGAAAATGAGCATTAAAAACTATATAAAAACCACTTTCCTAAAATTTACACTGTGCTTGTACTAAGGCTAAACTCTTATGACAGTGTATCTTTCTATAAATTTTAAGCACAGGGATGTCAGACAACTTTTATTCTGATTAATCTGAAAAAAAAAAGATTTAAGCATAACTTCTAAACAAATGACTGTATCTTTTAAGATGGTCCATTGACGTAACTGGTTGGTCACCTAATACACTAACTCCTATCAGGATGAAGTGAGCTGACCTCTGGTCTTCTTTCCAACAGCTAGACAAGCCGGTTGCTTATACCCCTTCTCATACAATGTAAAGTTCACAATCACAGATAATCAGGGTAGTTTTGCATACTCCTTTTGCCAAACTGCACTCAATTCACTGGAAAAACAATATGACATGAAAGTAAATTAGAAACAGTACATCAACCATTAATTTTTCTATTATAAATAAAAACTTAAAATTGCTTTAACTATCATACTTTTACTGAATGAACTGAGCTAAACAGTTTGAATAACTTCAAAATGTTTTAAATGCATTTTGTATCTTTAGATATATATTATTACATGTAAACATTTAATATTAACATTTCTGTCTAACTGTCAAGCATTTATACATTCAATGAATTTATTTCTCCTCTTTTTTGGTCCTTCCTGAAATTTTTAATGGTTTTTTGTTGGTTCTAGTGTGAATATACCAACTGGCAGGAATACTGCAGGAATCAAAGACAGCTGACAACTGAAGTAAAATGCCAAGTAAACAAGAGATGTTTGTATAACATATATGCCCTTCAGCACCTTATCCCTAGTGGCAGCCATGTACATTGTAGTTTTGAGAAGCTGGGACCAAGAGTTCTATAGTTAGTAACTGATCAGAAACCAGTTTGCTATTAAAGTTCACTATGACCTTGGCCTTTGACCTAAAAAGCTATACGGGTCATCTTCTGGTTATGGCCAACCTATATACCAAGTTTCAGGAACCTGGCCCCAAGCATTTTTTAGTTATTTGTCAGAAACCGTTTTGCTATTTAAGTTCATTAAGACCTTGACCTTTGACCTGAAAATGTACAGGGTTCATCTACTGGTAACGAACAACCTACACATTAAGTTTGAAGAACCTGAAACCAAGCCTTCCTTAGTTATTCATCTGAAACTGTTATGCTATTCAAAGCCACTGTGACCTTGACCTTTGACCTGAAAAACTACAGGGTCATCTACTAGTCATGACCTACATACTAAGTCTGAGGAAGAGGGGTCACAGGATTCTCTTGATATTAATTGGAAACTAAAAGTCTACTGACCGACTGACAGACATTTGCAAATCTATATACCCCCTCATCTTCGATGGGTGTATAAAAGCCAAATCATTATGAAATATTACAGGCTAAGATCAATCAAGCAACCAAAACTTTTGTGAAGAACTAAACATAAATCATACTTACCTGAGCTGACTGTCAAAACAGAATGATGTATGTAATTTAGAAAAAAAACCTGAAAATGATCTTTACCTGCTACTTTTTAAATTTTCCTTTACAAAGGAATTACCATGCTTCAGTTTCAGTCAAAATTTTAGCACTTGTTTGTTTGGCCATTCATGGTTTTCAGATAGAATCAACTCATTTCCTGCATAATCATAGTTGCCTTTTCAATAACTGAAATCTGAAAAAAAACATGAAAAGCATACTGAGAATATATTTTTTGCAAGCATGATGAATGGATTATAAAATGAAAATCATAATCAAGCAACACTGAACTCAAGCAATAATCTATCTTTACTTTCAATTTCTTTGTGACCTTTAAAAGAGTAATATATTTGCTTCAAAGTTTTTATATTTACAAATCGGTTTTCCACTGAATTATATGAACTACTTAAGATTACAACTGGCTACCTCACTTTCAAAGCTTCTGTGAAGATGATATAAAATTTTGAGTTTTCATGAAAAATTATACATTCTGTGTCAAAAACGTTACAAGCAGCAATATTCTGTTCAAGTTTAACCATGCAGTAAAAAACTATACCATTAAAATACCAGAGACTGTAAGGAACAAAATATTGTCACTTTCACAATTCAGATTACCTCCCCTGTTCTTTTTAGTTCATTCTGACAAAAATATGGCCTTCAAAAACAAGCTGCTGCAGCTTTTTTGTCAATGCATAAACAGGTCTTCTCTAAAAATCACATTAAATGCTAATTTCAAGCACACTGAAAATTTCAATATTACCTTAACGCAACAGATACCAGTTTCACACTGAAATCCAGTGACTGACAACCACTCAAACTTTAGCACTTCACTGACAATCCCAATACAACAACCTGAAAAGAGAAGTACAGTTATTCTTTAAGAAGCAAAGACGATCTTTGACAAAAAAAAAAATTTCAGATGAAACACTTCCCTTAAACATCATTTTTGCAAGAAAGAAACTGCTCCCAAGCCCTACTTTTTAAACATTGGCCGAGGCAAATTCTGTGAAACAGACAAGTTTCCTGATCTTCAAAGACACAACATTGAATCATGACACTACACACTTATTGTTCTTCTGCTATTTCACACCTTAGACAGATAGTGCTAGAATAGTTACCTGTCAACGCTACACTTTTTTCTGTATCCAGTTCATACAAAGTCCTACTGAAATTTTACAGGCAAACCCAGTGACATAACCTACTTCCATTAGTGTGTAATTTCAAGCTCCTACTTCACATTGAAAGCGATTGAGCCTGCCCGCTTAGCTCAATAGGTAGAGCACTGGATTAGTAATCCATCAGTCGTTGGTTCGACCCCTGGGCAGGGCAAAATTTCTCCGTGACAATTGATCTCAGACATTGAGTCTAATGTTCATTTGTCTCTCACCGCTTATTCAGAGTAGATCATGTGGGAACAGTTGTCAGTCACTTGTGGAGAAATTGGCAATTACTGGTTAGTTATCCAGGAAAACCGGTTAGGTGGACTGACCGCCGAGATATAACCTATCTGTTGAAATTGGTGTTAAACCCCAAAACAAAACAAAAACCGATTGCATTTCAATACCTTTCAATAATGAAAACATTATGAGTACATCATCCTGACCACTCTGAATACCAATATCTTCATGTATTAATTATGTATTCATGCATCATACCCTATCATTAATATTTCTACCTGGTCAAATCAAGTCGAATGTGTGGCTGGCTACCCCTGTATGCTTTAGCTCGTTTTCCACTGTATATAAAACGCTTGAAATATATGCTAGTGTCCAACACTACTGTCTGAAACTATAATTTACTGTATTTTGGACAGACTTCATTTCGTTACCGAACAAATCGGTAACACGACAAATCGGTAACATGATTTTATATAGTAAACAATCGGAGAAATCGGTAACAATAGAAATATTGCATATAACGGTGATTAGGTAGGTGTGAAAAGGCATATGGGGGTACATTGCTCATCAGAAAAAGGTGCTAACAACACGTGTCGGTCGTTAAAGAAGTTAGTCTAGGTCTATTAGTTTGTCTCAGCAGGTAATTATATAATTTGTGTTTGTCATGCAATTATCATTGCTTAAAATAATTAAAGTTTATTCTATAATATTATAATCATAGTTACTTTTAGAATGAAAAGAGAAAAAAAATTGATATAATTTGCGTTTGTCATGCAATTATCATTATCAAAATTATTAAAGTTTATTCTATAATATTATAATCATAGTTACTTTTAGGATGAAAAGAGAAAAAAAATGATATAATTTGTGTTTGTCATGCAATTATCATTATCAAAATTATTAAAGTTTATTCTATAATATTATAATCATAGTTACTTTTAGGATGAAAGGAGAAAAAAACTTTTTGATAGCGCTTTTATGTTTTAAATTAAAAGAAGTATGTTTCTCACTCATCATAAGAGATCTCGGGTGACCTGCTGACCATCGTTCTGTTATAACCTTGATGTGATTTGACTTGAGAAGTCATTTTTTGTGACAATTTGTTAAGTTGTTATATTGTTGATATTTCTCGTATCATAATAAAATACAAATAAACAGCTTATACGAAATTTAATTCTATATTATGTTTTTTTTTTCTTTTAAATAAATATGTCATTCCTTCGATGTTACGGTATGTAAATAATAAATATTCATAAAATATTTGAAACATCTGAAAAAAACCAATTAAAGTAACGGTCATTAACGGTACTATTCACACCTACTACATCACTTTCTCTGACGAGCAGTGTACCCCCATATGCCTTTTCACACCTACCTAATCACCGTTCTCGGTATATGCAATATTTCTATTGTTACCGATTTCTCCGATTGTTTACTATATAAAATCATGTTACCGATTTGTCGTGTTACCGATTTGTCGGTAAATCCTTCATTTCAAGGGCCTCATTTCAACAAGATTACGAACTTTTATGTATTGAAAAATAACTTGAACAAAACGGTTCTTCGTGTAGGTAAACAGTAAAACGATCTCAATAATCAGCTTGAATTTACATTATATTTTCAATTATAAGTTTCAATGGAAAAGATGACAAATGATATTTGTCAAGACTGAAAGTGAAAGTGATCATGTCTCGATCTCTGTTAAAATAGTGATCAAAATACACTCTTTAAAAGTATTTGTCATTGATATACAGTATTAAATTTAACAAAACACTAGACTAAGTCAAATTAATTTTTGTTGTTTTTATGTCTCTATACTTACAATAATACGTAATAATCGCTGTCGTACAAATATCTTTGCTCAACTTCAACGACAAAATGGCGGTGTCCCAGATGCAATCATGACGGTGTTGCGTAAATTCCGATCCCGTGATAAATAAAAATGGATATCCTCTTAGAGTTTTGTGTCTTTTTCAAGGAATAATTTATATTTTAAACATTTTTTTACTGGATTGATTTTTCTGTCTTTAACGTAGATGTTTTTTTCGTTTGATGGTTTATGTGATGGTTATATGGAAGTTGTTGGACTACATTGTTAGGCCATTCCTACGTGCTGGTACGCGTAATAAACCATGACAAGCAAAGTTTTTTCTCGTCAAACTGATTAAAACGACAATTAAACTGTTAAAATCTGATGCCATTCACTTGAAACTTTGACAAAGAAATTGTATCATTGATATTTTCAAAAAAATTCAAACCATTTTAAACATCTAAGCTGTTAAATTTCGAACTACTTCAGCAGTTCTTCGGTTTTCCAAAACCTTGTTAGATCTGGAAATGCCGGATCTAGTTGTCCGGGTCTGAAGACCCGAACAACTAAAAAACAAACAAACAAGAGGCCATGATGACCCTGGATCACTCATATGAGTACTTTGGCTGTTGGTCTGCTTTAAGCAAATGCCAGAGGCAATATTACATTTTCTAACTGAAGATTTTCAAATGTCTCATATTTCATACAAGTAAAACCCATGGGGCAGAGGCAATTTTGAGCTAGCAGCTTGTGAGGAGATGTCATTTGAAGCAATCTATTTTAAGCTATGGCTGCCATTTTGTGCAACAGAGTAGAACCATCTGAGCAATTTTAATAGGTGGATATATATATAATGAACATTTCTATGAAATTAGGTGGAAAAAGACCTTGCTGTTCAAAACTAAATGTCTTTTGTATATTTTCCTTTTACAAGCTCTGGTGCAGCCTATGAGCAATGGAGTGGAACCTTTGAGAAAACTTAGAAAAGGGAATTAAAAGGAATACTTTTATGAAATTTGGTACAAAGAGGTAGTTGAGGAGGAAAAGTTGTTCTCTTATTTTTTGCTCTTGCACCCTTCAAATGCAATGAAGCAGAACTGTTTTAGCAATTTTAGAAAAGGGCAATATAAAAAACATTTCTATAAAGTTTGATGAAAAATGGAAAAGTGGTTTGTGAGATGTCAGTTCAAGCCAAATATTGATAAATATCTATTTTTTAGCTCTGGTGGCCATTTAGTGTAAATCAAGCAGAACCACTATCGCAAATTTAATAGAGGGCTATATAAGGAACATTTCTGTGAACTTTTGTGATAGGAGCGGATGTGGTCCAGTGGTAATGCGCTTGACTGGTAAACCAGGGGTCCCGAGTTTGATCCCCTGCTCCTCCACTAACATTGCTAATAGTCTTTCGGATGTGACATTAAACTGAACTCCCATGTATCATTGCTATACACTGAACATGCAAAAGAACCAGGGGTGTCTCTGGAATGTGATGCTTTCTGTATCTTGCACTACCCTCACAACATAAAATAACTAATCTTTTCAGGGGGCGTTGGTAAGATGGGCAACCAGTATCAACGATAAATAAGCTTAAATAGACAGACTTTTGTGAAAAATGACCTTGATTTTAGCATTTTTCTATTTTTAGCTTTTGCAGCCCTTATGCGCAATGGAGCAGAACGGTTTAGGTAATTTTGGAAAAGGACAATATAAGGAACATTTCTGTCAACTTTGGTTAAAAATGTCATAGTGGCTTTGGAGGAGATGTCATCTGAAATTTGCTCAGCATTTGCTCAGGTGAGGTTAAAAATCAAAAACAAAAATCCCAAATACACTGGGAAATTAACCACAAATGGCTATGGTCTGACACTTCTTAGATATAACCAGGTTTACATATACTTACTGTCCATATTTCTTGTGAGCCTGTTCCATCCCTTTAAGTTCTCCAGGTACAGCTATGGCTGCTCCCCCCTTTGTAAAATACATATAACAAAAACTTGAATTATTGTCAAAACAATCAAAATATAACAATTATATCAAAATAACAACCTGAACTGGACACTTATCTTCAATTAACTTGGCTAAGAAATGTTTCCAATCTGACCTGAGGTAACATTTTCTTAGCTTAAATGGTATGATCATTTTCCAAAATAAACAAGAAATGACATATACCCTCACACACTTAAACACTTGAGACTGGATCTAAATATTTCCATGTCAAATAATTCAAGCAAGAAAGCATAGATTAAATGTAAAAACTGATGTTGCTTATTATCATTTCTAAGTACCCATGGTCTTTAACAATAATGTGATTCATTCACAGGAACGTTCAACATTACCCACTCAGAGCACCTACCAAAGACATTCTTGTCTCATCAACCTTGTACGTGGAGGCCTTTACTCCAGCAGGGGCTGTCTCCCTGAAGTCAAACACTTCTGACTTTTCCACTTTATGATCATGGACAAGCATGAAACCACCCCTGAAGTGATAAAAGTAGTTCCTACTTATGTATGCTTATGTAAACTTATGTATCCTTCTTATAAATGACATATACATACAGGTAAAATATACGTCATTTGGCATTTTTTATAGTAAAGTTTCAAGTTGTGCTAGCATATATATAAATAATTATATCAAATCCCCTGGCATTTCAGGACTGCAGAACCATTTCATCTTACACTGATCTGAAAATTTTTTTTTTTTCTTTTAACTGATAGGTAGTCTTGTAGAAGGCACTAGTAAATGATCCCTACAATTCAAAAGAAAATACATGTACTTATCAAATATTTGAGTTTGTATGAGTCCATTTACATGTATATGCCTCAAACCAATGACTGTTGGGACAATTTAGCAATTACAAGTAAATTATCTTGATAAATAGACACTGGAGACTTTGTCAGGGTATAAAAATAATCAGAAGTTGTTAATTCCAAAAACTCAACCAACCCGCCAAGTCCAGAACTTTCTGCATTCATCACACCCATACAGAACATAGCTGCCACAGCTGCATCCACTGCATTCCCTCCCTTTTCCAGCATCTGCAGGCCAATGTCAGAGCACTCCTTTATACCACAGGATACTGCAGCATTTGCTCCAATCTACAAACAGGGATACAGTCAATTTACAATCTGAAATACTCAATTTACAAACCAAGGTTTTGTAAATTGAAATCGATAGCTTAATTTATAATAATTATGTTAAACTTTATAGGAAATGCAAAAATGATTGCTGCTGGAATAGAAAAGCCTAAACTAAATAAAAATTCAAAAACTTAAATGCCACAAAGGTCGAGTAGCTTTGACTGTACCTGTGGTGGACCAAGGTAGATGGACAGAATTAGAGCTATTGTAATGATAACTGAAAAGACAAATGCTCCAATCACAATAATTCTCAATCCCCGACTTTGGTCCTGCAACCTGCAAATAAAAAAATAAAAAGTAAAAAAACGTTTTGTTATCAACAAGAAGCATGAATCACAATTTTGCAGAAAAAAATTACATGTATAAGACCTCGACTGTCTGTCAAGTGCCTTTTTTGTGACACAAATAGGAAATAATTATCCACGTTAATTTTATATTTGCAATTCTATGGCAAATTTATTTCACAGAGTAATAAATAGATCAACTCTCCTGCCTATTTGTGCCAAACTGCTTCCATTAACTTTTCTAGTACTACCTCTGACTGTATAATCATGACTTAATTCTCCTGAAAGGAAATGCACTCTGCTGCATTACACAACTGCAGAAGCATGACTTCATACTGTATCTGATAATAACATGAGCCACAGCCAGCAACGCTCAACTTTTTCCTATTTCCAAAGGCAAACACATAAAAGCATGTATATTTTGGTGAAGGGTTTTCAAAGGCAACATCATTCAGAATTATTATTATCAAATCCATCCATTAGCAACAAAGTTAACACCAATTTAAGCAATATTCAATAATTTGACTTTGAAGGTCAAGGTCAAATAAAGCTAAAGGTCAAGTTCAGTTTAACCTTCTTGAAGGTATTGTCCGAAGGGAAGTCCAAGTATGCAGACAAAACATCAATTAATAGCGAAGATATTGCCAATTTTAGCACTGTCAAGGTCATTTAAAGGTCAAGGTCATACCTGAAGTATTTAACGTGCTGGTTTTGTTCTCAGTGTTGCTTTGCCCCAGTATGAATCAAATCTGTCCATGAATTACTAAATTATGGCAATTTAAGCAAAATTCAATTACTTGCCCTTAATTGTCATGGTCATTTTAAGGTCAAGGTCATAATGGAATTATTCAACATGTAAATTTTGTCATAAATGTTGTTTTGGTCATGTATGAATCTAACCCAACTATTCATAACAAAGTTATAGCCAATTTTAGAAAAATTCAATAATTTAACCTTGAAGATGGTCATTTATGAGTCAAGGTCAACTTCAGTCTGGTCTACTTGGAGGCCTTGTCCAAAGGGTTGTTGTGTCAAAGTATGAAGACAGTCCATTTAGAAATAAGAAAAATATGATTAATGTTGCAGAAACTGCAACAGCAACAACACCATGACTGTAGCAATCGCTCGATTGTTTTCTTAAACAAGAAGCGCCGCAATGCGACGAAAACCAGGTTTTCAACGACCAAGTATTGATGTGACAGAAATTAGGAAGAAATATGGCAGTGAAGTAAAAATGGTGCTGTTATTTTGGTACCAACACAGAAAGTTGGTTTCAATAGTTCAAAATAAAAATAAATCAGATACCTGAGTAGCAATGCCAGGCTGTATTTTCATGTAAGCTACACACATGCCAAGTTGAGTATCAATAGGTCAAAGTGTGCTGAAGTTATTGGGCAGAAGCTGAAAATTCTATTGTAAGCAAGTGACCTTGACCTTGCTCCCAGATATCATAATAGCAATCCCAAGCTGCATCTTAATATAAGCTACCCACACAGCAAGTTTGGTGTCAACAGGTCAACGCAAACTCAAGTTATTACGTGAAAACTGAATTTCTTTTTTAAAGCAACAGTGACCTTGATATTGTTCACAGACACCTGGGTAGCAATGCCAAGTTGCATCTTGATATCAGCTACCCAAATACTAAATTTGGTTTCAATAGGTCTAAGCAAACTAAAGTTATTGAGCGGAAACTTAATTTCTTTTTTTTGCAACAGTGACCTTGACCACAGACACCTGGGTAGCAATGCCAAGTTGCATCTTGATATCAGCTACCCAAATACTAAATTTGGTTTTAACAGGTCTAAGCAAACTAAAGCTATTGAGCGGAAACTTTATTTCTTTTTTTAGCAACAGTGACCTTGACCACAGACACCTGGGTAGCAATCCCAAGCTGCCTCTTAATATAAGCTACCCATATATCAAGTTTAGCATCAATTGACCAAAGCAAACCAAAGTTATTGAGCGGAAACTGAATTTCTATTTTTAGCAACAGTGACCTTGACCTTGATCACAGACACCTGTGTAGCAATCCCAAGCTGCCTCTTGATATAAGCTACCCATATACCAAGTCTGGGGTCAATAGGTCAAAGCAAACAAGTTATTGAGCGGAAACTGAATTTCTATTTTTAGCAACAGTGACCTTGACCTTGATCACAGACACCTGGGTACCAATCCCAAGCTGCCTCTTGATATAAGGTACCCATACACCAAGTTTGGCATCAATAGGCCAAAGTAAACTAAAGTTATTGAGCGGAAACCAAAAGTTGACCCCGCCCAATCGCCCCTGCCGACTTCAGCATTACAATAACCAGGTTTTCGTTGAAAACCTGGTTAAAAAAGTCTAGCTAATAAAACTAATGCATATATCTAAATTTAATCATTTCTCCAATGTAATGCTCTTTGAAATGCTAATGGTGGCTGACCCTGGCAATTTTGTTGTCTAAATTGTAATGAAGGATCTTTGTAGTTAAGTTGTTAAAGTTAGTCTGTTTGGTTGTTTAAGAGCTAGCTAGAAGTCTGACATTCTGAGTGAGAATCTGGTCACAACTAAAAAGTCAATATTGCCTCATGGGTCACAAAATTTTTATCATCAGTATTTGCAATCATCAATTAATCTTGTTCTATAAACAGTTCTAATTTAAAGGGGCTGTGCTCCAGATGACAAAAAAAAGAAAATTTTCTTGTATTATAAATTTCTTGTAATATTTATGACTAATGCTTAAAAAATAACTTACTGACAAAATATAAGTCAAATAATTACATTATAAATTGTTTTTTTTCCCTTTCAAAGTGCTATACCGTAACGCGACGGTATAACTATATCGTATAAGATTTAAAGTAAATATTTGTAATATCACATGCAGCGATGGTGGTGACAGTTAAAGCGTTGGAAATATTTTGTTAACATGAGGGTCCAGAGTTCAAATCAGGCTGGAGCGAAAAAAAAATTTTTATTCTATTTTGACTTTTATAATCAGTTTTGAAGTAAAATATTATGTTGTTATAATCTCACGGCATCTAAATATATAATTTATGAAATAAAATTTTTTATGTCAAATCTGGAGTACAGCCTCTTTAAGTCTAGATAATAATGAGAATACATACACTGCTTTTCCTGCTTCAATTACTTTCTTGGGCTTCTTCAAAGGATTGTGATCCGAGTGTTCTGGACTACCTGTGTCATTGACTGACAAGGGGAGCATGTTCCCATCATTGTCCAGTAACTCTGCTTTATCACCTTTTGAGAAGTCAAAACATAAAACAGGCTTCAAAATGCTTAGGAAAAAATACATTTGCTTTATGCTTATATATAAATGTAAGCTATCATTTTCATAAGCTAAAAATCTACACACATTAAGATTAATGTTACAGATAGGCATTTTTACTAAATTAGATGTAAACATTGTCACAAAACTTCTTTTATGTCTTATTTTAATTTTTTTTTTTTTTTGCTAAACTCACTGCAGGCCACTAAAACACTCTCAATGCACTGACATATATTTACCACACTGCATACCACTGGAACATGCATCCATTGACAATACTTAATAACACTAAATACAAATTTCAATCCACTGACAATACTTTACTCAGTGAATACTACCAGAACACACTCAACCACTGGCAACACTATTCTCAGTGGATACCACCAGAACACACTCAATCCACTGGCAACACTATACTCAGTGGATACCAACAGAACACACTCAATCCACTGAAAACACTTCATTCATTGAAGACCACCACAACACACAAATCTCTAACAATATCTGACTCATTGCAGACTACCATAACACACTCAATCCACTGAAAACACTTTACTCACTGAAAACCACCAGAACACACTCAATCCACTGACATTACTTTACTCACTGAATACCACCAGAACACACTCAATCCACTGACAACACTTTACTCACTGAAGACCACCACAACACACAAATCTCTAACGATATTTGACTCATTGCAGACCACCATAACACACTCAATCAACTGACATTACTTTACTCACTGAATAGTGAATACCACCAGAACACACTCAATCCACTGACAATACTTTACTCACTGAATACAACCAGAACACACTCATTCCACTGACAATACTTTACTCACTGAATACCACCAGAACACACTCAATCCACTGACAATACTTTAATCACTGAATACCACCAGAACACACTCATTCCACTGACAATACTTTATTCACTGAATACCACCAGAACACACTCAATCCACTGACAATACTTTACTCACTGAATACCACCAGAACACACTCAATCCACTGACAATACTTTACTCACTGAATACCACCAGAACACACTCAATCCACTGACAATACTTTACTCACTGAATACCACCAGAACACACTCATTTCACTGACAATACTTTACTCACTGAATACCACCAGAACACACTCAATCCACTGACAATACCTTACTCACTGAATACCACCAGAACACACTCAATCCACTGACAATACTTTACTCACTGAATACCACAAGAACACACTCATTTCACTGACAATACTTGACTCACTGAATACCACCAGAACACACTCAATCCACTGACAATACTTTACTCACTGAATGCCACCAGAACACACTCAATCCACAGACAATACTTTACTCACCGAAGACTACCAAAACACACAATTCTGTAACAATATTTGACTCATTGCAGTCCACCATAACACACTCAATCCACTGACAATACTTAACTCACTTTATGTACAACAACAACACACTCAATCTACTGACAATACTTTATTCAGAGCTGCATACAACAAAACACAATCCAATGGCAAATCTTGACTAACTGAGTAGCAATGAAACACACACAATCTTCTGACAGACTCTCACAAATCAATCACTGAGTGATTTCAGTTTTAAACTCATACCTGGAGAGCCAGTTTCTTCAAGTTTGTCATATGTACCCTCAGAAGACATGGTGACTTCAATACAATCTGAAACAGAGATTGGAGATGAAGATACCACAATAAATACATACAAAAAAGGGCAAGACAGTATGAAAGCAAAACATGGTTGAACAATTGGACCATTTAATAAACTAATCATTCCTTGTAGTGTCTCCTCACAGAACAACAAGAGCTCTCCATAACACTCGACTATTCGCAGTTTATTAGTTTAAAGCTGCTTGTGAAACATATACATTATACTGTTTACATGATTCTGTTAAACATCAAGCTTCTATAAGGAACTTTATCATGAGTATATAAATGCTCCTAAAGTCCCACATGAATTATTAAATCAATTAGAGCTATCACTGAATGTGATTAAATTCTTCTGCATGCCACTTCGTACATTGACCTTTGAGCTTAAAATCTACAGAGATCATTGCTGTTGAGTCCATGTTTGTGTTCAAAACATAGCTGGAAATACATGTAAAAGCAAGTAAAGGTTTGTAAACCATTTTTATGCCTTGTCACTGTGACCTTGACTTTTGACCTTGTGACCCCAAAAGCAACAAATTATCCTTGATGTGGAGCAAGTCCATGTCTAAGATTTCATGAAGATAGATAATAAGGAAAGTAAGTTAAGGCCCAGAAACCATTTTTCATGTCTTGGTACTGTGACCATTGAACTTTTGACCCCAAAAATATAAATAAGTTTTGATCTGGGGCAAGTCCATTTGTAAGTTATCATCTGGAATCTGTTTTCCTATCTCAATCTACTGTGACCTTGACCTTTGACACTTTGAACCCAAACTTAAAAGAGATCATCCTTGATGTGGTTTAAGTCCATAAGTTAGTTTTCCGGCAGGTAGAAAAAAAGGAAAGACAGTTATAATCCAGAAACCGTTTCCTTATTTCTAGGTACCCTGACTTTGACCTTTAATGGTTTGACTCTAAAATCAATAGAGATCATCCTTGATTGGGTGGAAGTAAATTTGATTTTATACAATCAGATAGATGATAAGGACAGCAATTTATTATCCAGAAACAACTTTATCTATGGACAGACAAGGCAGTGGGGGGATATGATAATCATTGCTGATTTCTGAGATATATGCATGACATAAGGTTGCATACAAGACTTCAATCAAATTTCAAAGTCTAAAAAGGATCATAATTTGCATTAAATTTGGTCAAGAGTTACCTGGCTTGTTTGTTTAATGCTCCTGACAATATAAGTGAAGTATCAAATCAGTAATCATTGCTGGTTAGTAAGATATATGCATGATAGTAAGCTGCATTCAAATCCTTAACAGAAGTCTGAAACAGCTGACTGCAATGGCGAGTATATTAGCTCAACATAAATTGTATAGTCAAGATGAAAATTCCTCTTACTATTTCACTATTTATGATGTTTATTTTTACACCAAAATGCAACACTTCTATTGTGATACTATTTCTATGTTACTATCATGCTTCTACATTGTACCTGTAAAAGACATTAAATTTGTAACAAGGCAGTCTGAAGGACAGCTACATCCCTTTCTGCAGCAGACATGAATGTGTACTTCTTGACCTTTAACCTACCATGACCTTGGTGTTGTGCCATGCATATTATAAGCACATAGTAATTATTTGTGCCAAGTTATTTAAAATCTTCAATAAAGTCCAAAAGTTATGGAGAACATTTAACCTTGACCTTGGGGTTAGCAACCCGGATGTTGGGTTTTGCACATCGTGTCATAGTGGTGATCATTTGTGCAACGTAATTAAAAAACTTTTCATAAGCCAAGTTAGTAAGTTATAGAGCAGACGTGAAATGTGGATATTTGACCTTTAACTGTGACCTTGACCTTGGGGGTAGCAACCCAATAATTGCACTCTGCAAATCGTCTCATGACGGTGATCACTTGTGCCAAGTTATTTCAAAAAATTTTCAGCAGTTTAAAAGTTATAGAGTGGACACGAAAGTGTTACGGATGGACAGACAGAGGGATGGACAGACAGACAGATGGAAGCCATTCCTATAATCCCCTCACCGCTTTGCAGAAGGGGATTAAAAATGTGTTGCATAATAAGGAGTTTGTCTTTCTTTTATTCACACTGAACATTATTTTGTGTGAATTTCTATTTGATCAAGACTGAAAAAAGAAAAGATATGATACAAACAAGATTTCTGTTGCAATCTAAATTCTTTTACCCATGTTGTCTGTACTGTTACTTTTTGTGTATAATGGCAGAACTAACCAATAACCTTCAGAACAGAACAATTATTTATTAGCCAGGTTCAAAGTTCAGTTTTGACTGGGTCTGTCAGCATTTAACATGACACAAAGTTTTTCTAGTTAACCTTCTCATTCAATACATTCACAGTATTATTCTTGCAACTGATGTTACACAGATCAGAACAGAAAGACTTATAAAAACATATTTCATATAATATTAAAATCTATTAGGAGCATTTAGTAAGTCCTAAGAGAGTTTAGCGAGTCCTAAAATTTTGAGATCTGAATTACTATATCTAGATCTACAGCAAAAAAATAAAAATAAAGACAAGAGCCATGTTACACATGGTTAATCCCCCCGCCGGGAAGAAGCTACCTGAAGGTTGTACTTTCAAACACTCAATGTAATAATGTTGGAAGAAAATCCCACAAAAAATAGGCAAGGTAGAATTATTGTTGTTGCAAACTGCACTTCCTACCAATGTGCTATGTCAGTGTATTAAGTTTGAAGAAAATCGCTCAAGCACTTTTGGAGTTATGCTTCAGACTAAGTTTTTCAATTAAATCTGATAAAGGGGAATAATTCTAAAAGTAGGCAAGGTAGAGTTATTATTCTTTCACACTGCACCCCTCCAAATGTGCTCTTTCAGTATATGAAGTTTGAAGAAAATCACTCAAGTACTTTTGGAGTTATGCTCCGGACAAAACTGGAACGGACGGATGCACGTATGGACAGAGACCATTTCTAATATCCCCTCCGCCTTTGGCGGGGGGATAATATGTTCAAGAATTCAAGAATTAGATATACATGTATATGCTGGGATTTTTAAAATGTAAACAAGTAAATCTGATACGGTAAGGTAGAGTTATTGGACTTGCACACTGCACTACCTACCAATGTGCTCTGTCAGTGTATGAAATTTGAATAAAATCCCTCAAGTAGTTTTGGAGTTATGCTCCAGATAAAATTTATCAAGTAATTCTGATAAAGGGGAATAACTCTAAAAACATGCAAGGTAGAGTTATTGCACTTTCACACTGCACTACCTACCAATGTGCTCTGTCAGTGTATGAAGTTTGAATAAAATCCCTCTGGCAGTTTTGGAGTTATGCTCCGGACAAAATTTATCAAGTAAATTTGATAAAGCGGAATAACTCTAAAAAAAGGCAAGGTAGAGTTATTGCACTTTCACAGTTTTGGAGTTATGCTCCGGACATAATTGTTTTGGACGGACGCACGGATGCACGGACGGACGAAGGGCATTTCTTATATTCCCTCCACCTTTGGCGGGGGGATAATAAGAAAGAAGAAAAACAGTAAGCATATATTCAAATTTTGTCTACAGTTAGAAGTATCAAGCCTGCTAAATCTTTTTTAAACTTTTCTCCTGAAACACTTTATAATTGCAGATAATGTGTGAATGACAAGCTGTTTGCTATGAGCTTAACATTTACGTAATCTTTTAAAAGAAGATGATATTTAATGTCTTAGTTGCCTAGTGATAAAGACAACCGCTTACTTAGCGAGAGGTCAAAGATTCATTTGTGAGCTGACAGCTAAAGAATGGTTAACCATTGCTGGTCCACCTGGTGCCTGGCAAAAAGGATCTTAAGCAACTGGGGAGTAAACAAGAGGGCCATGATGGCCCTAAATCGCTCACCTGAGTCTCATTGCTCATGTTACAAATATCGTTATTGGTTTTTATAGGTGCAAGTTTGAAAAGCTTTGCAATAAGTCTGAAGACTCTGGGTGTAATGGTAATTAATTTTTTTTAGCAGAAATAGTTTTACTCTACAAGTCCCAGTGACTTTGACCTTTGACCTACAGACCCCAAAAACAATTAGGGTTCTTCTAATATAATTACCCTATTAAGTTTGAAGGTTCTGGGTGTAATGATAATCCAGTTACTGAGAAGAAATAGTTTTCACTCTACAGGTCCCTGTGACCTTGACTTTTGACCTACTGAGGCCAAAAATGATTGGGTTCTTTTACTGAGTGAAGAAAATCATCCTATGAAGTTTGAAGGCTCTGGGTAAAATGGTACTCCAGTTACTGAGCAGAAACAGTTTTCACTCTACAGATACTTGTGAACTTAACCTTACAATTATCCTATAAAGTTTGAAGGCTCTTGGTGTAATGATACTACAGTTACTCTGCAGAAATAGTTTTCACTCTACAGGTCCACAGACCCTGACCTTTGACATACTAGCCCCAAAAACAACATGGTTCTTTTATTTAGTAAAAGCAATCATCCTATGAAGTTTGGAGGCTCTTTGCAAAATGGTGTCCCGTTATTGAGTGGATACGATTTTCACTCTAGAGGTCCCTCTGACCTTGACCTTTGACCTACATGTACTGACCCAAAATACAAAAGGGATTTTTTGTACTCAATAAAGCCAATAACTCTGTGAAGTCTGAAGGCTTTGGGTAAACTGGTACTCAAGTTATTGAAAGGAAACGAAGTGTGACAGACAGACAGACAGACAAACAGACACCCATAGACAAGGCAAAAACAATATGTCTCCATCAGAAGGGCAGGGTTGAGGGGAGACATAACAACGAACAATTGAAGGTATAGCCCTTGGTGTTTCAGAGCAGCAGATTTTTTAAGTTTTCCCTATATAAATCTTTGTGTAAAATCAAATGACCCCCCGGGTGGGGCCAGTTTTGACCCCAGGGTCATGATTTGAACAAACTTAGTAGAGGTCCACTAGACAATGCTGCACACCAAATATCTAAACTCTAGGCAATGTGGATTCTGACATTCAAGAAGATTTTTAAAACTTTTCCTATATAACTCTATGTAAAACATGTGACCCCTGGGGCCGGGCCTTTTTTGACCCAGAGGCTACGATTTGAACAATCTTGGTAGAGGTCCAGTAGACAATGCTGTACACCAAATATCTTAACTCTAGGTCTTGTGGTTTCTGAAAAGAAGATTTTTAAAGTTTTTCCTATATAACTCTATGTAAAACATGTGACCCCTGGGGCGGGGCCATTTTTGACCAAGGGCCCTGTGATTTGGACAAACTTGGTAGAGGTCCTCTTGACAATGCTACATACAAAATATCTAAGCTCTATGCCTTTTGGTTTCTGATGTGAAGACTTTTTTAAGTTTTCCCTATATAACTCTATGTAAAACATGTGACCCCTGGGGCAGGGCCTATTTTGACCCAGAGGCTATGATTTGAAGAAACTTAGTAGAGGTCCACTGGACAATGCTTCACACCAAATATCTAAACTCTAGGTCTTGCGGTTTCTGACAAGAGGATTTTTTAAAGTTTTTCCTATATAACTCTATATAAAACATGTGACCCCTGGGGCGGGGCCATTTTTGACCCAGGAGCCATGATTTGAAGAAACTTGGTAAAGGTCATCTTGACAATGCTACACACCAAATATCTAAACTCTAGGCCTTGTGGTTTCTGACAAGAAGATTTTTAAGTTTTCCCTATATAAATCTATGTAAAATCAACTGACCCCAGGGGTGGAGCCAGTTTTGACCCCACGGTCATAATTTGAACAAATTTGGTAGAGGTCCACTAGATGATGCTTCATACCAAATATCTAAGCTCTAGGCCTCAAGGTTTCGGAGAAGAAGATTTTTTAAGATCCAACTTTTAAAATCTAATTTTAGCTCTAGCGAACCAGAAATGCAATTGACCAGAACCATTTGAACAATCTTGGTAGAGCTTCATGCAAGGAACATCCCAGGCAGGTTTCATTTAATTTGGCCCTTTGGTTTCAGAGGAGATGTCATTTGAAAGAAAAGTTGACGACGGATGGACTGACGGACAAAGACTGATCAGAAAAGCTCACCCTGAGCACTTTGTGCTCAGGTGAGCTAAAAACAGAGGTGTCTCATAAGTCCGGAAGGTTGGCCCTTTCAGTTGGGGTGAACACTTTAATACACAATACTATACTTTGTATGAAAATTATTGGCTTGTAGGTTCAGCTCATGCAATTATACTGTAGCCAGGTACAGGTATATTGGTAATAAATCAGTAAGATAAAACCATTTGGCTTGATAGCTCAGTTGGCAGAGTGTCTGCCTTGTAAGTGGAAGGTCAATCAGAATGAATAAAGCCAAAAAGTTTGCTCTGGAATTTGTGTTGGGTTCATAAATAAACATATAACAAAAAAGTATGGCAAAGAAACAGCTTTTCAAGTTTTTGTTCATTTGGTCGCATACCTAGTCCAAATATTTAGATGTAGACAGTGGATTTGATGATACTTTTGATGCATTTGCCAATAAACGTAAAACGTAAAAAAAAGAAAAATGTTTACTGTGCCTATGTGACGTCTTTCTTAGTTTCTATGCAGGACTAGTAGCACACCTAGTCTCAACAATGCGACTTCAGGCAGGATGCTGCATTTATGTCTCAACCGGAAACCACCAAAATAGTGAAGGAAAATTAAATGGATTTTGTGAAATCCCTATAATCCCAACTGATTAACGGTCATTTTACACTCGTACATTTGGAAACTTATTGATATACTGTATTCTTTTTGAATATGTTAAACAAAACCCCCAAAAAGATGCTTTTAAACCTACATCAGTCTCTTGTTTACATCAGCTGTATCTGATGGAGGTGTGCGCACATTGAGAATGCAATAGCCAATGAAAACAGTCCTCTATTTTAAACTGTCAGTAAACATGAAAGCTGTACATGATAAACTAGTTTTGTGCGTGTAATTGGCCTTAAAAAAATTGTCACTTAAAAACTAGGATAGATTTACCGCCGTAATCTCAATTCACAGTACTGGTTTCACATACAGTTGTTAAATGTTTACCTCTGCGGCCATTTTTCAAAGAATGGATTTTAGCGTGTTAAATTTCTTATCTGCCACTATGGACATATTTTTCAACAGACTTATTTTAGACATACATCATCTGAAGCAGAAAATTTAACTCTTTCACCACATGTATATTTTTTGCTCATACGTTTCATAGTTTTTGCGCAATTCGGTGCCCCAACAGATTTTCTCGGGCATTACATATGCAAAGAAGGAAACATTTCCAACACATTTTTGGTCCTTTCTGGTTTGTACTCTGAAGGCAGATATCGACCATTCAAAAAAATATCACGATATTCAACTCTGAGTATAATTTTTTGGACTACAGTACAGGCAGCGTGGACTTTGACAACATACACCTGTCCCCACGATTTTACTGTCCGTGTTGAAGACCAAAATGACCACCACGTCGAGTGTTCATTTGTATAAAATGCGATGGTCAGCGCGTCCGTCCGTGGTAATCAGTACTGCGCCATTTCTCGGTGTTGGGTCGCGGGGGTTTGCGGTGTCCGAAAAACGAAGTCGCAACACAATTTTACTTTCCCGCAATTTTTTTCAGATGAGTTACAAAAAACACGTAATTATTACCAGTTGAAGTTGTTTCTGTTTCTTTTTAATACGTTCGATGTTTGGTTGTATGATTGAGGGTATTTGTAGAAAAGAAACATTGGATAATGAATATATTTTCACACCTACATGCTATCTTGTTAATTAACTTTAATTGCTGCAATTAATAAATTTTCAAGTCTTCAATCGGTGCCGCGCTTGTGTTAATCCACTCGCCAATAAATTACACGCAAAGAAATAACAAATGATAATCAAACTGCGAAAAGTTAATAGATCTAATTTAAACAGTCAAAATTCGAACATATCCGCTCTAGTTTTGATGTATTTGTGTACGAACGCTCCTTTTTGTTTACACAAAGAATGACCATTCAAAGCTGTTGCTTCCAGAAACAGCTGATCTATTTTCAGAAAATGAATTGTCTGGGGTTTTAGATCAACACGTGTTTGACTGTTTCCAACATCTGTATCGTCTAGGCGCTTGGCAAAAATTATTGATCGATTTTGCTATATAATAACAAGTGTTTTTCAAAAATTCCAAAAACGAAAGTACACAATAAACCTACATGTATTTGAAATTTGGTTTTAATTTGACCAACTGAATTTAGCCACAAAATACATGTAAGTAAAATAAGAATGAGTAAAAAGAAAACCACGTACATGTACTGTACGCTGAGTATGTTTAAATGCAGTAATCTCCAAGTCAGAACATCGCGGGGATGCGCGGCGTTATGTCACGCGACACGCGGTGATCATACCGCTCGGCAGGTAGTCGCGGTGGTTATTTTAGCGGACACCCGAAATTCCAGGTGTTCAGTCCACCGCGACTGGCCACCCGGAGACGATACTGCCACTGCGACAATGTTAACAACGTCAAAGTCCGCGCTGCGTGTACAGTAGTAGCATACAATACTGGACTTAGGGAGCACAGGGACAGAGGCAAATTTGGTGTGGTCTCCACAATTTAGAATGAGGAACTTTTAACTTTGTTTTCCCGTAAAATATAGCTCCTATATTCATATTCAATAGGAATGTATATTACTGAAGGCATTGATATTTCCTTACCAAATTGCTTTTTGGATCAATTTTCGTCTGATGTCACGAACCGGCTTGTAGGAAAGCAAGCGTCTGGTGTCCGCTAAAAACTGGCTTGTGCCGTAACACATCCGGATTTTAAGAAAACATTTAGCCTTCATTTCGCTGATTAATTCATCACTTCAGTGAAAAGATTTCATATAAGTCAAATTAAACGGATTCTTTATTTAAATTAGGTTCAAAAACCATTTCAGTTTAAGTAATTGCCCTGACTTTGTATTGGAATTTTTCAAGTATTGTGATTTCCACAGATTCGAAATAAAACGGTGTACCGAAACGACGGAGAAAGTAACTGCATCTAATTTTTAGAAAATCAATTACTCAAACACACATTTTCTGTAAGTACTTAGCTGTTGAAAGACTATGAGAAAGGCATTTTCTGCCTAACTGGTATTTGAAATTATCGGCTGTCAGTATAAATGAAGATATTGTATTATTTTCTTCCAACTTCCACCTTTACCTACTTCGCCTTTCCAGTGCCAGCGTTTTCAGCTTTTTGTTTACAGTGATTACTAGCTTCCCTCTGCCAGACAGAAAAGAGCATCTTTTTAGATTTACTTTACTAGTTTTATAAGTGTAGGTGCAGCATGTCGCCAAGAAAGAAGGTTTGGTTGGTTTATAGCTTTACATAGAACAGACACTTGTAGTAAAGAAATTATTCTTGTTTCACGTGTGAAACCATTTAGAGGCACTTGTATACCAAGTTTGGTGCTTGTTTGAGAACGTTTCAATAATTGCTAAAATTCACTATAATGCCTTATTAATATAAAGAAACAAATGTTTGTTATATGTAAATATGCATGTTATTTGGAACCTCAAGTCTCAATATCACTTAACTGTGAAAAAATCGCAGAACCACATGTGAACATCCGCCGCAATATTTGCTGACCATGTTCGCAGTGGACACGTTAAATGGAACACGTTAAATGGAATAAGTAGTCCGCGACGACCTCTAGGAAAACAAGAGTTCCTCCTGGCATGTACTCTTAGATCTATTTTATCTGACTTTTAAAAATAAATTTTGTATTGTATTGAAGTTAATGGTTACTGGATATTTCGCTGCTTGTTAGTTCGCTACCTATTCTGTATGGCACCTTGTTTTATTTGCTACTCGGTTGATTAATATAGGTTTGTAACACATTGGCTAACTGTGAATAACTACCAAACTGGTAAGGATTGAATTAAAAGCTAACAAACACGATGATAATATTTACTGATTATTCAACAATAAAAAGGTTTACAAGAGTACAGTACGCGCCAGGAGGAACTCACATTTTCCGCTTTATTTCGCGGACGCGGAAAAAAAATATCCGCCGCGACATCGAGGAAAAAAACGGAATTCCTCGATGTCTCTACATCGCGAAATATCTCGGCGATATTTGACGACCAGCGCGAAAATAATTAGGGTCATAACTCACCTGGATAAGCTGAACATTTAGTGAAATGACCGTAATGAAACTGTGCATTTTACGTCTGCCAATTCTGTGACATTTGGTAAAATTAAAACCAAATTTCTAATACATTTGCTGTGCTTACGTCGTTGAAAACGCTCGTTATTGTATAGTAAAATCGATCAATAATTTTGTCAAGCGCATAGACGATACAGATGTCGCAGTATGGTTTACATGTTGTATGTTTTCTTTCAATATAGGAATGCAGTTTTACCACGTGTAATTCGGAAACCAGTCAATTTATTTTCTGAAAATAGGGTCAGCTGTTCCGAGAAGCAACAATTACTTTCGGTTTTGAATTGTCATTCCTTCCGTTAACAAATACGAGCATTCGTAAACAAATGCATCAGAATGAGAGTTTAATACATTTAAATGATATTTTAAAGCGTAAAATCCGCCGAAATGCGTGTAAAGAGGAACTTTGTGAGCCTCGATACGTCAATTCTTACCTGTGAAAAGGTTCGCGGAACCATTTAGCGGACGTCCGCCGCGATATTTGGTGACCATGTCCGCGGCGGTGATCCTCGAAATGCGGTGGATTTGGTCGCGTTTTAAGGAATGGGTAGTCCGCGACGACCTCGAGGAAAACGAGAGTTCCTCCTGGCGCGTACTGTATAGCAGACAAAAGAGAGACAAAAAATTACACACTTTATTTAAGCTGCAGAGAATATCAGACTTTACAATTTTAATGTACATGTGTTATAAAAAATTACTGAAAAGAAAGGAAACAACATTTAAATGTTTAACTTATTATATAGAATCTGAATACTAAGAATTTTTATCAATTATTATTACTGAAATAGAAACTGATTGATGTTTTGTCAGTTATGATTGTTAAGAAAAACATTTCTATGTTATTAGAAGATTGTTTTTCTATAATGCATATCCAGTTCCCTAAAATAGATAAAGTTGTCTAATCTACACACACATGATTAATTTAAAGCCTTCAAATCCTTAAAATGATTTAATATTAATTCTTACACTCAGTTATTTGCATAAAATATAATGCATTAGTTTCAAAAGATGTTATTTGCCTTAATTATAAAAGATATGAATTTGCATTGAGAAGCATGAAATGTTATTAGTATTGCCAAAGTATTATACACATTTATTTATAGAAATGCGGATAGCAACAACACTCAGGTAGCAAATCAGCTTTCTGCTGTATAGTGTTACGGTCTAGTGCATACCTTCCTTTAATTGTATAAATACAACCTCTGACAACTGTGTCCAGGGAATTGATTCTTTGGCTCAGTGGATTTTATTTGCCAAAACTTGCACAAAAACCTTTCTTAAACAAGTGGTTTTCACTTTAAATTCTTCCATTTCCTGCATGCACATTTGATTCAAGAACTTTTGAAAGCTCATGGACTCACTATCAGATTGTCTGATTCAAAGTTCCTTATACATGTTATGTTATTACGAACATGAAAGTCCGTAACATAAAGAAAGGTGCAACGCTTCTTAGAATACATAACCCAGAGCGGGATTCAAACTCTGATCTCCCTCCTGACAGGCCGACACGCTCACCACCGAGCCAAAGAATTGATTCCATGATGCAGTTGTCAGAGGTTGTATTTATACAATATAGGAAGGTATGCACTAGGCTGTAACACATCCCCTCTTGAGAAAGTCATCATTTATGATGATGAATGGTGTTGTGAAATTTTAGATCTGATGATCAGACAGAAATCTTGAAAGATTTTTTATTAGATTTTTACAACTAAGAACTAGAGGGAGTAATCCTGGACATACATGAAAGTCCGTAAAAGAAAGATGCAATGCATCTTAGAATACACAACCCAGAGCAGGATTAGAACTCCGATCTCCCATGTGACAGGCTCACACTCTAACCACTGAGCCAAAGAATCGATTCCCAAACCCAGTTGTCAGAGGTTGTGTTTATACAATTATAGTAAGGTGTGCACTAGACCGTAACAATGTACATGTTGAGAAACCAAAGTTTCAAGGTTCAGCAGCCTCAGCTTTGTTTTCTCACAGAAAAAAATGTGAAAAAGCAGTTTTCACAGAATTTTTAGTGCATTCTCAGTGCCAGCACTTAGCTATTTGAAAAAAAAAATTTTTTGACAACCTCAGAAATGTTACTGATATGACAGGAAGTCAGCTCTGCTTGGACGTTGTGTTTGAGTAATTTTCATCACAGGAAGAGAATCTAATGATTTAGACCATTTTTTCCTCATTTTATGCATGAGGGTCTCATTTTGGAGTACAGTTATACTTCCTTTATACAAAGTACATCATTCTGTACTATGAAGTTAGTTTTAGCACTGCTACAGAAACAGAGAGCATCTGACTTCTATAGCTGTATTTTTTATTAAGCCAGATTAAAGGGAAGGGTTTATTTAAAGGTTAATTGGGAAATATCAGGATGACGGATTTCCTGGTACATGTAATGATATGATGCCAGTGTAATGGTGGCTTAAGGGCTTGCACTGGGATAAAAAAATTGTAGCCAAGCTGTTAGCTAAATGAAAAAAAATTGAAGCCAGTTTAGAAGCGTATTAGCCAAAATTTTAGCCAGTTTTTTTAGCGTCAGACAAATCCAGCACCTGGGAGAACAAAGAGTTAACATCTTATTTTGCTACATAATTATGTTTGTACCAGCATGTACACGAATAAACACAGATTTTAAATGCCTGTGTGAGAAGTTTATCTTCATCCATAACTGATCCATTGATTGATAATTTCAATAAATTGTTCAAGTTTTTCAAACTAATTTCATTTCTTAGCTGGGTTTTGATGACATTCTGTTTGCTAAATCCTTTCACAGTAAGTTTCTGCTACTTATTACCTTTCTTCTAAATCAGCTGAAACAAGTAATTATGGTGTTTGTGGATCATGAAAAAGTAATTATTTTGTATTGATACAGTAAAAGAAACAATGATTAAGGTGAATTCTTTTCAAATTATATGAATGTAATTTCAGTTACTGACACATTTCTTCAGTCTCGCCGAAAGTTCAGTGTACTTCTATTATTGTTGGTCGCTGTTGAGCAATTATCACATAATGCCTATGTTAAATTGTTACGCTTTTTCTTTAATCAACACAGATGAGTAGTGTGTTAAATCAGTACCTCCAAGTAAGTGCGTAAAAAATTCAAACCTTTCAAAATTTCAAAACACATTTTGACCCTTGAGACCCGAGATTTTAACTAAACATTTATGATTTTTTTCTCTCATTATTTAAGTGCTGTTTACCAAGATTTTATCCAAATGATTTTTTGTTAGCCAAATTATGGATATTTTTGCAAATGGCAAATTTGTCGAACGGCAGTTCCAGCCCAGGATGGTTTCCACAAATTTATATGCCGTAATATTTTGCTGACTCTGAAGTCTTGGTTAACCCAAATTTTGAAACCTAAACAGGATAAACATTGATACCCTGGTATATGTCAGCCATGTCAAAGACAGAAAACAAGCAAGCAGATTTCAGTGAAGTAGTTTGAATGATGTCATTTCATGTAGATTTTGCTGCAGTGGATAATGAATGAATGGAAGTGTTGCAGATTCGTGGAATGAATATTGGTTTGCTGATTCACAACAGCATAACTTAAATTTGGATCATTGCAAATCGGGTGTTAATATTTATGGTTTGATTTAACAGAAACTGATGCAGATTGATAATTTACAATGAGGAACCCCATCAAGCTGCTTGAGTGGAAAGTGTATTGATGTTTTCTTATTTCAGATTTCACTGACAGATTCTAGCCCACCACCATGTATAATGGTATTGCATTACAGACTGCCAATTTTCTTATTTCAGATTTTGACTGAGATTCTAGGCCACCACTATGTATAATGGTATCGGATTACAGACTGCACGTGGCAGTGGGACAAATGGTTATGTACAGACCAACAAGGCTTTTGTTCGTCGGCACAAAGACCGAGTTGATTACAAGTCAGAAGAGGAGATTAAAAAACTTGAGGCCCAGATGATCAAACAGCCGAATCGAGAAATTCTCGATCATGAGAGAAAACGTAAAGTAGAACTGAAGTGTTATGAGATGGAGGAACTAATGGAAGAGCAGGGGTATGTATAGTTAAGGATTTGTATTATGTAGCAATTCCCTTATTTGAAATGACTTAGATCTTTTAATTCACTGTTCCCTTTCCTGTACTTCAAGTGCAGGGTAGCCTGTCAAAAGGTGCACAATGGTAATAGAAGTATGACAAGCTCAAAAAAACTTAGTGATTTTCATTGCTATTTTCTTTTTTGGTATGGTGATAATTAAGTCTAATTATTTGCAACAATGGTAGTCAGATTACACATTTAGTTTAGCAACATGTTTTGTTAACATGATTTTGTTTGTTTTTTTATTAATCCTAACTTTTTAAGGGCGAGCATATAGTTACCAGCTTTGTCCATCCGTCGTCCCGTCCGTTCGTCCGTCCGTCATAATTTTGTCCGGAGCATAACACAAAAACTATTAGAGATATCAAGACCAATCTCCATAGGTAGTTAGATCTCATTAAGGAGCAGTGCAGTGCACAAGGACCATAACTCTTGCTTTATTAAATTTTGAGTTATTGCCCTTTGAAATTTCTCATACTTATTTTTTTCCGGGGCATACACAATGTATCTCACAAAGTATAAGAGTCATCAACTTGAAACTTTATAAGTAGATAGATCTCATTGATGAGCAGTGCAGTGCACAAGAACCATAACTCTTGCTTTATTAATTTTTCAGTTATTGCCTTTTAAAATTTCTCATACTTATTTTTTGTCTGGGGCATATCTCACAAAGTATAAGAGATATTAACATGAAAATTTTTTGGTAGATAGATCTCTATCAGGAGAAGTGCAGCGTGCAAGAACCATAACTCTATTTTGCATAATTTAGAAGTTATTACCCTTGGTTATTTTTCATACTTTAAAAAAAAATACATATTAAACAATAGCCCTTTTGGAATTGGCATTTATTCGGGGAGCATCCATCGGTTCTACCGATTTCATTGTTATATAATATATAAGTGACAATTTTCACAACTAAAAGTCAAGACTATCACAAAGAGAAAAAGGATAAAGCTAGAGGATTCCAACTGAAAGGATCAATGTGCAATTTTGTCTACCTTTGATGTTATCTGAGGAAGGGAGATAATTTCTTATCAGCTATGTCCCTCATTCCTTTCAGTCAATAATGTGCATAATTTTTGAGTAACCTTGACTTGTAAAAATATTTTTTCATGCTTAAAAACTGGAGCATGTTTTTGCTTATAGGCTTCAAAACAGATAGGATGATCACCAGTATTACAAGATTTTGCCTTGTTCCTATCATGTTTTGGCTGTTTTTTCCTGCAACAAGAAGTGTTTAGGGAAATAACTCTGTGCAGTTTTCTATAATATAAGCTTTCCTTTATAGGTTTTGTTATATCTCTTCTTCTGCAACAATAATTCCTCGTTGTTATACCATGGCCTTTTTCCAACACACTCATTCCTATTCTCCAGTTCACAATTCTCTTCCTCCCGCTAGCTGACCTCTGTCATCTCTTCTGTGCCCCTGTTTAACTGATGCACTGGGGGAGACATGAGGTTTTTTTTACAAAAACATCTAGTTTATTGATTGTTATTTCAAATACTTGGTATATCTAGACGCCTTGCATGAACCTCATCCATTAAATGGGGTAAAGGTCACCGAGGCTAAAAATGGATTTATCTACCATGCCTCATAGAGCCTTCATTTATAGACCAATATCTTTGATATTTGATATGTACATTCCTTGCATGGACCTCTACCCTAAGGTGGGGTTTGAAGTCTCTCAGTCAAGGTCAGGGTCAGTGCAGGTAATAATAGATTTTTATACTTTTTGTCACAAAGCCTTTATTTATTGACTGATACTTTAGATACTTGTTTTGTAGGCACCTACAAATCTTCAATTAGAAGATATAATACTGCTTCTGATGTTTGCTTAACAGCAAACCCAGAGCCAAAGTACTTAGGTGAGAGATCCAGTGCCTTCATAGCCCTTTTGTTACAATTCAGTCTCTTATTACCATATTCCTAACAAACAATAAATTGTTCTCTTGTGGAAAGTATTAAGGGTGCACAATACTGGGGTACATGAATAGTACTTCTTTAAATATACCATAGCATATGGCTGGCTACATTGAAAGACCTCCATTGACTATACGTTAACCCTTGACCAGGGTTCTTAACTGCATACCCATTGGTCAGATGGTCCCTTTCTGGATTGAGGGAGAGGCAAGGAATGTTTGTGACTACAGCCATAAAGAAGCAGTGTTTAACATAAAGTTCAGAACTTGTAGTCTATGTAGATACTTCAGTACTTTATCATTATTATTGTAGGTTTATTTTAACCTCAGTGCAGTTCATTTATATTATATTTGAACTATATTGAAACTGTCACTGAACTAAAAAAAGTCTAAATAATTGTCAAGTTAGTTTATCTGATTTGTTTTACCTCAGTTGGGAGAAACTATACATGCTTTTATTAAAATCACTTTGAAGACACCAGCCTAGATGGAACCAGTTCCTTTAGAGAATAGTCACCTTTAGCACTGGTACCCAGTTATAGGTAGATGAACAGTTACTGGTTTGGTTTTATTGGGGTTTAACACCAGTTTAACAGCTAAGGTCATATCCTGGCGGTCAGTCCACCTAACCAATGTTCCTGGGTATCCAACAGTTTACTAACCAATTTCTCCACAAGTGAGATAGATGAACTGACCCATTTGTGGATTAGTGCTCTGGCTTGGATTGGAACCAGAACTACCAAAACGGCTGAGCTTCTGTAGTTTTTGTGTTGTTTTGGCTTCAAAATTCTTGATAAAACACAACATACTTTTGAAAAATATTTTATATACAAAAAAAGGCAACGGCAGAAAGCAAAAAAAAAACAACAACATATTTTCTTTGAACCACAAAGATCATAACAAATCAAGAGTGTTTTGATGTGCTTCATACAATTGTTATGACATTTTATGCTCCAGCTTTCAGTGGTTTACAGATTCTCTGTGATTTTTCCATTGGGACTTCTGGTTTGACAGACCCATTTATAAATTGAAAACAATTTAGATGAAAGCCCTTGAACATCTCAGATGTTTGTATGATCATTTTGTACCAAATACACTCGGACCCCGTTACTACGCGCCCCGTTACAACGCTAACCTCAGTATAACGCTCAAGGGTCATGGCTCCCAAAAAAAAAAATTTAAAAAACAAAAAAAACCTATTTTTCACCGACCATAATTATTTTACATGCATATCTTACGTGCTGTATCCATAACAACGCTTGTTTAATGTGTCAGCGAAGTACAATTAACTACGTAATTAGGACGCTCTAGGGCGGGAAAAGTGTGAAAAGCATGCAAAGTCTGGCGTTAATCCGCTTCTTTGTTCGTTGTGATCGATGATCAGTCAGGTGTCAAACTGTTATGAAAACCTCAAATTCGAAGCTCTGACGTGCAAACATCGATGAACTGAGTAACAAACACAAGCCGAAAATCTGTTTTCTATCGAGCGGCACTCAGTTCGTTGTATCTCATTAAAATATTACAGGACTGCAAAGAACTTCAAAGCGCGGCACCGTATCTTAAGTGCTGTATCCATAACAACGCTTGTTTAATGTGTCAGCGAAGTACAATTAACTACGTAATTAGGACGCTCTAGGGCGGGAAAAGTGTGAAAAGCATGCAAAGTCTGGCGTTAATCCGCTTCTTTGTTCGTTGTGATAGATGATCAGTCAGGTGTCAAACTGTTATGAAAACCTCAAATTCGAAGCTCTGACGTGCAAACATCGATGAACTGAGTAACAAACACAAGCCGAAAATCTGTTTTCTATCGAGCGGCACTCAGTTCGTTGTATCTCATTAAAATATTACAGGACTGCAAAGAACTTCAAAGCGCGGCACCGTATCTTAAGTGCTGTATCCATAACAACGCTTGTTTAATGTGTCAGCGAAGTACAATTAACTACGTAATTAGGACGCTCTAGGACGGGAAAAGTGTGAAAAGCATGCAAAGTCTGGCGTTAATCCGCTTCTTTGTTCGTTGTGATAGATGATCAGTCGGGTGTCAAACTGTTATGAAAACCTCAAATCCGAAGCTCTGACGCGCAAACATCGATGAACTGAGTAACAAACACAAGCCGAAAATCTGTTTTCTATCGAACGGTACAAAGTTCGTTGTATCTCACGAAGATATTACAGGACTGCAAAGAACTTCAAAGCGCGGCTACGTATCTAAAGTTCAATCAGTATGAAATCTATACATGATGCCAGGATGGATGCGAGACACAAGTCAGTGCCGCGAAAGATGACTGAATTCTTCAGCAGAGAAAACAGGAATGACGGGTAGATACATCAAAATAGGTACAATGAGTTACGTGCAGCGTTACACATTGTAACTTACCGATTTTCACGGTTTTACTTTCGTAACGCTTACGCCGCGGTTTTCCCGGGAATCGCGTATGTTTACGTTTTTCTTATGCGATTTTATCTGGTTTTTTTTTGGTTTTTTTTTTAAACAAAGGTAATATTTTACCAAATAATAATTTTCTCTATACAAAATGTATCTTGAGTGGTTAACGAACAAATTTGGTTATGTTTGAACTTTAACATAATGATACAGTTACATGTTGGTGGGTGGGGTAATACTAGCAAATTCAACAGGTCAACTATACGATCTCGGTAGGCGCGTTATATATCGGAACCCCGTTTATATCGCGGTCTGAAACCTTAGACCCCACCTAGAGCGCTATAACGGGGCCCCAGTGTACAAACACTATCAGATATTTACAACCATGTGGTCCGCTTAGTAAGTGGACAGATTTTCTTTGTAGTGCTTGGTTAATATTGGTTAATATTTTAGCTTTAGGAAAACTTGTCTGTTTTCGAAAACCTTTATATATATTTCTTTTTTCATTTTACAACATAGCCAAAATTTTCCAGGAACCAATTGCAACCAACATTAAATATTCAACACTGATGATTTATTTCACATTAGTTCCCAGTTCACTTTATATGAGATTATTATGATTTTCCTATCACCAAAAAGTGCCTTTAAGAAATTTTTTTCTTATGTCTGTTCATAAGACTAATTGTGTGATTTGAAAGTAAGTGAAATTTTAAAACAGAGCAGTCCCATTGAAGTCAAATGTAAAAAATGGCTCAAAATCTGACATCAAAAATTAATTTGAGTTTTGAAAACTTGTATTATGTATACATTATTTAATAAGGGTCTCTTGGCATTTTATCTCAAAACACATTATTTTGGATGTCTGCTGGTCAGACTTCATTGCAGTTGCTCTACAGATGCCAAAGAAACCCTGTTTTTAGCTCCCATGAGCACTTTGTGCTCAAGGTGAGCTTTTATGATTGCCCTGTGTCCGTTGTGCATTGTCAACTGTTTACTTTAAAACAACATCTCCTCCTTAACCACTAGGTGAAAGATGATAAAACTTTACAGGAATGTTCCTTACATGAAGCTTTACCAAAGTTGTTAAAAGAATTCAATTTTTTCCATGAAGAACTCTGGTTGCTATGGCATAAAGAATGAAAAACTTAAAAAATCTTCTTGTCTAAAACTGCTAAGCTCAATAGTCTGAAATTTGACATGGAGCATTGTATAGCTTACCTCTACCAAGTTTGTTCCTGAGATCACTATTGGCCCCACCCGAGGGGTCACAAGTTTTTCATAGCAATATAGAATAAGAACTATAAAAATCTTCTTGTCTGAAACCACAAGGCCTAGAGTTTTAAAATTTGGCATGAAGCATTGTCTAATGGACCTCTACAGAGTTTGTTCAAATTATGTCCCTGGGGTCACTATCAGCTCTGCCTGAGGGGTCAGAAGTTTTTCGTAGCAATATAGAATAAAATCTTTAAAAATCTTTGAGTGAACCACAAGGCCTAGGGTTTTAAAATTTGGCATGAGGCATTGTCTAGTGGACCTCTACCAAAATTGTTCAAATAATGTCCCTTGGGTCACTATTGGGTTGCTTGCTCTGCTATGAGAATAGATAATGCTCTACTCTGAGAATAGGTAGCAGTAATGAAAGTGGCTTGCTCTGTTCTGAGAATAGGTAGCAGTAATGAAAGATGTTTGCTCTGCTCTCCTCTGAGAATGGGTAGCAGTAATGGATGTTGCTTGCTCTGCTCTGCTCTGAGAATGGGTAGCAGTAATGGATTTGGCTTGCTATGCTCTGAGAAAAGAAAGCAGTAATGAAAGTTGCTTGCTCTGAGAATACTTAGCTGTAATGGATGCTGCTTGCTCTGTGATAATGAAAGTTGATTGCTCTGCTCTGAGAATAGGTAGCAGTAATGAAAGTTGCTTGCTGTGCTCTGAGAATAGGTAGCAGGCATGAAGGTGGCTTGTTCTGCTCTGAGAATAGGTTGCAGTAATGAAAGAAGCTTGTTCTGCTCTGAGAATAGGTAGCAGTAATGGATGCTGCTTGCTCTGCGATCATGAAAGTTGATTGCTCTGCTCTGAGAATAGGTAGCAGTAATGAAAAGTGCTTGCTCTGCTCTGAGAATAGGTAGCAGTAATGAAAGTTGCTTGTTCTGCTTTGAGAATAGGTAGCATTAATGAAAGTCCTTGCTGAGCTCTGAGAATAGGTAGTAGTAATGAAAGTTGCTTGCTCTGCTCTGAGAATAGGTAGTAGTAATGAAAGTTGCTTGCTCTGCTCTGAGAATAGGTAGCAGTAATAAAAGTTGCTTGCTATGCTCTTAGAATAGGTAGCAGTAATGAAGGTTGCTTGCGCTGCTCTATTCTGAGAATAGGAAGCGGTAATCAATGCTGCTTGCTTTGCTCTGAGAACAGGTGGCAGTAATGGATGTTGCTTGCTCTGCTTTGCTCTGCTCTGAGAATAGGTGGCAGTAATGGTTGCTGCTTGCTCTGCTCTATTCTGAGAATAGGTAGCAGTAATGGATGTTGCTTGCTCTGCTTTGCTCTGAGAATAGGTAGCAATAATGGATGTTGCTTGCTCTGCTTCGCTCTGCTTTGCTCTGCTCTGAGAATAGGTAGAAGTAATGGATGCTGCTTGCTCTGCTCTGAGAATAGGTTGCAGCAGTAATGAAAGTTGCCTGCTCTGCTCTGCTCTTAGAATAGGTGGCAGTTATGGAAGTTGCTTGCTTTGAGAATAGGTGGCAGTAATGGAAGTTGCTCTGCTCTGAGAATAGGTAGCAGTAATGAAAGTTAATTGCTCTGCTTTGAGAAAAGGTAGCAGTTATGAAAGTTAATTGCTTTGCTTTGAGAATAGGTAGCAGTTATGAAAGTTGCTTGCTCTGTTCTGAGAATAGGTTGCAGTAAAGAATGTTGCTTGCTCTGTTCTGAGAATAGGTTGCAGTAAAGAATGTTGCTTGCTCTGCTCTGAGAATAGGTAGCAGTAATGAAAGTTAATTGCTCTGCTTTGAGAATAGGTAGCAGTTATGAAAGTTGCTTGCTCTGTTCTGAGAATAGGTTGCAGTAAAGAATGTTGCTTGCTCTGCTCTGAGAATAGGTTGCAGCAGTGATGAATTTTGCTTGTTCTCGCAGTAATAAATATTGGTTGCATTGCTTTGAGAATAGGTAGCAGTTATGAATGTCGCTTGCTCTGCTCATTTGTGATTTTTTCTATCTGAAGTGGTGTATTGACAGAGATTTAAATGAACTTGAATAGCTTTCTTTGCAGGTGAACTGAAATAATTATGAATTTAATTAAAAATGCATTCTTGTATTATTTTCTTTTCTTAAGTCTGTATTTAGGAAAGAAATACTTAAGCTTGTTCCATGAAACTTTAAGATCTATTTGTACTCTTTAAGGTTTTATACTTTAATTTACAGTTATTCAAAAGAAGAAATTGAGAAGAAAGTATCCATGTTCAGAAAGATGTTGATGGATAAAGAAGGAGTGAAAGATTCACCAACGATTGACAAAGATGAATTTGGTAGACCAATGTAAGTGTAACATTAGTGTGCAAAAACAAGCATATTTCATTTTAACAAAATGATTTACATGTAAAGTTTCAAAATGTTGCCTGTATTGGTTTACAAATAAATCAGCAAAGTGGCATCTTTTTATATCACGGCAAAAACACCAAGTTTCTCATTAGTTGAACCATTTTAGGGTTGAGTATTGTATTGAGTATCAGATCTGTAACAATGAAAGTGTCTTATAATCCTCCTTATCCAGCAAAATTGCTCCTAGCTTTCTTGTTAAAGCAGCGTACTTCTGTTGCCTTTGAATGTTGTTTTTCAAATAGTCTGCTAGGAGTTCTTGTCTGGATGGATAGAAATGTTTTTTGGCTGGAAATAATAATGGCAGGAGTATATATGTATATTAACACTAATTGTACTTAGCATAACAGCAATACACATGACAATCTCTGATAATTTTCAGTCATCTTGTTGCAGATTTTCGTCTTATGATATACCAGAAATTGGTCGGACATTTTATCCATACAAGTACTCTATCAATCATTCTGATTGATACTCACCCCTACAGCACTATACTGTAAAGCTCAGAATAAATAATCCCACAATATATAATCCCCCTACACCAAACACTGTGATCTGTAAATTATTATTGTGTATTCTGAGGTTGGGAGAGCCATGTCCATTTTTATTGGGATTGGCAGGTTATCATGAATATATTTGAACCATTGTGTAGACTTAGTGAGTAGTATTATGGACTTAAAAATACGTTTAAAAAATAATCCAGTGCATGTTTGTTTAGTAGAATAGATTAAAAGTAGTTCAAAGTCTCCGAGAGTGAGACTCTTGTTATTACCTTAGAGACATTCAGTAAAGATATCTTAGAGTAAATCTGCTTTACTGTTAATAAGGATGTTATTACTTTGCACTGAATTTAAAATTAACCTGGTGTTGCCATTGCCTTGAAAAGAAAGACAGAAAAAAGAACACCCTCTCCTTTACAACTCAGTATACATTGTATATTGGAAAAGACTTGTATGGAAGTGTAAATTAAATTATTTCTTTTCATCATTTTGATACTAATGACAAAATATGGTTACCAAGATAATACTGAGCTTCAGACATTTAGGAGAAATATGTGCCTAATAAAAGTACTTGAGAAAGAGCATACATATTCTGGAAACAAAGAGCTTGTATAAGAGGAAAGAAGGTACATCGTATTGCCGTATTTTAATTATTTCTGTTTATTGCCATTGAGTAAATTTACATCACCGCTTTGTGAAGAGATATTCTACCACAGACCAAATACTGACATCAGTGTTATCACTAATTATGTGTTCTTATGTATCGGTACTTTTTCTCCTATCTCATCAGCCCAGGCAGGAAACAAACATTGCCATCAGGTTGTCCGTAGAGAAAATTAAACAAATGAAATGCCAGATAATATAGCGACAGAGGAAATTACTGTTTGAATAAGTATTTACCTAGGGACTGTAAGAAGCTAACAAATTGATTCTGTGACTTGCTTAGAAAAGGCTCATCTTCTCTATTCTAGTAAGCTGTGAAAATGTATCCTTAAAATGTCTTTTTTCTCCACTTGTAAGCCACTTGAAATTATATCCCTTATGAGAATAAAGGAAAACAGTCTACAGATACATTACATTGAACTGGTAAATAAGTAAGAGTGTTGTTTATTAATCAAGTTATTTCCAGTTTTTATGTGGCATAAACATTTTAATTATACAATGTTTGGTTTAGAAATGATTATTTCCTATGAAGAAATTGACTTGATTTCAGTAATTATTTTGATAAGCACAAGTGTTTGAAGTTCAGGGAGTTATTATAGAGATAGAGAAAAGACATGATTGCCTAATATTAACTGAATCAGTGATCTCAGTATAATCTTGTAACTTTCACTTTTAGATAGCCAAATATATTGGAAATACATTAATTGTTTCATGCAGTTTCAAATTGGGATATGATAAATTTGGTGCATTCTGATTTGCTCTGATTTTGTTTTTTTTGCCTCCAGAGGGAGAACATTGTTTTTGGTCTGTCTGTCTGTTTGTTTGTTTGTTTGTCACAAAACTTTAACCTTGACCATAACACAGAAGTCCTTTCACCTACAGTCTCCAAACTTCACAGGTGCATACACCTTGATGAGCTCTACCCACTAGACCCACTTAGAGGTCAGAGGGTCATGGCGTTTATTTTTACATAGTGCTTGTTAATCAGATGAATATTACCAAGTTATATGTTAGAGTTATTGTATAATGATGAGGTGAATACTCCAGTTTATGGCCCTGGCAAAATAGGTATTTAACTTGACTGAAAGGCTAAGGTTAATATCACATTGTTGGCCCATAAACTAGGATATTCTCAGACATTTTCAGTCATTAGAAATAAATTCTTTCAAACAACGCATTGTTTACGGTAATTGAAAAATAGACTTATGGCAGCTGTTGTTGCAAACTAAGATTGCACCTTATAATGCTGTTTCATTCTGCTATGTCTGTATAAAGGTGTTCAAATGACTGTATTTATATCCCAGTTGGACTAGAAACAGTCAAAGTATGTATTTCCGATTTAAGGATAATGCAGTTAGGATGCTGACTTTCAAGAAACTTGCACATGGTGCATCAGAAGTTAAGTGCTAATGTTTACTTCTTGTCATCTTTACAAGTCCAGTCTGCCTTTGTCTTGTATGTACATGTATCTTACTTGGCATAATGAACTTAAGTCTTGTGGTGACTCGATTAAGTCTGTAAAGATGTAGTTTTAAACTCTCAGTTATATTATGGCCCCTGTGTAAGGCTATTTAGTGTTTAACTTTCTGTCCACTCTCCATTTAGTATGCACACTATATCACTTAAGGATTTTGAAAGTACTTGGTAACAAGAATTGTCACTAAAGATGACAATGCCCTCAAGGTGTGCTTTGACCTTTGGGCAGAGGAAAAGATAAATCTTTCAAGAGAAGTGGGTTTTTTTTTTTTTTTTTGCCAGTTTTCAAAGTCACTTAGACCTCAAGGTAAAAACAATATGCAGTAATTATGTCATTTGGAAGATTTCTCCCAAAGGGTTGTTGTGTGCAAAGATGAACTTAATCTGTTTAGTAATAAGGTAGTTATGGCCAATATTAAGTATTTTTGACACTTCGAACTTCAAGGTCAGGTCATTTAGGGTCAAATGATTATATGGCAGTAGGAAGGTCTTGTCTAAAGAGGTGTTGTGTTCAGGTATGAAGTTAATCCATTTACTAATAAGGAAGTTCTAATTGTTACAGTTTTTTGACAGTTAGACCATTAAAGTCAAGGTCATTCAGGGTCACATGAATATATGTCAGTGGAAAGTTCTTGTCCACAGGAGTCAATTGTGTTCAAGTATGAAGTAAATCCATTTGCTAAGAAGGAAGTTATGGGCAGTGATAAATTTTCAGACAGTCAAAGTGCCACTTCAGGGGCATTGTCATTTCTTTCAGTGACAGTTTCTTGTCTTTGTTAGCTCCATCTAATGTCAAGGTCACACATGAGGTAATTAATTGCCACACCACATCTCTCGAATACCTTGAAGGATTTTGAAATCACTTGGTTGAAATATTAAGTATAGTCTGATGAGACTATCAGAAACTACATATGATTTGAATTTCAAACTAATATAATTATGAGATAAAAAGTTGCTTTTGTCCCCAATTCATTCTATTAAATTTAAAGTATAGCCACTTAATGTACAGAACAGAAGATTTGAGTGGCTGAGTCCAATGTCAAGGTCACACATGAAATCAAAAGTTGCATCACTCTCCCATTTGTCTCTACTCCATTCTTTGCATTCCTTGAACATCTTGACAGATTTAGAAGAAAAAAAAAACTTTATAGAAATATTTAGAATAGCCAAGAGTACTCTCCTGCGCATCGGTCGAATATTTCACTTTCTTACCTCTGCTAAAATTCGGTTTTTAGAATGATATTTTTATTTTTAGACAGGGAAATCCACAGTTACTTTTCAGTCAATCAGTGACTAGCCTGCAACGAATCGTCCATATATACACTTGACATCCCAGAATGTAAACAAACAATGCATGTTTTTTGTATTTCACTTTTTGAAGTGCTTTTTAATACGTGTTCGTAAGAAAAATGTAAAAATATCAAGAAGGTTAAAATCATGATGGTATGGTTGTTTTTAGACATTTATTGCTGTATTAAGATGTTAACATAAATGTGTAAATGAAAATTAATGTGTTTACAAAGTTGTCAGAAAACACCTGTCTATTTATAATTTTTGCAATCACATGATCGTTTCAACTAATAAAAAATGGTTTCAAGATTTTTAGTTCGTGGGGATATTGGTGCACTTTCATTGGTTGTTTACAAATTCATTGTAAAGGTCAATATCATAAATCTACTCTTATTAAAGCAGCAATGTGAAGTAATGGTAGTTTATCCACATGCTGCTGAGGGAGCGTAAGCCAAGAGGTAAACAAAACATATGATTTGAGTGGCTCAGTTCAAGGTCAAGGCCACATTGAGGTTAGTTTGCATCAGTCATTGTTTCATGTCTGCACCATATCTCTACAACACTTGGAAAGATTTTGAAATATTCAGTGTAGCCACATGATGGGCAGAAACTGAATATATGATATGACTGGCTCTGTCCAAGGTCACACTGAGGTAAATAATTGCCTCTGTCTTCCATTTTTATTCACCTCATCCCCTGAACACCTGGAAGGATTTCAAAATAACTTGGTACAAATATAAAGTATAGCCACATTTGTTGACAAATATTAGGAACTAGTTTTTTGCAACTATTAAGACTTTCATATATATTTGTATTATGTGGCACACACCTGCAGAAAGTTTTAACTCTTACAGTATGCATTATGTTGAATCCTCTTAGAATACCAGATAAACATTTTCAGTCATATTCTGTGCTCTTCTGTCTGTTAACTTATATTTATAGGGGCATTTGTCACATCATGTGACAGCACTTGTAAAAACATAAGTTAAAATAAGTCATAGTTTCTGTATTGACTTTCTTTGCTATAATTAAAAGTTAAAAATTTTATTTTTCCAGGGTGTGTTGAACTTGATAAAGGAGATACAGACATTCTTGGTTCATAGGCCCACAATTTTGTAGACTTCAAAACAAAGTATTTTTTTAAGGATTCAGACAAACTGAAATTTTGTTTCTGAATGTATACTTTTTAGCTCACCTGAGCACAAAGTGCTCAAAGGTGAGCTATTGGGATCATTGATTGTCCGGCGTGCATCGTGTGTCAGTGCATTGTGCATCATCAACAATTTGACTAGAACAACTTCTGCTCCTAAACCACTAAGCCAACATTGACGAAACATGCCTGGGATATTCCTTGTGTGAAGCTCTACTGAAGTTAATCTGAGCCTTAAGATTTGGTGTGTAGCATTGTCTAGTGGACCTCTTCCAAGTTTGTTCAAATAATACCCCTTGGGTCAAATTTGACCCTGCTCTGGGTTCAATTGATTTTACATAGGCTTATATAGGGAAAACTATGAAAATCTTCTTGTCTGAAACCACAAAGCCCTGAGTCTTAAGATTTGGTATGTAACATTGTCTAGTTGACCTCTACCAAATTTATTCAAATTATGCCCATGGGGTAAAATTTGGCCCTGCCCAGGGGCTCAATTGATTTTACATAGGCTTATATAGGAAAAACTTCTTATCTGAAACCACAAAGCCTAAAACTTAGATATTTTTAATGGAGCATCAGCTAGAGGTCATCTACCAAGTTTGTTCAGATTATGCCCATTGAGTGAAAATTGGCTCTACCCTGGGTTTCACTTGAATTTATATAGATTTATATAGGGAAATTCTTAAATAAAGCTTTTAATGTTAGCTCAACAGCAGACCCAAAGGCAAAGTATTCAAGTGAGCAATCTAGGGCCATCATGGCCCTCTTGTTGTAAAAGCTTTGGTAATGATGGAATTGCAAGTGAGCAGTGATAGCATTTTGATATATTTTAATGGCACATTCCTAGCTGTGGACTGGTTTTTGTTCCCTTTTATTCAAGTTTTTGTGTTTTATCCACATTGAATTCCAGTACATTTTGGTTTTGATGTTAATGCCAGTATCTTGTTATTTTATTATCAAATGGCTAACAGTATCTCGTTATGTTATTATCAAATGGCTGAAGCTCTCTCGCTAAGAATTAGAACTTTGAACTTATGCTGTTGATTACTATGAAAGGCAGATATAGGTAAAATATTAGACCAATTTGTAACATTTTATGTTAAGTCTGTATGCTGAAAGTGTATTCTTAGCTCTGTGATTGAGAACTATTTATAACTGTACTGGAAAACCTGATGTCACACGATTAATCCTCTGTAAATTGCAATCATGTCAGTGTTTTGAGACCAATCTTTCTGGGGCGCGGGACTCTTTGTGTACAAGATTGGATGGAATTGATCTGATTCTGATGTTGAACCAAATCAAGCAAAAAAGTGCTTTTTATTATCATGGCAGTTAATTGAAATCAAGATTTGTTGGTTGATGTTTTTGTATGACAGTTTAATAGAAATGTCGTTATTGTTACAAGTAGAGCCATTTCACAAAATGATAACCCCTCATTGTAACTTAATCAACCGAAAACAGAACATGGAACCATGGTGACATGTTTGACTTTAATTTCCAAGAATTGTTTGCATTAATTTTGCTTATGAGAGATGTGGATTAGTTTTTATTATGTTTTCAGAGTTGACATGGCTGATACATGTATGATAATAAAATGTTAGATATCTAATGTAAAAAAGTAACATTTCTGTTATGATACTTGATTTACCAGCTTTCAAGTTAATTGGCAAAATTGACAAAAAATTTCCCTGTTGCATTTGCAGTAATGTAAAATATTGAAAAGACATATCAATTCTGATACAACAACTTTTAGAATGATATCTTTCTTTTATCCCTAATTCTGTATAGAAAGCAGAGACACAAAACATACTTAGGAAACAACAATCCTAACAGTCAAAAATCAGAAAAAAATGTTAAGATAACGAGGCACTGTGTTCATTTCCTTTAAAGTCTTTGTACAGGCACTCATAAAATTATTTAAAATAGATTACATTGGAATCTCTACCATACAAGACACTTAATCCTGTAATATTAAAGGGAATTCACCTTTTATAGTTAAACAGTGGATAGTTTTGCGACATACCGTACCTTGCTTCTCGTAATTTGACCATGATAATTAAACAACTTTTAGAATACAATGCTACTATTCTACAGCAGAAAAAAATCTGTTGATAAAAATTGATTTATTTGAATGAAAAATGTATGTTTACTTGTAAAAACACTGATAAATCACTTATTTATGGTCTTGAACAAAAGTTGCTCTAACTTTGTTCCCTTCTAATCCGTGAACTTCAGTCAGATTGGTCAACAATGTGAAGCATAGTATTCCAACTGTATGTGATATTTACAAATAAATCTGAAGTTCCGTGTTACCAAGGTTACTGCTAAGTTATAAAGCATTGTAGTTGTAAAATTACAAGACTCGATATGACTGTAGTAGAATTTGTGAAAGAAGTATATAATTCAAATAACTTCAGAAGTTTAAGACAGTAGTGGATATTTTAGCTACAGTATGTCAAGCTAACTAGGGTTCATACACATACACAGTGTATAGGCATTTAACATGTGAAGTCAACTTTGAACCGGTTATTTTGAAATGTGAAACATGTGTCTAATACAGACAGTTTAATCATTGAATGCATTTAGATGTCTGTTGTGGAAATGAGCTCTATATTTAGTTTTATCTCTGATGGATAACTTGTTAAATAAAATGACCTGCCTACCTCAGACATTCCTGCATGTCTGTCCTGCGTACAGGTTTTGCTGAATTCTTCTGAATTATTTAGTACATACTTTCTGGCATTATGCAACTCTCTTTTCTCAATTCTCAATTTGTAGTAAGTTTATTGGCCTTTTCATACTTAAAAGCATTTCTGTGGCCAAGTGGTTTTAATTTTGCCTTTTAAATCGGAGCGAAAGGTAAAAGGTTTGAATCCAAATCTGGTTGTTCCTATGTTACTAGTGAGCTCAAATTATTACAAAGAATCCTCAATGTCTTCCTGACTGGCATGTAGAATGATAAAGGGTTCTACCCATTTCTGTCTGAGTTTATTTATCATCAATACTGGTTGCCCATATGACTGAAGCCCTTGGCTGTGTTAGTTAAATGAGGTTGTAGGGGATAATACAGGATACAGAAAGCAGCCCATTCTAGAGACACACCTGGTTCTTTTCCTTGCTCAGTGAATAGGACTGATACATTGGAAATCTATCATTCCAACTAAAAGACAAGTCATAGCAGCATTAGTGGAGGAGTAAGGGATTGAACTTGCCAGTTCAGAGTGTCACCACAGGAATTATGTGTACCGTATTGTTTCCAATTAGTGCTCCCGGGGCTTGCATTTTTTCCAAAGGGAGCACTAAATGGAACCACTAAATTACTGTTACTGGTTTACCAAAAAAAAAAAAATATCAAATTTTATTTACCAGAACCTGTCAAGTAGTCTTTATACCCATACAAAAGTTTTATAATAAATTATTCAAACTCATTTGTAAACAGCACCCACAATCATTAAAAGTCATAAGGTAGTTACCTGTCATCAAATTTTTATAACAGGACTTTGTTGGTTTGTTGATTTGTCCTCTGCACTTACAAATTAGGTCACATCAAAGTTGTGTTTCAGGATTCAGCTGAGAATATTAAAATGTGGTTTCGATTTTATGCATATTCTTTAATCCTTATTTGTTGTTGCTTTTGCTAGATATTAAAAATGTTGAGGTAAGATTTTCTTCTGTAAAATACCCTGGGGGGCACTATTAGAGGGGGCCGCTAATAAAAAACATTACATTATGTCATAGAGTAAGGATGCAGTCAATGAAGGCTGCCTCAGTGGTTGAGGGGTTAAGGTAACTTACTCGCTGAGTGAATGTCACTTTGTTTCAATCACTGCTTTCATTCATATTCATTCTGTGTGAGAAAGTTGCCAGTTTCTAAAAAAGGATTAGATTCTTGTCCCTCCTTGGAACAGTGGTTAGGTAAACTGCCCACCTGATATGTGACTTTGGCTGTTAGAGGACTTTTAACTTAACCAAATCAATGTAAGCCAGTGAAGTACTACTTCTTTCTAGCTGATCATGAAATTAAGATACAGCTATTTATTCTTTTCTTCTTATTTCATATTGAAATAGGCAGATATTTTAATTTAGCTTTAACTTTGTATATTTTACACTGTTCTCCCACCTTATTCAGACTTGAATGTCTGACCCAGCTTTCTTTTTCCCCAGAGACTGAATCTGTCAGATGTGTTTGTTTATTATATCTACATCTCATATTTTAATATAAGAGATATATACATCATAATACCCTAAGTAGGGTGGAATAGCCATCAGGATTTTATAGAGAGACCATTACATTGTCTGGACCAATTGGACTTAAGTATAGCTAGGGTAATTTTGTTGTCACAGTAACAACTTCCAGATCACCAAAATCAGACAGGTATGGATTTGTCTCTTTTATGAACATTAC
This sequence comes from Cyclina sinensis, assembly GCA_012932295.1. Taxonomy (NCBI): domain Eukaryota; kingdom Metazoa; phylum Mollusca; class Bivalvia; order Venerida; family Veneridae; genus Cyclina; species Cyclina sinensis. The sequence goes on from JAAONU010000019.1 coordinate 1,755,639, forward strand.
TAGATTTAGTTTTTGAAATGATAAATAGTATAAGGGTTACTTGAAAAAGACAGTAAAATCTGACAAGAGTACTTTCCCTTGAGAAAACCTTAATTTTCTCTGATAATGGGATAGCCAAATTGGTTGTTTTAGTAGGACATAAAACAATTGGAAGGGGCTTAGTATTAATTTGCTCAGTGAAGAAATATTTTGTCTGATCTGGTATGAAAGGGTAAAATATCAAACCTGGTTTTAAAGAATTGATCTGTCAGGTTTTTTAACAAAAGGTTTAAGCGTCCTGTGTCAGTTTCAAGAGAAGAAAATAGTAAAACAAGTGACGCCATCATAAGTGATCAGTGGATTTTTTAAAGTGGGGCAGACACAGAGAAAGTATCTGAACTTTTTTCTTGTTTGCTTCATAGGTTACAGTAAACTTTTTTAGTGGAATAAAATCCAGTCTGGCTGAAGTACTCGATTTAACTATCGTTAGATATGAAGGTGACGCATTCAACTCTATCTTCTTGTTAACCTGGATTTCCAATATTTTTATTTATATCCCAGCCAATGAGACTGCATCTAATGATTCGTTTTTATGGTTTACCTGTACACCTGTTGTGTTAATGTTGAACGTGTAAACATCTGTAGCATGTTTAAAAACCTCTTGAATATTTTCAAAATATTTTGTTTTGTTGGATAAATGAATTTTCCTTTGATTAATGTAAGTTAATTAAAGTTTCTGTTTGTATTAAATTACTGAATGAATATTTAGTGTATCAGCATGTTGACGAAAATATTCAAGTAAGGCCTAAGTAAGTATACCCTCATTTTTTTTTATTCATGATTTTGCACTTAATATGAGGTTTCATATCCCCAAAACTTCATTTAAATACAGTTTTAATGATCAATGGCACTGGATATGTTGAAATTACCATCTGTATTAAGATGGTGTTTAATGTGTTGCAGAGCATTAACCTAAAAGATCTACTGAGAGCATTCAATAAAATCAAATCATATTTTACTTTAACTGCTCATCAGTCTCTGTTGTATTAAAATACTTTATAATATGCAACACCACTTTTTATCCTTAACAAGACTTGCTAGAACTTTTTTCTAAATGGAAATAACATGTCATGTGAAAAAAAACACAATAAACTTTTTAGTAAGAATGTAATTCTACATGCACTTACTTGATACATGAATAATAAAATCCTAATTTAAGACAGTCTAAACACACAAAAATTAGTCTTAATCTTTTAAAATTACGTCAAGAGAAAGGCATTGACAAAAGCATGGAATATTATTCTGAAAATAAAATTAGTTTTACAAGCTTTATTTTTACCTATATGTCAAAAATTTGTAGAAAACCAAAAACGTGGCTGTATTTGAATCAATGTGTCGTAAAAACTCGCTCAATCGAAGTTATTTGAGACGCATATAGGTTACGATTGACTATTTAATAGGTTGCCCACCACTATTAACACATTCGGAACACCTCGGGCGACTTCAATAAGTCACTGCGGAAATAATGTGGAAGGCGCCATATTGGACTATTTTATAATACAGGTGGTGTCTGCTAAATTGAAAACATTTCTTAAAGCCTCTATCTGTTTATACTTTAAATTAACATTTATTTTCATATTTTACTAATGCATAAGACAGAAACTGTTTGAGTTCTGCCATCTTTGTTTATATTTAATAAAGCCGAGACAAATCACCATTTGGTGTATTCATACACTTACATACGAGGTCTTTATACGAAGTTGTCGGAAAAGGCCGAGTTGTTACGATTGCTGTCAACATAAACAAACCGTTTACCACAGTACTTCTTGCCACACCGGGAATAGTAAAAAGACATTTTAATAAATAAAAAATTTTTTGCAAGCGATCGAAAATCGAAGCGGACGTTCTAAAACGTATGCGGCGGGGCCTGAGAAACAAAACATTAATTTTTTTTTAGCCTAAACGGGCCTGTTTATTTTGGTATATATACATGCAGTATCTTTCAAATGTCTAAAGCTACATGTACTGGAAATTTTACTCACACATACAATTATCTCCATATTTTACAAGATTTCCTCAAGTAACTTTGACATTTATGGCAGAAAATGACTGAGTTATTTTGGATCCCAGTTAAATATAGGTTTTTCACATGTGATCAAATGGTTAAAAATAGAAACTGTTTCACCTTAAAAACTTGAAAGCTAGGCACTAGCTGATTGAAAAGTCATGATAAAATAAATAATTGATATTTTAAAGAAAAACATATGTTCAGAAAAAATTCTTTTAGGTATTCATACACTAAGAATATGTTCATTTTGAATAAATGGCTATCCACCAAAAAAAGATAGAACAATTTAACATCACTATATCTATAGTCTAATATTAACTTATCCTCAGTTTACTTGCCTGTTGTTCTTATAAGTTTTACTGACACCTTGTCATCTTGTAATATTTCATTCAATATAATTCACATTTATATTATTTTTAAAAAAATGGAAAACTCAAAGTCTTTGTTCTTCTTTAAATGGATTTGTAAAGAAAATTGATACAGAACTTGGGAATAAACTTCAGGAATTTTCTGTTGCAGCTACATTAAGGAAATTAAAAACAAACTGTAAATGATTGAAATCAGTTGTGTAAGACATTTTTTTTTTGTTCACATTTGGGTAATTGTTTGTATGAAGATTCCCCCTGGCATTTCCACTACTAATTATTTGAGAAAAACATCTTTTCCTGCATTAATATAAGACTCTTGACTTTTATTGATTTTGGAAAAGTTTTAATTATAACTATAGCACATATATGCAACTGAAATGCAATTAATGAACGAAAAAATTATGCCACAGAGATGAAATTTTAAGAGTACACGTGCACAGAAGTCATACTTGGATTAAAATGGTTAGTTGGTTTGTTTTCATTAGTTCATCTGAGGACAATGTCCTCAAGGTGAGTTTTTGTGATGGCCCATTGTCCATCGTCCGTGCATGCGTGCGTGCTTCCGTCCATCCGTCGGTCAACAATTTCTTTAAACAACTTCTCCTCCTAAACCACTTGGCCAAATTTGTTGAAACTTTGCAGGGATGTTCCTTCCATGAAGCTCTACCAAAATTGTTCAAAGAATTCAATTCCATCAAGAACTCTGGTTGCTATGGCAATTGAAAGGAAAAACTTTGAAAATCTTCTTGTCTGAAACCACAAGGCCCTGAGCCTTAAGATTTGGTATATAGCATTGTCTAGTGGACCTCTATCAAGATTGTTCAAATTATGCCCCTGGGGTCAAATTTGGCCCCGCTCCGGGGGTCAACTTACTTAACATACTGATACTTTAAAAATCTTCTTGTCTGAAACCACAAGGACCTGAGCCTTCAGATTTTGTATGTAGCATTGTCTTATGGATCTCTACCAAGTTTGTTCAAATTATACACCTAGGGTCAAATTTGGCCCTGCCCCGGGGGTCAATGTATTTTACATAGGCTTATATAGTGAAACTTTAAAAATCTTCTTGTCTGAAACAACAAGGCCCTGAGCCTTAAGATTTGGTATGTAGCATTGTCGGGTGGACCTCTAACAAGTTTGTTCAAATTATGCCTCTGGCTTCAAATTTGGCCCCGCCCCAGGGGTCGATTGATTTAACACAGGGAAAACTTGGAAAATTTTCTTGCCTGAAACCGCAAGACCCTGATCCTTAAGATTTGGTATGTAGCAAGGTCTAGTAAACCTCAACCAAGTTAGTTGAAATTATACCTCTGGGATCAAATTTGTCCCCACCGGGGCTCAACTGATTTTTACATAAGTAAACTTATGGTAAACTTTGAAAAATCTTCTTGTATGAAACTACAAGGCCCTGAGCCTTACGATTTGGTATGTAGCAATGTCTGGAGGACGTCTCTCAAGTGTGTTAGAAAAATTTTCCTGGGGTCACTATTGGCCCCTCCTGAGGGTTCACAAGTTTTAAATAGCAGTATAGAAGAAAATCTTTAAAAAATCTTCATGTCTGAAACCACAAACCCTAGAATTTTAAAATTTGGCATGAAGCAAGCATTATCAAGCTTTTTCGAATAATTAGATCAGGTTAAAGGTCACCAAGGCTAAAAATAGGTTTGAATACTGTACCTCATACCGCTTCCATTTAAAGACCAATATCTTTGATATTCAGTTTATAGGATCCATGCATGGACCTCTACCCATGGGTAGGGTTTTAGGTCACTGGGTCAAGGTCAAGGTCACCATAGCTTATGATAGATATTTCTACTTTCTGTCATAGAGCCTTTATTTATTGACTGATATTTTACATATTTACATATTTATATTTACATTACTTACATATTTTCAATTAAAACATGAAATACTGCTTAACTGCAAACCTACAGCCAAAATACTCAGGTGAGCGATCTAGGGCCATCATGGCCCTCTTGTTTTGTTTAGCAAATTTCTGAAGTTTTCATCAGATTATCCAGAAGGCACAAATTGTTCAGTCAAATATAAAGCTGATTTAAAATTAAGCAAGATGCTGTGTTCAGAAAACACATATGCCCCGCGGTAGCATAGTTTGACACAAATTTAAAATGACAGCACAGTGGTAAAACAGCAACTGAAATCACAAGTTAGTATGGAAATAACTTTCTGGTGCCAGAACCTGTACAAGAAAAGAATTTAACATAACAATCAAGTAAAGTAACTTATAATCTAAAATTATAAAGAGCAGATTATTCAAGAAAAAAAGTTGCAACAATTATCTAACCAGCTGAAGACCAGCAGACTCTTCATTTCAGTCACTGTAATGATGTCTCAACAGAAAAATATCCAGTCTTCTGAAATAGGTGAACCTTTTTCTAAGTACAAAAAAGGGAGATTACCCAATAAAAAGGTAGCCACAGTTACGTACCTTGTCTGGGTCATGATCTATGCACTGGTAATCAGTGTTCCAACTGTCATTTCACTGGTAGAAGTGAAGAAACTTTCCAGCTGCTGAAATTGGTTAACCTATACTTTAAGTACATAAAAGGGCAGATTACCTGAGAACAGGCAGCCAAAGCTGTTTATCTTACCAGTTTCATGACCAGTGTATAAATAAGTAAGAATGTAAGTATTGTGCCACTGCTATTTGTAGAAACTGAGAAATATCCAACTTGCTGAAACAGGTTAACCATTTCTCTAAGTACAAAATGGGCAGATTACCTAAGAAAAGAGGTAGCTGCAAGTATGTCAACAGTCAGGGTCAAGACCAGTGTACTGCCAAGTATGTGTATAAACTTTCATGCCACTGCTATTTGTAGGAATTCAGAAATATCCAACTTGCTGAAACAGGTTAATCATTTCTCTAAGTACAAAATGGGTGGATTACACAAGAAATAATGTAGCAGCAGTTATATAACTTGGCAGGGTCATGACCTGTGCACTGTTAAGTAAGTGTGTAAACTTTCATGCAACTTCTGTTTGTAGAAATTGAGAAATATCCAACTTGCTGAAACAGGTTAACCATTTTTCTAAGTACAATATGGGGAGATTACCCAAGAAATACAGTAGCTACAGTTATGTAACTTGTCAGGGTCATGACCTGTGCACTGTTAAGAAAGTGTGTAAATGTTCATGCCACTGCTATTTGTAGAAATGGAATCATGTTTAACTTGCCGAAGCAGGTTAACCGGACGGACATGCAACGTACGGAAGTATGGACGTATGGAAGGACGGTTCAATCGCTAGATGCGGGGGGCATAAAAAGTATTTGGAAGAAAATGTTGGCTTGATAGATGTCAGTTTGTAAAAACAGGTTGACCTAATAAATCTACCATTGGTAAAAGGGTTGGTCTGAAGTAAACCACATATGAGACAGAAGCTTTCTGAAGTTGCTGTTTCTGTTTTTTACTTTTTGATGTTCTTGATTGCCTGAAATGATTCCTGACAAGCCTCTGAACGGATAAAGATTATTGTTTCTATAATTGAAACTTGTAATCTAATTTATCAGTTACTTGGAATAATTGTCTTTTTCTTGGACACTGGAATGACATTACCCTGTTTACAGTGATGAAGCGTTCAAACATTATTGAATTCACATTGACAGATTTAATTCCAAGGAAAACAATGTCCAGAGCAATAGGTTTACTAGATCTGTCAATTGTACAAGACTTGTTACTTTAACAAGACAACAAGGGTAAACTGTTATTCATGCTAAGTCAATTATTGTTAAGACAAATAATCTTCAGTCTTTCCAGTTGGGGACAGACCTGATTTTTAGCTTATCTGAGTAAAACATGCTCAAGGTGACCTATTTGGATCACCCTTTGTCTGGCGTCTGTTGTCTGGCATGTGTTGTCAACATTTTATTTAAAATGATGTCTCTTCAAAAACTACTTTGCCATATTTCACCAAACTTAACAGAACTTTTCTCTGTATTGCTCTGTATTGCACGTTGTGCTCTGATGAGCTATTGTGACTGCATGATATCCGAATTGGTGAGTGAGTGCATTAGTGCGTCAACATTCTGATTCAAATGAAATCTCCTCTAGCTGAAACCACTTTGTCAGAGTTAATAAAACTTGGCAGGGACATTCCTTGCATGATGCTCTACCAGAGTTGTTCAAAGATTTCAGTTTGATGCAGAACTCTGGTTGCTATGGCAACCAAAAGAAAAATCTTTAAAAATCTTCTTCTCTGAAACCACAAGACCTAGAGCTTAGATATTTTGCATAGTGTATCAACTAGAGGTCCTCTACCAAATTTGTTCAAATTTATGTTCCTGTGGGGGCAAAATAGGGGTCACATGTTTTACATAGAAATGTATAGGAACATTTTTTTAGGAATCTTCTTCTCTGAAACCACAAGGCCCTAAGTTCTAAAATTTTGCACAAAGTATTGTCAAGTGGACCTTTATATGGCTCCACTGCAGGGGTCACTTGATTAGATACAGGCTTATATAAGGAAAACTTCAAAAGTCTTCTTCTAAGAAACCAGAAGGCCCAGTGCTTAGATAATTTGCATGGAGCATCATCTAGAAGTCCTTATCCAAGATTGTTCAGATGATTTTCTTGTGATCAGAACTGACCCCCACCCCAGGTGTCATTTGATTTTGTAACAACTTGCATAGAAACAAAAACCTTCTGATCAGTATCCACATTGCCTTATTTGTTAAGATATTTGATGTGCAACATAGCAGGCCTAGCTAGGCTAAAAAAAGACTTTTTGAAATTTTCATCATAGAGCCTTAATTTATTGACAGATATCTTAGATATTTGGTATATAGGCACCTTGCATGAATCTCTGCCATTCACTTTGATCAAGGTCAAGGTCACAAAGGCTAAAAATAGATTTTTGTACTTTTTCCCTTGGAGTCTTCTTTTATTGATTGAGGTATTTGATATGTAGGTATTACTTGCAAGAACCTCTACCCTTAGGTGGAGTTTGAGGTCACTGGGTCAAGGTCAGGGTCACAAAGCCTAAAAATAGATTGTTCAGCTTCGTGTTATAAAGAATTATTTTATTGATTGATATTTTAATTATTTGGTATTAAGACACCTTGCATGAACACTACATTAAATTGGGGTTAAGGTCACCAAGGCTAAAAATAGATTATCAACTTTACCTCATAGAGCCTTCATTTATAATCCAATAGCTTTGTTATTTGGTATGTAGGCTCCCTACATGGACCTCTAGCCTTAGTTGGGGGTTTGAAGTCACTGGGTCATGGTCACTGCAGCTAATAGATTTTTTTACTTTCTGTCAAAGAGCCTTTATTTATTGACTGATATTTTAGATATTTAGTTTGAACACACCTACAAATCTTCAGTTAGAAAATGTAATACGGCTTTTGACATTTGCTTAGTGCTCAGGTGAGCAATCCAGGGCCATCATCTATCTTAAATAGATTTTCATAAGTTGAGCATACGCTACCTTGATTTCCATGAGAGTGGAATAGTTGCTCAAATTGGCTAATGGATAGGTCATGAGAAGGTGACCTTCTGTTGGTCGTCCTCAGATCCTAATAGCGTAGCGATTTTTAGGAAATCATTTTAATCAGATTGAAGATACCTTATATTAAATATTACATGACCTAGCTTCCAGTCCAGCAGGACTCATCTGTATAGCAGTGTAGTATTTTTCCAAAACCATGAAAGAGTTTATTAAACTTGCATGTCCTAAAAGTACAGAACGTTTTACGGCAGGGGATATAAATTCAGTGAATTTGCTTGTTCAGTACTTGGGAAAACTTGCTTCTGAAAATACAGCGAAGTTGTAAGCAAAAATTACTTTGTTTACAGTATTAGAATAGAAAGATTAATAATGATTTATGATGTTAATCTAACTTAACATATTTTTTGTTTGTTTCAGAATGAAGGAAATAACACTATTACAAGTAGAATGGAGGCATTAGTCTCTCAAATTCATTGTAATAAGGTTTCTGAAAGGTTTCATTATTAATTGGAGAAATACTGAACACAGACAACATCATGTATCATTGATGAAGGGTTTTCTTTTTGCTTGCTTTTCATAGTTATAAAATGGAAACAGTAAACTTATGGTAGCCTATTGTGGACATGCAGGAATAATAATGTTAATTTTATTATGCTCCCTGAAGGGAGAGCATTTAGTCACCACTTTGTCTGTCCGTATGTCTGTATATCTGTCCATCCGCATTTTCTTGTCCGGGACATAACTCTGAAACTACAAGAAGTATCAACAAGAAACTTTGTAGGTAGATAGACTACAGATAGATCTGATTGAGAAGAAGTGCTATACATATGAACCATAACTCTGCATTGCCTAATTTTTGAGTTATTGCCCTTTGTTCATTTTTACATTTTGAACTTTGTCCAGGACATAACTCTGAAACTACAAGAGATATCAACAAGAAACTTTGTAGGTAGATTGTCCATCCATATGTCTGTATGTCCGTCGTCCACATTTTCTTGTCCGGGACATAACTCTGAAACTACAAGAAGTATCAACAAGAAACTTTGTAGGTAGATAGTCTACAGATAGATCTGATTGAGAAGAAGTGCTATACATATGAACCATAACTCTGCATTGCCTAATTTTTGAGTTATTGCCCTTTGTTCATTTTTACATTTTGGACTTTGTCCAGGACATAACTCTGAAACTACAAGAGATATCAACATGAAACTTTGTAGGTAGATTGTCCATCCATATGTCTGTATGTCCGTCGTCCACATTTTCTTGTCTGGGACATAACTCTGAAACTACAAGAAGCATCAACAAGAAACTTTGTAGGTAGATAGATCTTATTGAGTAGAAGTGCAGTGCATAAGAACCATAACCCTGCATTGCCTAATTTTTTAGTTATTGCCCTTTGTTCATTTTTACACTTAATACTTTGTCTGGGACATAACACGGAAACTACAAGAGGTATCAAAAACCTCTGGTTTACCTGTCTCCAGCTTACTTCAGTGACCATGGCACTGTCTGGATAGGACTGCCACCGTCTTAGTTGATAGAAAAATAAAGAATAAAATGGTAACTGTCTTACATTTTTCATTGCATATTTAAACAGTTTTAACCTTTTTCAGCAACTACCAGTAACATAATATCTTTATGCTGAATTTGGCAAAGACTTTATGGACGCACTATTCTTTGTCCAAAACCTGTTCATGGAGCATCACCCGGTTCGATCGGCTCTTGTTTTCCCAGTAGCTGAGAAAGGGCAAGTTAGGGGAAGTTTTTCATTTATTTTCCAATTTTTAAATGGATACAATGCATAAGGTGACATGGACAATTCATATTGAACAAAATGTGTTTCTTTTTTCCCAGTTACAAATTGACAGAATGCATGAGGTGGACCAGCAAAGACCTAGTGTAGAATTGCATATTCTGGTGTCCCAGTTATATTTAATTATTTTAGCTGAGAAAGAACATTGTGTCACAAATTTTAAAGTTAAACTAGTATAACTGTAGTAATTATTCTTTCCAGCTTGTGGTTACTGTTTAGCAGGTGCTCCTTCTTGGTCCTGAACTTTTGTTGTTAGAATTATTTGTGCTTTTGCAAAGGTTTTGCTGTTGTTGTTGTTGGAAATTACTATTGTCAGAGAAAAGATATTGTTTGTAATGTGTTTTGTCAGGGTGTTGTTCACCTTGTCAGCTGCTTTTGTCATTGGGTGATTGGTGGCAAGAACTCTTGCTTATATCAAGAAGGTGTTATTTGAAAAAAAAAAAGCTTATGTTAAGGAGACTTTGTTAAGAAAGGTGTTCTTGTCAAGTTTTTTTTGTTGTTGCAGGGACTCACATTAGCTCATCCCAAGGAGTTTAGTTGAAAGGAACTAGTACTTTGGTCAGTTAGTCGTTGTTTGATAGTAGCTCTTTACATAGTTGGTCAGATTTTCTTGCCTTGAAGTAGACTTCAGTAAGCAACCAGTGCAATGAACGTGACAAGAACAATTTACAGTTCAACAGTTTCTTCTCGAGAAGCAGTCTCAGACATGGATGGTTGCTGAAAGGAACTTATTTTTTCATAGAATGGTTAATTTAAAACACAAGATTGCCAAGGGGTGGTTCTTTGAAGGAACTGGTGCTTAAGCTAAAGGCATTGTCATCGAAAGAAACTTATGTGTTTTCCAAGGAATATTTTTCAGAAAGAATTTGGGAATGATTGTTGTAAGAAAACTTTGCTTTTGCTAAGAGAAGGTTGTTGGAGTTTTTTTAAAAGAAAATTTTGCTTTTGTCAAGAAACTGTTATTATAATTTAAGTGGCTATTGTTAAAAGTTTGATGATATTGGAAGGTATTTTGGTCAATTTGAACAGAATGAAAAGTTGTTTTATTTGGTAGTGTTGTTGTTGGAATGTTCCTGTTAATTGGTTGTTGCTGTCATCAAATATTGGTTGTTTTTGGAAAAGAAGGAAGGATTAATTGTTGAAAAACCCCTAGAGTCTAGAGAACAAGCACTGGCATTGCATCCTTGATTTTTGTTGGCTGAAACATTATATGAACTATTTGGCATTTTCCTTTCAAGATTTAATTAGTTTCTAGGAAAATGGTGATGCGAAAAGACCTTTGTCCTCATTAAACTAAAAATTCAGTCCTCATTGGCTGATTTTTATTAGTTTTGATGATCACTTTTATCATTTGATATTGGCCTCAGAATGCATGTGTAAAAAAACCTCTCTCATTAATTTTTCAAGAGTTCCTGTGAAATGGCTGTACAAGTTAACGATTTTTTTTTAATAGTGATCTTTTTTTGTACTGTAACTCTTTTAAATTAATTATTTGTTATTAAGTTATCTGGATCATTTTATGGAAGACATTTTTCTTGAAATGAATACTGGTGGGAGCCCATTGAAAGTTTTTATTTCAACTTCGAAATAGACTGGATATGAGCAGTGGTGAAGAGGTTTAGGAATGATCTTGAGTACTCAGGTCGTATCAGTAGAAAGAGACTCTCTAGGTCACAGTGACTTTCTTCTCTGCAGAGCGTGAACCGGTCAGAACTGGAGAACCAGTTCTCAGTATATCCCCATTTCCCGTAATAAATGCCCTATCAAATTGAAATGTCTTTACTGTAATGTTCTAGTAATCATTCCAGTAAACTCTTAGAAATACTTAATGAAAAACAATGTCAAGAAAATACTAACATCTTCTCAATCAGTCCAGTGGGAGGGGGTGTTTAAAAAACAATTTTATAAATTTTTCGATATCCTTCGAACGACTGACACTTTTGCAAGTAATTTCCTAGAGACCCCCTACCTCCAAGTTTAGTCTCTCAGTCCAATTGGGCACTAAACTGGGATATTTTAACCTTATGAAAAGGTGATTTAGTGGTGTGTGACATAAATTCGCGCGTAAGAGCTCGTGATTCTAGAAAATGATGTCATGCGCAAAAAGAAAAAAAAAAAAAAAAAAATGACCCAGTTTCAGTGAATCCAGCATGCATAGCTTTGTCTCTCTCCTCTACCTTGAATGTTCATCTTTTTGAAAAATACAACATTTTGGCAGGAAAGGTCATGTGACACGCACCTGCTCAGAAACATGTGTTGGTGGTAGAAGTCAAATTTTCCATTTTGTCGAATTTGCACGGACATACGTTTTTAAATGGATACAGCGGTGTCCAAAATTCGTCCTTGACCTTGTTCACGTGACATTCCGTATTTTGCCATATATACTTTTCAATGTTGGGGCCAAATCTATATTTAGGAATTTAATGTGGGATCTACGGAGGCCTAAAGGTGCCATCTTCGCAAATACGTTTTATTACGTTACCGTCGTCCAAAGGATACGGCAAAATGCATGTCCTGTGTGAATGTTTAAAGGATGGTATACACCTTATTGCTAAAAAAAAAACCTGCTTCCTTTGTAAAATTAAAAAATTAATGAGTTGAAAATTAAATTTTGAGGCTTTGAATTTGATAATCCTCCTGTAAAGAGTTACTTGCAATTGTTGTAGATCAAAAATTTATTTGGTCTTGGACGGGTTATTTGATATTTTTGTAGGAGTCAAGTTTGCAAGCTACCTTTTAAATAAAAAAAGAATAAAAAAAAGAGTTTAAATGAATTATTCCTAGAGTATGGTTATGGGAAAACTGCACCAAGTATAAAACCACATTTAATTTTCAGTTATTATCAAAGTTAATCAGAATGTAATTGTCTTGACAAATTCTGTGGCAGTTAAGAAAAGTTGTTTGTGTTAGTCAAAGGTCATTCTAGAGGTTAGGAGAAAGGAAATAATATGCTGTTGAAAGTATGTGGTAATGTAAAAAGATGAATTCTATGAAACATTGTATTCTTCACTATGGTAGCTGACTTCTGTATTGCAAGGTGATTACATTTGGACAGACAGACCAGTATTTGAGCCATATTCTGCTGGTGAGAGGTGTTGGAACATCATTGGTTTTTCGGTATTTTCACAGAAACTTGTTCAGTTGGATAGCCGTGTAGGTGTAAAGCTTTCCCTTATTGGTTTTTCGCTGTCGACTCTCTGATAGATAGAGGAATGTTTGTTGATAGGTGATATCTGCAACAGATATTATACCTTAAAAGCATCAGGGATTTATTAACATTTATACCTGTTCCTTTGGTGAAAAGAATCAGAACAGATTTTTGTTAATAACTCATTTAAAAATTATGTAAAAAGGTTTTAGCTAATTTCTGAAAAATCTGCATACTAGTGGGACAAATGTTTTAGTGATTGAAGTAATATTCTTGTAAGTCAACTTTAGAACACTCAATAGAAAGTATCGAAAAAAAAATTTTTTTGGCTTTTTGCGGAAAATGAGTTCATTCCAGTGGCACAAGAATTTCAGTGATTTTCCAAAAAAGGAACATTTTATTTAGTGAAATATCAGGTTCAAAAGAAGAGTGTTTTAAAGGAATACTAGAAGAAAATAATGGATTGCTAATGTGAACAATAACTTTATAGATCTGGATTTAAGCAAAAGATATAGAGAATAATAGGTTAGTGTCTTAATATGAGAAAGTTTATCTGGCACAGCGTAGGAATTCATCAGGTGAGCCGAAAGCGAACCAGATAAATTCTTAAACTTTCTCAATTAAGACAGTATAGAAGGGAAATGAATGAAATTTGAATCTTTGTATATGTGATATTTTGTATCAAAGGTGTTGATAAATTAACTACTTATACAGTCTTGAATTGTTGTAATCTTATATAGACTGAAGAAATTTGTTTCATCCAATTAGTGAAGGAAGTTAACATGTTTTACCAAAAATATAATAAAGTAAAATTATGCGCATGAAAAATATTTTCCCATTTTTGGTTCATTATGGGTAGTAGGAACATTTACTTAATAAGTGTTTCTTGTTACTTACAGACGAAATACAACTGAAAATTTACCTCTTTTGGAAATAGGGCACAATGCATTTTGCATTTTTCAGAGAGAGAGAGATCAGTGACATCTAAAAAGTTGAAAAGATTTTTTTCATTATTTTGATTTTCATGCGGGTTTCTTCGAAGGAGGGTTGTCACAAATGTAACAGTTAACAGCCAAATGTTTACGCATGTGTTCTTGGTTGGTATAAGCTGTCATGGGCTTAGTGCTCATTAGAATCAATTAAGCACAGCCCTACTACATTTCATTATTTTACAGTTATGAAAATGTGAAACCTCAAAATAGATAAAAGCCAAAACTGAAAAAGAAGTGAGAAATAACATTATACTAAAGCTCCAGACATATGAGGGTTGATAAAAAATTATGTATACTGCCTTAATAATTTTTCAGTCCCATATTAAAGTATGATAGATATTTTTTGGGAAATAATTATGTGTTTCGTTTGTACAAATTTATTCAAGTAAATTCATGCAAAATATACAACAATGATATTTTGAATGAAAAAAGATTCTCAGAATGCTTGTTCTTTCATGTAGGCCTGACTTAGTCACCCTTACCAGTTAACAATTCTTAGGGGAGATAAGTACCTTTCTAAACTACAGTCTTGAAATAACCTGTCCCGACACTCACCCGTTGGGTAATTTCAGGCCAGATATTTCTGTCAATTATCACAGAACCTGTCATTTATAATATTTCTGTAAGTATCAAAGTACAGTTTCATTTTTGTCAAGGGATGTATGAACTAGTCATTAAATTGCAGTTATTTCTGTATAAATACTCTTGCAAGAGTTTCTTGATTTTATCAAATTATTACTACAAAGGCAAGAAACAAATATTGGCAAAAGAAATAAAATTACTTAGTTTTATGCATTTAAAGAAAACAAGAAAAAAACAACATGCAGATACTTCAATATTTAAAGTCTTTTGCAGGTGAAAATTTTTCAAGGACTCTATGTGCCATCAAGTGTCATTTTAGGAGATTTTTTTTATGTAACTATAACTGTACAGATATAAATTTGTTTATCCTTTAAGGTTGTTAGATGTAATTATTAGACAGTTAATGATTCCAGCTTCAGTTTTAGATGTGGTCACATTAATTTGAGTGTCAGTGACTGTTCTGTCCAGTTCCAAAGTCAATTGTTTGCTGAAAATCTCTTTAAAATTTATTTTCAATTAAAATTTTGCCTTCATCATTTGAAAAGTGGCAGAGAATAGTAGTCTCTAAGACTTGAGTAATGAAACGCTATATTGACATACTGCATGAATGCATAATTTATTTAAGAAACAAGTCTGTACTGGTGCCTTTTGGGAGAATTAAATTGTAATCTAACCAAAAATAAACATTCCCATAACAACGTTTGTCTTAATTAGTTTCTGACAGCCTGCATTCTGGAGACTTAAACAGGATTTGGTATGACAATGACCTTTTTACCGACATGATTAACAGACAAGAAATTGCTACCTAGCTTGGAGTTGCAGAGAACTTTAACCTGTTCGTTGTTGTTTTTCTGTCTTGTCTGTCACCCAAAATTCCCTTCAAACAAAATTTTTTTTTTGACGATCAGGTCAGTTTCAACCACACTTCACAGGAATGTTCTTTTACTGGTCCTCTGTCAAATTACTTAAATAAAATGGTTCTATTCAAATGCTTGGTTGCCATTGTAACCTAAAGGAAAAAATTTGGAAATGGCCTCAGAAACTGCTTGCAAGATAGTTTCAAGAAATGTTCCTTATGTGGCTTTATCACATTCCTTCAAGCTATGTTGGTTCATAAAACCTAGGCTGACAGGAGCCAGGGCAATTTTTCACTCTATGTCTAAAAGTGAAGCTTTGAAAAAAAATTTGTCAGAAATGACTGTTTTGATTTAAAATAGTTTGGTCCTTAGATAACACCTTATCAGATTCTTTCAAACCATGTTTGTTTGTTTAAAAAAACAAACATTGCGATCAGTGGGGGTGGTGCATGAAAAAAATCTTTCAGTTTGTAAACACAAGATCTGGTGCTGGGATATTTGGTCTAGTGGGGCTGAAACAAGTTTGTTAAAAAATACCCTTGAGGTCAGAATTTGCTCTGTACTAAGGGTTCTATTACTGTAAAATATGAAATCTTTGAAAATCTTTTTGTCTGAAATAGTTAATGCTGGAGCTTAGAAATATGGTATGCAGCATAGTTTAGTAGAGCTCAAACCAAACCCCTTTGAATTAAGTTGGCCCCTCCCAGGGATCAGTTGATCTACGGACCTAATTTCTCATTTATAAGCTACAGCAAAGGAAGTAAGACCATTTAAGATATATACAATAACTTTTTCAAGCGGTGAATTGGAAAAAGTTCTAAGTGCTATGAAATAAAAAACAGATATATGTTAATAAGACAGTGTTGTAGGAATTGTCTGTGTTGAAAGGAATATTCCTTATTCTTTAATCATTTGTAATAATGATTAAATAATGATAACTGACTGAAATAATAATTAACATGAAATAGTATTTACAAAAAAGTACAATAATTTATCCTGTCAATTATTTCATATCCGACCCGATAAAGGGGGGTCGTATAAATTTTGCTTTATATGGCACATGCTACGTCATCACTGATGACGTCATGGACTAGTTTTGTGTTTATAAACAATATTATAAATAATCAGAAGGAAGTGATTGAATGGTTGTTATTACAAACAGAGACTACTTGAATAAAAATCAAATATTTCAATATCTAGATCTTATAGTATAGCATGATCATTTAAGGAAAAAATATATCGAAATTTTGGAACTATTTTTTGTGTATATGTTCACCTGATGGATAACCTTGACATTTGAAACACTTTAAAGATAGATTTTCAATATCCTAGTAATTTATTGACAAATGCCAGATGTGACAGGATAAATAGAATAATAGGTTAGTGTCTTATATGAGAAAGTTTATCCGGCTCGGCTGCGGTATTTATCGGGTTCGCCTTCGGCTCACCCGATAAATTCCTACGCCTTGCCAGATAAACTTTCTCATATTAAGACACTTACCTATTATTCTCTATGTATATCTGCAAACTGTGTCTGATGGAGTTATTACTGAAACTTGGATGTAAAAAGGATTTTACTGAAAACTGTGTTTAAAATTGATATTGCTGAAACATTTAGAGAAAGTATGACAATGGACTGTCAGAGTCAGGGAATTCTTATACTGGAGAAAGTTGCTTGGAAATCGGAGAAATGTCTTGCATGCTCTAGGCCAAATAGTGAACAGTATACAGCAATACAAAAGTCATGTGAACCAAGATCTATTCTGTGTCAGAAAGAGAGTTCCTATAATTTTGGGCATCGTGCCAGGAAAGAATCCATATTTGACATATTTTGGGAAAAGTTTAACAAACCTTTACATCCATGTGCAACTGGCAGCCATCTTGGCGGACATGTTGTGACAGGAAATGATCATATAGTGAACAGCCGTTTTGAAAATATGAAACAACCCTGGGGTATACCAATAGGTTGTTACAATGTGTACATGTAAGTTCCCTTTGTACTGTCTTTCTCTTTTAACATTTTGATCATTGGCCTGCCCTTCAGCCATCTGTATGTCTTTCCATTCTTGTTTTGTTCAGTATAATTTGGAGCAGCCTTGAACAAAATGTGCAGTTACAATAGTTGTCCTAAAACTCTTTGCTGCTGTTCATTTTGAGTGAGTTATTTTGTTATTTTTCTTTTAACTGTAGTGCTTTCACTACACAAAATATGACCTTGCAGCTTTTGGAGTCAGCCATCTCACCATTATCAGCAGGACATAAACCGAGACAGAAAAATCTAAACGTAAACCTTTTTCTTGTTTATAATCTTAATAAGCATATAAGTTTCAGCTATGCTGCATTTTGAACAAATGTATTGTTTTTACCAAGAGTTCCTTGTGTAACAAGTTTCCTTCAAGTAAGTTTTGCTGTAATGTAATATTACTGTTTTATGTAGCATTTATTCCAAGATGTTAACAATAGCTTGGTGTTACAGTTTGATCTGTACAGCGCAATTGTTCGAGATGTCTTTCTTTGTTCTTACTTCATTTATCTATTTTTATATGCCCGTAGGGACATATAATGTTATCGTCCTGGGCGTCCATCCGTTAACTATTTGGTTTACGGAGGATAACTTGAGAACTGTTAGGCCTACACTGTGACAATGGTCCACATTGAGTGCATGACCCCTATTGATTTTGGGGTCAGTAGCTCAAAGATCAAGGTCACAGTGACCTTAATATTGAAAAACATTTTGGCCATATAACTTGACAATTGTTTGTTATAGAGACTTCAAACTTTATATCATGATTGTGCACATTAAGTGGATGACCCCTATACATTTTGGGACAGTAGGTCAAGGTCATAGTGACCAAAGCACTGAAAACTATTTCTGCTGTAAAACTTTATAACATTTTGTCATACAGATTTCAGACTTCATTATGATGATTGATTACATTGAGAAAATGACGCCCATACATCTTAGGATCAGTACATCAGATGTCAAGGTCACATTGACCTTAACACTAAAAAGCATTTCTGCTTTATAACTTAGCAGCTACTTCCAATTCAGACTTCAAACTTCTTAGGATGATTGCCATTATTGATTACCTGACACATATATTGTTCGGGGTAAGTACATAAAAGGTGAAGGTGACAATCAACTAAACAATCAATATTTCTGCACTATAACTTGATAACCCTGCATCACAGCATGAACATCATAACTTCCAAAATGCTGACATTTATACAAATTATAAAACCTAAAATTCAGATATGATAAAGATCTATAAAACTCTAAAATTAAAATTATAAAATCTTAAAAATCAAAATATTATAAATCAAAAACAAAAAATTCAAAATTAAAAGGGTTCCTCCCTTATATCACAAATGCATCATACTAAGAAAAAGAAAAAAAAACTCTTCAGGCATATAATGCTCCCAGCGGTGCTCTTGTGTTAATCATTCTTTAATGATTTGCTGTAAATTTTGATGTAAATTTAGTGTTAATTAGTTTGTGCTTGTAAAACAATATCCATCAGGTAAGGCCTATTACAACAAGGTTTTGTGCTAGCATCTGATACATCATTTTACAATATCTACATAGCTGAATGCTGGCTTACATAATACATTGCTTGTATTTGTTGCAGAAACACTTCATTTGTTGAGCCAATTTTATTTACTGCACATTACTTATTCATACTGTCTTAATTTGTTTTTGAGCCGCTTTGTTGGGAAAAGAAAATATTTATTGCATTGGTTTCCGTCATGCAATTTTAACATTATGAGTGTTCTCCGACAATGATCAGAACATAATCATTTACATTGGGAGCATGATTTGCCACTTGAAACGTAATGATACCTGTGCTGTCTGGGTTATGAATTGATTGCTTCAATGTTTATTGACAGTTTTGTCAGCTAATAACTCATTATTTGTGAATAAAAGCATATGAAGTGTTGGCAAGGAAAGATTGGCCAGCTTGTTCCTTTAGTCTCTCGGGACTTTTATCATATAACCATTATTTCTGAAAAAGAACAGGAACATGAAATATAATGTATTGAACAGAAATAACTCTGACAGCAAAAATGTGTTTACAATGTAGTTTTCCGAACAAAGAATAGTCGGGTTAATTTGCTTGACAATTAGTACATCCTGTCTTTTTGCAGTTCATATCTTTCAGTATTCTTTCATATTTCATTCACAGTATCTTCTATGAATCAAAATAGAATTTACAATAATTTATTTTTGAAGTAAAGTGGTACATTGCAAATCCTCTTTTATGTCATTTTATAGGCTTTCAAGAGATAACCTGACAACTAAATGCTATTTGTTGCAAACAATCTCTCTGCAGTTAAAGGCACAGTTGAAATACACTAAAATAACAGAATTTACTTATGTGTTACCACTATGCTTCACTAAAATAACAGAATTTACTATGTGTTACCACTATGCTTCACTAAAATTACAGAATTTACTTATGTGTTACCACTATGCTTCACTAAAATTACAGAATTTACTTATGTGTTACCACTATGCTTCACTAAAATAACAGAATTTACTAATGTGTTACCACTATGCTTCACACGTACATGTCCATTATTAAAACGACCAGACACAACAAAATATCTGCAAATCTGCAGGAAAGACCAACTCTGTCATTAACTGGATTATGCATCAAGTAAATGCAAATTAGCGATAGTCACATGGGAAACTCCTGAGACAAACATAACTAATGTCCAATATCTGAGAATTATAAATTTAGATTCCTGTCAGAAAAAAAAGTTTAAACACATTATAATTCTGTAAAATCCTGATATATATTATTGTATTTCATTTTTGCAGGTGAAACTTGATCTTTAAAATGTTCATGACATAATTTTTTAGCAATCGTTAAGGTTTTCCAGAGAAATGGTCTTCTTGAGTTCGACTGAAATTTCATTTGCCTTCCCAACACATGCTTAACATGATCAGCCTGAACTTTTGTGCAGTCTAAACATGGTCTATTAATTCTCATATGAAATTATGTAGGAGTTTGACCAAAATTGAGTTATGGCCAGTTTTACTGTTAAATGAAAGACTTCCATAGAAGCCGGGTAAGATGGTTTCGGAATGTCACAGCAGATTTTGTCTTGGCTTGCTGTCATATAGTGGTAATCTTTCCTGAAGTTTCTGAATGATTTTCTAATAAGATTTCTGCTTTAATAGTATTAACCTGGGCCTGGCAATGGTGTTTTCTCTCTCACTTCATTCTGGTTTAATGGGTTTTAATCTTGGATGAAAAAATACTTGGTTTTAAAGACATTGGACAACATTGGCCCGTCAAACACTTGAATATGACTTTAACCCCATGGGAATAACCCATTCTTGAAATTTCTTGTTTTTAACACTTTGACGAGGGTTTAGAAGAAAACTATTGATTGCAAAGAAAACAAAAAGATTCAGAAATAACTGGTCTGACAGGCAAGGTTCTTGATCATACTGAATCTTTTGAACATTGTGGTAGTGAAAGTTGTGAGAAAATATAAATTTATTATGCTTAATGATTTCATTTGAGACCTTCTAACCCATGGCAGTGTTATGAGAGTTTGCAAAGAATAATTCAAATTGTGCTTAAAGTCATGGTAAACTTTTGAAATTTAAATTTTGAAATTTGTAAATCTGAATCAGTCTTCAGTTTCTTAATTAGAAATGTTGTTTGGGATATTGTCAACTGTGGATGTAAATTTAAAAACAACAACAACAAACAAACAAAAAAAGCACCTTTGCTTTTTATTTTCTTTTTCATTTGAGTCTACTTGTCTTTAAACTTTGTCAAACTGTTCATGAACATGTTAAATATTGTACAAGTTCAGTGTAAAAGTATCACCATTTTATTTTGATCTCTTTCCAACATGAATTGTTTCTTCCTATTGTCAGACTTCAAAGGATCTTATTGGAAGGGACGATTTCTAGGACATGTATTTTGGTTGTCTGTGTAAAGGTGTTATATGTGCAGTTTGTACAATTGAAGGACTCAACTAGGTTTTGCAACATTACTCAACATGTTTTCCTCTGTGAACAATCCCCCCTGTTTTTTTAAACATTAATATTTTGTCCATATTCAGAAAATAGATCATTTTTATAGGAAAAAGGGGTTTGAACAATAAAAAGAATGATGATAAAAGAATAAATACACCTTCTTTTATCACTGCTACAGGCATGCTGTTGCAGATTGTTGGTCTGTAGAAGTCTGAGGATAAATTATCAGTTATACATACTTGTAACTTGTTTTATTTCAGAGCTAAAGAGACACATCAGATTGCTGAAGCTACTGCTGAAAAGAACGCCAGACTGAAAGATGCATTTGGCCTTAGTGAGTACTATGTGGATGGGAGCGCCTTTGATCCAAACCGAAAGGCAAAAGAAGAGGCTGCCAAAGCTCTAGCCATGGCGCAGAAAAAATATGCGTAAGAATTTTTTAATTTCTGATTTACATTTTATAAATGCTTTATAATGTTGAAGAAGTTTCTCAGGATTCAAGAACATAAGCCCCTTGAATGTTTGCTCATTCTCAGAGATTTTGCTTGGCCAGCCATTTGCCTCTCAGTTATTTTATACATGGAGACATTTGGCCATCATTTGTTCTGTTCATGTGAGAATTTACCTCTCTGTTACTTTTCTATAGAGGCCTTTACCCTTAGTAAGCTTATTCATACAAAAATTTGGCCCCAAATTATAATGTCCTGGCAGGTATTTAGGCCATAGCAGCACTTCATTCAGGCAAGCATTTAGCCCTCAGCTATGTTGTTCCAGTATATGTTTGGCCCTCAGTCAGCTAGACTTTTGGCCTTTAGTCACATTTGTTTTAGCAGACATTTGCATTTTAGTCACATGGTTTGTGCAAAGGCTATCAGTGACTTTCCATCAGGCTGAAATTTTGCTCAGGGATTTTGTACATTCAGACATGTGCCAGTCATACATCTTAATTCTGGCAGCCAATTTCTATGCATAATTTTTTGTTATCTGTTTGAGATAAGAACAACATAAAGTTACAGCACCAGTTTGTTATTGGATTAGTGCTAATTATCTTATCTGTCTTGCTAACCACAGCATTATTTAAGAAGATCTAATCAAGGTTTGATGTTATCCCAGTCTAAGATATCTGTTAAGCAGAAGTTTAGGTCTGCATTTATGTAACAAATTACTTTTTTAAAATCAACTAACAGAAAAATCAATTAACCCTTTAAGGTTGATATGAAAACAGTTGAGAAATGTTTGGATGGTTAAAGATTTAGAAATTAAGTGAAATACAAAAACACAGCATTTACCAGTGTAAGCTTGGGAAAAATGGGTTTTTATCCTCAGTAGAATTTTTGTTCATAGAAAGAAATTTTAGCTCACCTGAGCAAATGCTCGGAAAGCTATTGGAATCACCATTTGTCCGTCATTTGACGTCTGTCGCTTATAACATTTTACCTCAAATGACATCTCTTTAAGACCACAGGGCCATTTTTAACCAAACTTGACAGAAATGTTCCTTATTTTGCCCTTTTCTTAAATTGCTCAAACCATTCCACTCCTTTGCACATAAGGGCAGAAAAAGCCAGAATTAGAAGAAAAAAAAAAAGAAACATAACTGTCTATTAAATTGTATCACAGTATTTTCAAATACTTCCATGCATGGAGAAGTAATCGCCCAACAAGGTCTATCATCAAAATTTTGGACCCTTGAGCTATCACTTTGACCTTGACATCTGAGCTGGGAATCTGGGTCTTGCACGCGACACACCATCTTATCAAGGTGAACAAGTGTGCCAAGGTATTTAAAAATCCTTCCATGCACAGAGAAGTTATGACCGGGACAAGGAAATCATTACCATTTTTAGTTGTGGAGTTTTTCTCTACACTAGACAGAATGATATAATGATGGAAGGACAAGGCAGGCCTATATGATGTCTCTTTCAGGGAGCATAACAAATGTATCACAGTATTTTCAAATTCTTCCATGCATGGAGAAGTAATGGCCCAGACAAGGTCTATCAACATTTTGGACCTTTGAGCTGTCACTTTCCCTTTTCTAAAATTTGCTTAAAGGTTCCACTCAATTGCTTGTAGGTGGCACCATAGCTAACAACAGAAAAATATACAGAAGATATTTGGCTTTGAACAGCAAAGTCCTTTTCCACCTAATTTCACAGGAATGTAAGTTATATATCCACCTATCAAAATTTCTTAAATGGTTCCAGTCCATGGCAGCCATAGCTAAAAATAAATTTTTGTCAACATTTTGCTTCAAATGACATCACCTCACAAGCTGCTTGTTCAGAATTGCCTCTGCCTTGTGGGTTTTATTTGTATAAGATATGAGATCTTTGAAAATCTTCTGTTAGAAAATGTAATATTGCTTCTGACATTTGCTTAACAGCAGACCAACAGCCAAAGTACTCAGGTGAGAGATCCAGGGCCATCATGGCTCTTTTGTTTATTCTAAGTGTCAAAATGCCATGGGGTATTTTTTTTTTCCAACTGCTCATAACTGGTTTGAATATTGGATCAATTTAAAACTACTTTAAATCAGCACTTGGATCTTTTTTTTTCAGCCACTCTGCTGAATTCATCCTTTTGTGATAGAAGTTAAAACTTCTCCAGAGTTAACCAATCATAGTTCAAGAAAACTTGTGGATAATTGTCTCTGAATACACATGAATTTGTCTTGTCATGTGATTGTCTCTGAATACACATTAATTTGTCTTGTTATGGTATTGTTTCTGAAAACACAATTTGTCTTTCTGATTGTCTCTAAATACACATTAATTATATCCCCTAGATGAAGTTGAGGAAGTGGGGAGGGGGGGTATATAGGAGTCACCCAGTGGATGGTTGGTCGGGCAGTCTGTTGCAATTTCCTTGTCCTAGGTATAACTTGAAAACTAATGGTTTGAATTCAATGCAACTTCATATAATGGTCAAGCACAATGAGAGGAAGTGCATTGTTCAAGAATCAAAACTGCATCTTCACTATTTGCAGAGTTATTGCCCTTTGTTGGTTTTCCTTGTCAGGTGCATAACTTGAAACTACTGGTTGGAATTCAATGCAACTTCATACAATGGTCAAGCACAACTAAAGGAAGTGCAGTGTACAAGAGCTATAACTCTGTCTTCACTTTTTGCACAAATATTGCCCTTTGTTTGTTTTCCATGTCGGGAGTATAACTTGAAAACTACTGGCTGGAATTCAATGCAACTTCGTATAGTGATCAAGCACAATGAGTGGAAGTTCAGTGTTAAAGAATCATCTCCATCTTCACTATTTGCACAGTTTAATGCAACTTCATACAATGGTCAAGCACAATGAGTGGATGTGCAATGTACAAGAGCTATAACTCTATTCTTCACTATTTGCAGAGTTATTGCCCTTTGTTGGTTTTCTTTGTCTGGAGAATTACTTGAAAACTACTGCTTGGAATTCAATGCACCTTCATACAATGGTCAAGCACAATGACAGGAAGTGCAGTGTACAAGAGCTATAACTCTATCTTCACTATTTGCACAGTTATTGTCATTTGTTGGTTTTCCTTGTCTGGAGAATGACAGGAAATGCAATGTACAAGAACCACAACTATCTTTAATTGCCAACAACCATAACTCTATTTCAATTATTTTACAAAGTATTCTGTTACTAATAACTTCCACAGTTCCGAAGCAGTCTTGTGGGGGTATTAATCACAATTAGTGACAGCTCTAGTTTGTTTAGAAGTCTGTTATAAAACATAATGTCTTTTACAAAATATTTGTTTTATTAAGTCTGTAAAAGTTACCAGAAGGAACTGAAATTACAAAATAACTATTCAAGCAACCATCATCTTGCTGTTGTGTCTGTCACGTTTACTCTGTTATATTGTAATATTTCTTCGTTACAAGACCAGGCTAAAATAACCTTGGTTAGCTAAAGCAGATGATAATTCTTGAAAAGATGATGATTCCATGAAAGAAAGTAGATATTATGCACGTTCTTTATCCAATACAATAACTGTAGTATCAAAAATAGCCTAGGTAGATTTTTTTAGTGGTAAGTATGACATTGGCAGTAAGAATGGTGTACTTTATAACAATGAATTGAAAGCAGTTATTTGTGTTAAGGTCAGAGGGAACTGAAGGTTTTTTTGGCCCCTTAGCTGTTTAGTCAGTAACACTGTTCTTAAATGTACCAAGAGTACCTGTAAAGGTCAAGATAATATATATCATTCAAAACTCTTTAGCTTTGTACAAATAACTATATTACTTCACAAATTGTGATGGATCTAAGGTCCTTTTGTTGAGAAAATATCATCATACAGATATGAATCATTCACTTACAGCATAGTGAAAGACTCTGACAGTGATGAGAATCAGGAAGCTACTGAGCCATCCAAGAAAAGAAAAAAGAAGTCAAGGTATTTATGAATCTGTTTGAGTTTATCGCTGGTATCAGTTGAGTATATAACCAATGCCCACTGGAGAGGATAAGCTATTTTAGGATGTTGGGAAAAATATGACATACAGAAAGCATAGTTACAATAACTGTATGGAGAGGTAAGGTGGTAGCTGTGCACAGACTCATGATCCCATAATTCTGTGACCAGTGTTAGTTCCTTATGGCAGACTTCTTTTTCACTACCATGCATACAAAAATAAGCTCAGTACAACTAGATCAGAAGGTCAGAGCACGAGATCTGGCCTTGGTAAAAGACAAGCATGCCACATCGCACTCTTACGATCTGTCATGAATGTTACAAGCTCTTCTTTCAAGTGATTGGTTCCATCTTGGGAGGTTTCTCCCCAGCTATTTAAATAAGCTTTGACAGCTTTCTTAAAAGTCAAGCTGCAGTGAAAACTTAAAATGAAAAGTGAACTTCACTGAAGGCAAGAATTAAATCTAATAGATGAAAAAGATAGGTTCTTTAAATGTAGGTGTATTGTCTCGTAAAATTGCAAGAGCTGCCAACAAAAATTGGCACAGACATACATTTCAACATGTAGAAACTTAATTGGATAAATCTAGAAACATACTGCAGAGTTACTTTCAATACTGTTGGTGGTTGGTGGGGGGGGGGGGGGGGGGGTCTTTTCGTGAAAGCAAATTTTTTTCTGTATGGAATTGGATAGAAATAAGTTTATGCAAGGTTTTTTTTAATCAAGTTATACAAGTAATATATTATGTTATTCTGAGGAGTTTAAGAGTATTTTTTTGATTTTCAAAACTGAAGAATTGCATGAGTAATTACATTACAATAAAACAGTAAATTGTGAGTCCATTTTCTAGTTTACTAAGGAAACTGTAGTCCTTTTTTGTCATGCTTATTTAAGCCTACATTGAGTACAGAAGCACTTAAATTCAAGTCAGTCTGTAATACAGGGTTGGCAGTATTCTACAAGTACTTTAATAACACTTAACTTGTGCTTGCTGAAATTGAAACATTACATCTAAGGATGTCATTGAATCAACATTAAACTCAGACTGCGTGCTTATCATGACAAGAGGCAGTTGTAACACAAGGGGCATTATTCTGAAAGCTGTATTTTTGGAGTTATGTTCCTTACAGTTTTGTCAAAATTGCTTTTTATGTTGAATAATCAATGGTATGAACAATTTCAACATCTTGACATGAAACATCAGAGGTACTTAGACCTCCTTCAGGAGTAGTGCACAAGAACCTTAACTGTGGCCCCCATTGTCAACATGTAAAAGGGACGAGCATTGGCGCTGCTGCACTGAGCTCTTGTTATAATGTTGCTGTTGATCAAGTGTATATCAATTGTGTTAAAGGATATTTACTAGGGATGTAAGTGAACGTTCGAAAGTTCGGATCCGATGCCGAACGTTCGAATGTATTTTTGGCATTCGAATGTTTAGAAAAAATATCTATCATTTTTGTTTTCATGGGAAAATGAAATCATGAAGTGTTGAAGAAGTAAGAAAGGCATTATAATCAGGTGAATTCACACCTATTGTTGCTTTAACACCTCTGTTAACACGTCTGGTCAGACGACCATAAACTTCCGTCATCTAATGTTGGTGACCTGTGCTTTAAGCAAGTGTCACCTACAATAATTAATTAAGTCAAAAGGTACTGGTATGTCCGTGTCAGAGTGTCGAGTCTGTGGTCAAACTAGGAAACAGAAGGAAGAAATTAAATACACAGACATGTCAGTCAGTTACTGGCACTAACCCCGATTTTACTTTATTGTGGCGCAATTTTCGGGGTTATTTTATTCTCTCTCAAATTCTCTAACAGTTCACATACGTAACGCTTATAATCAGTCAAAATCTAAACCATAACTTGGGTTTCGTCTCAATTTCTTTTTCTTTCGACCTTCTAAGTATAAATTTAAATCGAAAGGTGATTTACCCATTAAGGATACCGGATACCGAGAAATACACATTGTGTCAATGAATTGGAAACACTTGGATCTTATCGAGTTAACCACGTCGAGAAGCAATCTCCTGGCAGTGATCTCCCCTTTACTGTTAAACTCAGCTGGATTTCAGAAATTATTTTTTATTCTTTTTTCTTCAGTTATTATTGGAATTGCATCGATTTAACATGCCATCACGTGACATGCCTTTGTACTGAATGGAAAGTAAACGCTGCATGGAGTTTGGCCGAGAAGTTCGTGAAAACACTGTGTAACTATTGAGTACGAGTGATTCGAACATTCGAATGCAAAATGATCCGAACATTCGAATGCTAAAATGAACAAATTTTGCCACCCCTAATATTTACCGTCAGTAGCTTCCTTAGGGGGAATATTGTCCCGATACAGCAGAGATCATGATTGTATGTACATGTTTTGTAATGAAGTGTCTTTTGTTCCAGGGATAAAAGTGACTCTCCAGAAAGAAGGAAGAAAAAGAAAAGCAAGAAACACAGACATGATCGGTAGGTCAGGGGACAAGTCACATGGTTATTATAAATAGAAACTGAAATTTGTGATTTTTTTGTGTGTGTGTGCATATTTCATGTATTATCCTTGTTTAACGTATGATATTTAAATAACCCAACTTTATATTAATCTTTTAAATTAAATGATAAATTTGACTGGCTTTTAAAGCACAGGAAGTTTGTTCATAGAAAAATGTAGCAAGGGTTCAAACAGGTCTTAGATCAGCTTATATACACTTATGTCTTTCGTGACATTTAGCTAATAGACTTTAATAGTGTATTGAATTATGTTTGTTGTTTGCTGCGGCTGTGTTTATAACTTGTTTTAGGTCTGTACTGGTAAAAAGTGCTCAATTTTAGATTATTATTTTTTAGTGTAACCATATCTTATTAACAGCACAGTGATCATTTTCTAAACTTAAATTCTTTGAGAAATTATCTTACAGTAAGATTTGCTAAGTTGGTGCTAAGTTAGAAAGTTTCTACAACTGAAAGGAACAATGTGTATGCATCTTAAAGATGTTTAATAATTTGTTTTTGTGTTTTTTACATATCTGAGTTGTAAAATAAGGGGAATAAACTAAAAAATAATATTTGAATATCATAAGGGGAGAGTAACATTAAATCTTTTTATAACCCCACCACAAAATGTGGGGGGGGGGGGCTATAATGGATTCGCTTTGTCGCGTCCGTCGGTCGGTCCGTCCGTCCGTCTCCATTATCGTGTTCGCTCTATAAATCCTATACCAACTGAAGGATTTTCTTCAAACTTGGCTGAAATGTTCACCTCAACAAGGGGATGTGCAGAACCCATATTGCCCATGTGTCAGCTCAAGGTCAAGGTCACAATTGAAGGTCAAATATCAAACAATCAAATATTAGACATTATGTCGTGTCCGCTCTGTAAGTCCTACACTAATTGAAAGATTTTCTTTAATCTTGGCTCAAATGTTCACCTCAACAAGGGGATGTGCAGAACCCATGTTACCCTTTTGCCAGCTTAAGGTCAAGGTCACACTTGAAGGTCAAAAATTGACTCAGAAAATATTCTTAAATTTTAACATGTATTTGAATATTTCTGAAACTAGAAAACGTATTTGCTTGAAACTTAAAATATTTATGAAGTGTCACAATTAGGATATGCAGGTCAAGTTTCATAACTCTGTATTGCATTTTGACAAAGTTATGCCCCCTTTTAAGTCTTCAAATTTACATACAATCAAATATTAGACAATATGTTGTGTCCGCTCTATAAATCCTATACTAATGGAAGAATTTTCTTCAAACTTTACTCAAAAATTCAACTCAACAAGGTTATGTGCAGAACCCACTTTACTTTTGTGCCGGCTTAAGGTCAAGGTCACACTTGAAGGTCAAAATTGACTTGGAAAATGTTCTTAAATTTTAACATGTACTTGAATATTTCTGAAACTAGCACAGGTATTTGCTTGAAACTTAACAGATATATGAGGTATCACAAGTAAGATATGCAGGTCAAGTTTCATAACTCTGTATTGCATTTTGACAAAGTTATGCCCCTTTTTAGTCTTTTAATTTACTTACAATCAATACTAGACAATATGTCGTGTCCGCTCTATAAATTCTATACTAATGGAAGGATTTTCTTCAAACTTGACTCAAATGTTCACCCCAACTGGGCAATGTGCAGAACCCATCTTACCCTTGTGCCAGCTTAAGGTCAAGGCTACACTTGAAGGTCAAAAATTGACTAAGAAAATGTTCTGAAATTTTAACATGTACTTGAATATTTCTAAAACTAGAACAGATAATCATTTGAAACTTCAAATATATACGAAGTGTCGCAAGTAAGATATGCAGGTCAAGTTTCATAACTAAAAAAAGTGGGGGGGATAACTTTGTATTGTTTTTTGACAAAGTTAAGTCCATTTTTATGTCTTTAAATTTATTTACTATAATATTTCTTAAACCAGAACAGATATTTACTTGAAACTTAAAATTTATATGAATGGTTACAAGCAAGCTCAGATGACGAAAATTCTACAATTCCATTGAATTATGACACAAGTTATGTCCCTTGTAGGCTTAGAAAATGTTCTGATATAACCATTAATACTTAAATGTTTCTGAAACTAGAACAGATATTCACGAAAATGAAAGGTTATTTGTAACTTTTTCGAACATGATTTGACAATATATATTTATACTATTACCTGTACAATTTGTTTGTTTTTTTCACCAGAGATAATTTCTTTTTATGTATATGTATTTGTGCCACTAAAGTTATTCCCTTAACCACCTTTCCATGTCGTCTTCTGTCAAGGACATTGGTGGGGGTATGAATCGCATTCAGCGATAGTTCTAGTTATGATTAGGTGTCAGTGATAATGACATCAAGTGTTGTCATGTTTATTCATGCATTCTGAATTCTGAATGGCCTAATTGAAAGTTCTTGGCCTTACTGTTTCTAGGCATTTTTCTTGTATTTTCCTTTGCCTACAGTCATGTAGTAGTACTTGCACATAAAAAATTTAGTGTTGGTAGATAATTATACTTTTATTTCATAACAGAGAAATAAATATTCCTGTGATAACAGAAAAATATCATCTTAAAATTCATCAAATGACAAAGCTGTAATTTGGATTGTTATAAGAAGAAGTAATATATACTTGTATGTATATAGTTTTCAAAGATAGATACATATTGTGTGTATTTTCTTTAAAAGTTCTATTGTTACTTTGACATATTTGTTGTAGATTTCATCTTCATTTCTATTCCATGTTTTCTGTAACTTGCATGTCTACAATAAGTTTCATTTTCCATCGCTCACATAAGAATAGATCTCTTTAATGTTTTGTCATTAAAGGGAAGTAATTCATTTCTGTGTCATCTAAGGGGAATAATTCATTCCTATTTTCTAGCTCTTGAAAAAGGGATATGTTTATTTCTTAAAATCGCTGTGCAAAAAAATATTGTAATTTAAATTTCTTCTGATGCCAGGTAAGGTTTTTACTTTGTTTTCTAATACTAATGAATTTATATAGATTTTGTTTACACTAAACACTAAGATTAAATACTGCTGACACCATGGCATAAAGTTCAAAATCATTGTATGAGTTTGAATTATTATCCAGGGAAATTCTTTAAGAAATCATTGTTTTGTGTAGAGGTTAGCATATGGGGGGGGGG
Organism: Cyclina sinensis; assembly: GCA_012932295.1. Lineage (NCBI taxonomy): Eukaryota > Metazoa > Mollusca > Bivalvia > Venerida > Veneridae > Cyclina > Cyclina sinensis. Next base: position 1,786,968 of record JAAONU010000019.1, read on the forward strand.
TTCTTTTTAGATAAATCTTGCCCATTTTAGCAGACTGGCAAAAGGAGTCAGCTTAGAGAGATTGCTAAACAGAGGCTGTTTCAATATAGATGAACATTATGAACAAGTTTAATTGGATATTTTCCTTGATTGAATAATGACAAGTGCCTGTACTTCTTGATCACATTTCTAGCATTATAATGTTTACTTTGATTCAAGTAAAAAGTATACCAAAATTAAGAAAAATTGTCTTGACAGTTTTAACACTTTCAGTGGTGATGGCAGAGATTTAGTATATTTTGTCCTTTACCTTTGATGTAGACCATGGCCAGACTGCATTGCCTTGTATTCTGATCACATTCTGCATTATTTAGCTATTCTGTCAGTAAATTTTCAGTTAATACCTCTTTAATTATAAATGCTTCTGTCCAAATTGATAGAACAAGACTTTATGTGAGAAATTTAACAGGGTTTATCACTTCCTGCCATATTAATTTCTAAAAGAGATTTCTAAGTGTAAGCACACAGAAGAGTTACATGAATAGGGTGCCTTGTCTTTGAAAAAACTTCATTATTTATATATAATTAGACAATTTTATGATATTGATTCATTATTTCATTCTTTATTTTCATTACATCTCATTACCCATATAACAATATGTAATTTTAATCATTTGCTATTTTTGTTTTTCTGCAATTTTCAATTTGCTGGCATGCAAAAAAGGTAATAAAATCTTATTTGTACAATTCTCATAATATTTCTTCTTTTATATTAAGACAGAAGGAAAGACATACATGTTAAATGTAATGAACTCTAATAAAATTTATGAAAATTGCTAAACTGTATCTGCTGACAGGTTGCGATTTAAAGTTATATTTAATATCACTGTTTTTACCCTTGTATTTAGCAAAAAGAACATTTTTTTTTTGTTTTGTGACCATCTATGATATTTTGCTCCTGATTGGCTAGAAATGAGCTGATAAGCAGACTGACAGTTGTTGTTTCTTTTGGCATTGCTTAAGTTGTAAGGGCCTGTGAGCATATCTATGGAACTTTGTCTGTTGCTGCTTATTTTGTTGACCCATTTACTGCCTACAGCGGTAAGATAGAGACTGATGTAGGATATAGCTCGATGTTCAATACAGAATAACACTTACTGCCTGGTCATAAATTTTCAAATTTTAGAGAGATAATACTTCCCTGAAATTAATTGATGCATTACTTGTGTGATTTCAGTATTAATGATATAGAACAGAAAAGACTTTTAAAAATGCAAAACCCATCCCTTCTCCCCACATACCCCAAAAAAAAAGAAAAGAAAACTCACTAGAATAAATTTTAGAAAAGCTGCAGCTGTGTTAAGTCACTGTTTTGAAACTACACAAGAGGAAATAAAAAAACATAATGAACCAAAAAGTGACATTGAAAGCAGTGGTTATGGAGGAAAGGCTGAATGTTGTATCGGTGTTCAGTAAGAATAGTGTTCTGTGAGAATTAGTCTCATAGCAAAGATGGAAAACCCTGTACCATTTCATATTCAATTTATCTGGTATCTTATATATTTTGGAAAACCATTATTGAATATGTGAAATTTCTTTGTGAAAGCAGTTTTCATGTCAAGAAACTATATAGAATCTTGTAATATCATAAAAAAATAATACTGGTGCAGTTTGTTTGACATGTACTTAAATTTTAACATATTGTTACATATTTCAATATCTTGAAAAATAATTTACTGTTAAATCATGTTCCATGTGAAATTGCTCACAGCTACATTTTATATCATGATAAAACCGTTAAATATTATATAGAACAATTTTTGTCATGCCCTTTTGTAATATTGCTCACTGTTAACCACTCATTAAAAAACCATCCTATTTTTGTTGCTTGCTTAACAATGCTGATGTAAAACATTAGAACAAGTGAAGGTAAGAATCTTTTACAGGCTCTGTGTACAATTTCTGTTCGTCTGTCCGTCTCGCAAGATAAAATTTGGTGTATGATACAACCTTACATGTGTATTGGATTCTCATTATCCATTGGAAAGAGGAAAACATTGCACATTATTTCTAGACTGAAAGAAGCATTTGTCAGATGAAAGTTTCTGTATAGTTTGTTTGGTGCTGAAGTGTTTTTGTCTTTCTCTGAATTCACTGAGTCATTATGTTGAAGCTGAAATTAGTTTAAACACGCTGTTGGTTTTATTTGCCCATTTTGTTCAAACTTTTTCACAAAATTTGGGGTATGAATTTTTTATGTGAATTTTTTCTTTCCTACAAACACAAAAAGTAGGTCACTAGGTCACACAGAGGGGGAAATATTGTAATTATTCAAAACAAGTTTGTTTTTGGTCCAAATTGTACATTAATTACCTTATTTACAGTATTTTCTAAAGGGTTTCTAATTACATTTATTTGTTAATGCATTAAGTAAGTTAAAACAATTTGCAGGGTAATGAGTAGAGACATTGCAACAGTAAAGTGCCAACAGCTGACATAATAATTAGTCTTTTACAGAACAGTTATTGGTCTTGTATGATGTGCTGAAAAGTTTCACTTGACAATTGCTTTTTTCGGGAGATATTTTAAGAAAAAAAAATCTTATTGAAAGAAAGATATGTTAAGGAGTTAATGGTTTGACAAAAAAATCTTTAAATTATTTCTAATTGATACTGTATCATGTTCTATACCTCTACCTATTATATTCATATCACATTTACAGTACCTCTGGGAGGAAATCTTTCATTCATAGTGGAAAAATGTCTCAAAATGCTAATTCTTCTGTATTGTATTTTGAAGTTTGATTAATTGGGGAATTGTTTTTCTGTGACATACATGATTTCTTGAATATTGGTTGTTGTTAATCCATAGAATTTTTGCATGCTTTAGCTTTTCAAACATGATCTGAAGTTATCATATGACAGTCTTGGGACAGAACTTTTAGGCCATTTGATTGTAAATAGTAATTGCATTCTTGCTTCCAGCTTTGCATTGTTATATTTAATCTGTGATTGGATTTTATGGAAGAAGCTAGAAATTTTTTTTTTTTCTTTAATGCCAACCTGAATAGTTTTCTTCTTTTTGGACTTTTTTGTGGCCTGTTCATTTGCTTTTTTTGCAAAGAAACAAAATGTAGGTATCATTGACTCAGGTAGAGTAAAATTGAAAATAATAAACCACATCTTGTCATGTTTATCTATTTCTAATGTGTTCAGAGTATGCTTTAGTGACAAGTCATTCTCAGTTGTCAACATTTTACCTTATGAACACTCTTGACTACATTTTTAATTCAGCCTCAATAAAACTTGCTCAGAACTTTTCTTCTGATGATCTTTGAACAGTTTTGAAACTGGGTCATGTTGGTTGAAAAACTAGGTCACAAGCTCAAATCAAAGGAAAACATTTGCTAGACTCCAAAGTCCCTATATTTGATCCCAGTCTTCATGAAACTTGCTCAGAATGATAAGCCTGATTATCCCTTACATGATTTTGAAACTAGATCACATTAGGTCACCAGATAGATAATCTTTTGAACACTTCAAAATTCACTTTTTTTTTCCCCCGATCATCATGAAACTTGCTCAGAATGTTTGTCCTAATGAATTCTCTAGAGATTATTAAATGAGGTCATGTTGGTTGAAAAACTTGGCCACAGGCCCAGTAGAAATGAAAACATTGAAGGCGCTCTAGAAAGCCCCTTTGTTTTACTTAGTTGTCATGGTACATGTATTTGGTAAGAATGTTTGTTTTAATTATCTCCAGAATGAGGATAAGCAGGGTCATGTGAGGTCAAAATCTAGTCCACCAGCATTACTGTAGATATCACATTTTTTACCAGTGTTTGTGTTGATGATTTCTTTGATAAAATTCAGACTGGGTCATTTAGGATCAAAAACGGGGTCACCAGCTAAGTGGAAAACTGTGTGAAGACCTTTGAGGTTCAGTGTTTTATCTAATGTCCAAATGTTTTACAGAAGATCATTTGATGGGTTACCTGACTAGAAAATGTTATATTTATTTGACAGATAAAGATTTGACTCTATGTTTTCAAGGTCAGTGATACTGAAATGGGTGATATAGGGCCATCTTGACTTGTTTGATTTAGGAACTAGTCACATTGATGTCAGGGTTAAATGTTATCATACATCGGTTTTCACCTTGAAACTTTTCCTCTTATGTTTGATCTGAAAAAGCTATATGCTAAATGGGAAGAGCTTGCACTAAGATTAAAGTCATTCATTTTGACTTTCCTTTCTAGTTTTGTCACTTTTGTTCTCTCAGTAAAAGCAAGAAACCTGTCATTTAAGTGTACAGGTCATCCTTTTTTTCTCGAAGTTTTAAACAACTTCTTATCATCCTATAAACACTGAAAATGATGGATACTTCAGTCACAAGATGTCAAGGTCAAGGTGATTGAAGCAAATGAGACTTTGTACTAGTTATAATTCTTGCCAGTGTACATAACTTATGTAGTATAGGCTAAAGATGATTAATGAGGTGTTAAGAAAGACAACAAGAGATTGACAACTTAAGTGTTTGAAAGAAAAACCAGGAACTATCATAGACAGAAACAGATGCAGAAATATATTAAATTATTTTTTCTCCATGCTGAAAAGCCAAATGCATGTATAAGTATTGAATTGGTTGTAAAGTTTTGTCCAAGATCTGTTAAAACTTATTATAAATGGATATTTTGACATCTCATCATTCGTTGAAATTCTATCAAAAGACATATTCCCAAACAAAATGACAAAAGTGAATGACAGTTTTTTCAACTTTAAGTCTACCATTGTGGTAGTTGATGAAATACAGTTTAAATACACGCTTCAGTTTGTCTGGGTTTTGATGGAACTTCAACACATTTCGTTTCACTGTTGAGACAATTTGCATTTAATGCAGCATTATTCATGAAAAATTTGTCAAGTCTATTATTTTCTGGATACTTTTAACAGACAATAATGTTACATTACCATATGTCTGTAAAATAGAACTCTTTGATATTTCCACTGTAGGTCTGAAAGTAGAAAAAGTAAAAAGAGGAAGCATAAACATAAAAAAAGGTAAGACAGCAGTATATCTAGGTGTTGGTTGAATATAGGAAAAGGTAAGACAGTAGTATATCCAGGTGTTGATTGGAGGTAAGACAGTAGTATATCTAGGTGTTGATTGGAGGTAAGACAGTAGTATATCTAGGTGTTGTTTGAAGCTAAAAAATGTAAGACAGTAGTATATCTAGGTGTTGTTTGAAGCTAAGAAAAAGTAAGACAGTAGTATAACCAGGTGTTGTTTGGAGGTAAGACAGTAGTATAGTTGTTTGAAGCTAATGAACAAATGTTGTTTGAAGCTAAAAAAAGGTAAGATGGTAGTATATCTAGGTGTTGCTTGGAGGTAAGACAGTAGTATATCTAGTTGTTGTTTCATGATTTAGTAAAGGTTTAGCATGGTGTTTTATGAAGCTAAGAAAAGGTAAGTTGGTAGTATATCAAAGTGTTGTTTGTAGCTAAGAAAAGGTACATGTAAGATGGTAGTATATCTAGGTGTTGTTTGAAGCTAAGAAAAGGTAAGACAGTATTATATCTAGGTGTTGTTTGAAGCTAAGAAAAGGTAAGACAGTAGTATATCTAGGTGTTGTTTGAAGCTAAGAAAAGGTAAGATGGTAGTATATCTAGGTGTTGTTTGTTGCTAAGAAAAGGTAAGACAGTAGTATATCTAGGTGTTTTGTGAAGCTAAGCAAAGGTAAGACAGTAATATTTCTAGGTGTTGTTTCACGATTTAGTTAAGGTTAGAAAGTAGTTTAGCATGGTGTTTTGTGAAGCTGAGAAAAGGTATGACAGAAGTATATCGAAGTGATGTTTGAAGCTAAGAAAAGGTATGACAGTAGTATATATATCTTGGTGTTGTTTGAAGCTAAGAAAAGGTAAGACAGTAGTATATCTAGGTGTTGTTTGAAGCTATGAAATGGTAGGACATGATGTTTAAAGCTATGAAAAGGTTAGACATTAGTATAACTGGTTGTTATATGATGTTCAAGCAGTAAGTTCAAATCTGTAACTTTGTTGTGGTGCAAAAAATATTTTTTTTATTTCAAAATAAGGTACAGGAAATTTTAGTACACAGCAGAAGTTAAAAGGACTTTTGCAGTTTATTTGCTTTCATTTTCAAACAAACAAAAATGTGTGACTTGCCTGTAGACAATAAAGCTTGACTTAATAAGCGAAAATGTGAAACTAAACAACCTTTTATAAGTGAATCAAGAAAATATGAAGGTAAACTTCAGTTAAGAAGGTTGTTTTACATTGTTAGTCATACTTTGATGAATGAAATGTATCTGTTTTCAGTGAGTCACAAGAAAAAAAGAAGAAACATAGAAGACGACCTTCACCTAGTTCAAGTTCAGGGTCAAGCACTGAAGAGTCTGAGCAGGGGAGGTAATTCATGTGTTTAGAACTAAAATCTATGTTAATGCAAAATTACAGGAAACTTAATTCAGAATTTAAAAAAATTTGTTTAAGGCTTAAAACTTGCAGTTATTTATATTTAAGAGGAAAAAATGAGATGTGGCTTTAGACTTGTTTGTGTTTGAGACTTCAAATTATGTTTTCACACATTTTATCCATTTTGGCAAGCATTAAGGAAAGAAATGTCAAAAATAGATTTTATTTTGGAATCCCTGAGAAAAAGTTTCAAATTGTAGTTACATAATTTTGCTTGTTTTAATTGGTCTCATTTCAAATTATAGTTTGATAAATCTGAGAAAAATTAGATCTTCTGTGCCAGTGAGACAGTGTTTTAGATAGATAGTTCCAGGTTTTAGTGACAGATAGTTCCAGGTTTTAGTGACAATATAGTTTCAGGTTTAAGTGACAATATAGCTTAAGGTTTAAGTGACAATATAGTTTCAGGTTTAAGTGACAATATAGTTTCAGCTCTAAGTGACAATTTAGTTTCAGGTTTAAGTGACAATATAGTTTCAGGTTTAAGTGACAATATAGTTTCAGGTTTAAGTGACAATATAGTTTTAGGTTTAAGTGATGATATAGTTTCAGGTTTAAGTGACAATATAGTTTCAGGTTTAAGTGACAATATAGTTTCAGGTTTAAGTGACAGTATAGTTTCAGGTTTAAGTGACAATATAGTTTCAGGTTTAAGTGACAATATAGTTTCAGGTTTAAGTGACAGATGTTTTTTTATAGTACAGCTTGATCTTTCAAACAATTTGCTTGTACTCCTTACTTGCCAATTGACAAATTTCCTTGTTGAGGGCATAAGAAAAGTGGATTGAAGACTGTATTATTGTAATTAGCACTTTATAGTATTTCTTACACATGCTTGATGAAGGTAGAAGTGCAAATGTAAATGAAAAAAAAGAGTTTCGTTTTCATGAGCTTACCTTGATAGTATAGAGATGAACTTTAATATATTTTCACTTTGAGACTTTACCACTTCGAACAGAGCTAACCACATTATCAAATACCTTCCAATTTATCACCAATGTACTTGTACCCAGCTACATATACCCCAAATAAAGAATTCGTCCTGAATTCCTAGATTCACAGAGACTATTTCAAATCATTCTCAAGATGCTGAAGCAATAGCCATTTTATACCACAGGTTACTTACACTGTGTGCCAAATGTGACAGGTGAAAAAACTGTGGCCTAACCAGGTCTTGAATCCAAGGCCTTCCACTTACAGGGCAGACACACTTCCATCTGAGCTACCAAGCCACATGATCAGTTACCTTCTATTTATCACCAGTGTACCTGTACCTGGCAACAGTAGTAACAATCTTTTGATTTCAGACTGTAACTTACAGTCAAAGAAAATAATTAGTTATCTTTATGTTTCAAATTTCTTATTCAGTTCATCAGATGAATCCAGCCCTGAGAGGTCACACAGAGAGTCAAGGCCAGTTGAAAGATCAAGGTCACAGAGAGAAAGGACACCAGACTCAGATTTGTCTCCTGAGAAGTAAGTTTTGGTTATTATTCCCCCACAACTTTTTGCCCTTGGATCCATCCATCTGCTGTCACACTGTCACGCTGCCCAGTGTCACACTGGTTTGTGTCACCTTTAACTCCAAACGTATAACTGCTAGAGCCATGAAACTTTCTAAAAATAGTTGTCAGCATGTGAACTTATGCACCTAGGTATTTTTAAATAAAATTATTGGAGATCAGCAGACTTATGCCTTCTTAAAGCTTACATACAGTACTTCATTTGGAACACATTCTTGCAATCCCACTGATTGACTGGTTCCTGATTCTCACCTCCAGATCAGAAGTCAGGCTCTCTTACCACTGCTCCTACTTTATTTTCCAAAGGGGTAAAAGAGAATGGGGTCGTGTGTGCTTTTTAATAGTATTTCAAAGCTGTATGCTTTCATTCCTTGAATCAAACATGCCAATGTCTGTTCTACCTCAGACCATTTACTACCTTAAAGATGAATATTTTTTCTCTTCAGCACAACAGTAAGGTTGAGTGTGCTATTGCAAGACTCTTTGTTAACTTAGTCTTTGTACATATTTCATCAGATTAATGTAGAATATTTAGTGGAAGGAGAAAATTGTGTCTTCAGTTGTTGGAATTAATTACTTCTGGGTGCTTGGATATCATTATGTTATGTGGGTGATAAGATGCTCTCTTAAATAAGGATTTTGCTGTACATATTCAGGAGTTCACGACCGGCAGACAGACAGAAGGAACGCAGTGAATCGTTGTCATCTCTTACCCCCTCACCATCCCCTTCCCCACCTGGCAGGAAACACAGTAGATCTCTGAGTTACTCACCAGCTGAAAGGAAGAAAAGGTCAGTGTCGCCAACATCGAAACAGTCAAAGAAGTCTGCGTCTCCTAGAGGAAGTAGCAGATATGCAAAAGAATCAAGATCAAGGTCACGGTCTCAAAAAAGACACAGGTAGATAAAGACATTAATATTTTAGCTTAATTTCTATCACTTAAGAATCATTTTATAATAGTCATTGTCATCAGAACTTAATAAAGTTGTCTTTATCATGAAGGCTTAGTTTCGTTTCATGTAAATTTATGTTGTTATGTAACCCAGAACAATGTACTTGCTCCAAGCTGGATTTGAATGCAGGTACTTTAGGTCACAAAGCAGACACTCTACCACATTACCATAAAAGCTTGCTGATAGGCAAGGGAGTAGAAGTGCCATAGAATATCTCTACTACAATTACCTGTTTCATACATAATTACTAGTTCATTTTTATATGCCCATTTGCAAAACGGGACATATAATGGGAACATTCATGGGGGCGGGCGGCGTCCAGTTTTGTCTGGAGCATATCTTTAACAGGCATGGATGGATTTTAATGATACTTGGTACCAATGTTCACCATCATGTGGGGTAGTGTCACACGCATAAACCAGGTTTCTTAGTCAAAGGTCAAGGTCACACTTAGAAGTCGTTTGGTGCAAAACTTCTACATGCATTGAAGGATTTTATTGTAACTTAGCATATATGTTCACCATTGTGAGGTGGAGTGTTGCATGCAAAATTCAGGTCCCTGTGGCCATGGTCAAGGTCACACAGAGATTAAAAGTCAGATAAAAATATGAAAATGTGAGTATGGACTATTTAGTCATCATGAATTGAGAGATTCTATCACAAATGTTAGCCATCATGAGTCTGTGCATTACACACAAAATCCTGGTCTATATATGCAAGGTCAAGGTCACTAGATATGATGAAATGTCCAGATTTTGTCCAGAGCATATCTTCTACATGCCTGAGGTATTTTAGTATTACTTGATACAGAAGTTCACCATCATGAAATGTAGTGTTGTGCACATGAACCAGGTCTCTAGGTCAAAGGTCAAGGTCACACCTAGAGGTCAGTGGAAACCACTTGTCCGGAGCAAAACTTCTATACTATGGAGAGTTTTTAATATAACTTGGCACAAATGTTGACCATTGTAAGGCGGAGTGTCGCACGCAAAATTCAGGTTCCTTTGGCCAAGGTAAGGGTCACACATAGGCGTATTTTGTGACAATGGCACTCTTGTTTATAACTTCTCTTTTGTTTTTAGCTCACCTGTCACGTAGAATGAGCTTTTCTGATCACCTTTTGTCCGTCGTCCATCCGTCCGTCCGTCCAAAATTAGTTTGTTAACACTCTAGTGGTCACATTTTTGCCTCAATTGTCTTGAAACTTGGTCAGGATGTTTGTCTCATTAATATCTTGGACGAGTTCGAACATGGGTTATCAGGGTTGGAAAACTAGGTCACAGAGCCCAAATATAGAAAAACCTTGTTAACACTCTAGAGGCTACTTTTTCAGTCCAAATATCCTGGAAATTTGTCAGAAAGGTTCTATTGATGGTTTCTAGCTCAAGTTCAAATATGGGTCATCTTGGTTCAAAAACTAGGTCACGGAGCCCAAAAATAGAAAAATCTTGTTATCACTCTAGAGGTTACATTTTAGCCCAAATAATCTGGAAATTTGTCAGAAAGGTTGCTTTGATGATTTCTAGGTCAAGTTTAAATATGGGTCATCTGGGGTCAAAAACTAGGTCACAGAGCCCAAATATTGAAAAACCTTGTTAACACTCTAAAGGTAACATTTTTACACCAAATAATCTGGGAATTTGTCAGGAAGGTTGCTTCTATGATTTCTAGCTCAGGTTTGAATATGGGTCATCTGGGTTCAAAAACTAGGTCACAGAGCCCAAAAATAGAAACATCTTGTTAACACTCTAGAGGTTACATTTTCAGCCCAAATAATCTGGAAATTTGTCAGAAAGGTTGCCTTGAAGATTTCTAGCACAAGTTCAAATATGGGTCATCTGGGTTCAAAAACTAGGTCACAGTGCCCAAAAATAGAAAAATCTTGTTAACACTCTAGAGGTTACATTTTCAGCCCAAATAATCTGGAAATTTGTCAGAAAGGTTGCCTTGAAGATTTCTAGATCAAGTTCGAATATGGGTCATCTTGGGTCACAAACTAGGTCACAGAGTCCAAATATTGAAAAACCTTGTTAACATTCTAAAGGTAGCATTTTCAGTCCAAATAACCTGGAAATTTGTCAGAAAGGTACTATCGATGATTTCTAGCTCAGTTTTGAATATAGGTTTTCTGGGGTCAAAAACTAGGTCACAGAGCCCGAAAGTAGAAAAACCTTGTTAATGCTCTAGAGGTTACATTTTTAGTCCAAATGTCCTTGAAATTTGTCAGAAAGGTTGTTTTAAGGAATTCTAGCTCAGATTTGGATATGGGTCATCTGGGATCAAAAACTAGGTCACATGGTCCAAATATGTAAAAAACTTTTTAACACTCCAGAGGTTACACTTTTTAGTCCAAATATCCTGGAAATTTGTCAGACAGGTTTTTTTGATTTCTAGCTCAAGTGGGAGTATGGGTCATCTTGGGTCAAAAACTATGTCACAGAGCCCAAATATGGAAAAATCTTGTTAACTCTCTAGAGGTAACATTTTAATTCCAAATAACCTGGAAATTTGTCAGAAAGCTTAATTCTATGTTTTCTAGCTCAAGTTTGAATATGGGTCATCTGGAGTTGAAACATCTAGGTCACAGAGCCCAAATATCGAAAAACTTTGTAAACACTCTAGAGGCTACATTTTAAGTCCAAATGTCCTGGAAATTTATCAGAAAGGTTGTTTTGATGATTTGTAGCTCAAGTTTGGATATGGGTTATCTGGGGTCAAAAACTTGGTCACAGAGCCTAAATATTAAAAAACCTTGTTAACACTCTAGAGGCTACTTTTTCAGTCCAAATATCCTGGAAATTTGTCAGAGAGATTGTTTCGATAATTTCTAGCTCTAGTTCAAATATGGGACATCTAGGTTAAAAAACTAGGTCATAGAGCCCAAATATGGAAAAACCTTGTTAACACTCTAGAGGTAACATTTTCAGTACAAATAACCTTGAAATTTGTCAAAGAGATTGTTTCAATAATTTCTAGGTCAAGTTCGAATATGGGTCATCTGGGGTCAATTAAACAGGTCCATAGCAACTTTGTTAAAAGCAGTCATACTCAGGTGAGCGATACAGGGCCATCATGGCCCTCTTGTTTATTTCATAATTTATTTCATCTTGCTAAGGCTGTTTCTTTGACATTAAAGTTCATTGATTTATCATTATTATCAGTCACGGTATTTTCAATAGCAGGTCAAGGTCAGACTCTTGGAATCATAGGTCATCAAGACGGGACAAGTCTTCAACACACAGTAGGAGTCGGTCAAGAGACCGTGCATCACGCAGTCCTTCTATAAGGCGACGTAAAGGATCACCAAGTCACTTAGATAGAAGAAGAATAACTAGGTATCGTTATGTGGGTCACTGTGTTAGAATTACATAAAAGTATTGATGTTGAGTTTTTATAGATCGGGTATTACTTGACTTGGTTCTTCACCTTCAGTATTTGTCAACACTCGATGTAGAGTACAATTGCTTATCATTTGTGCCATGAAAGATCACATTTATTTATTAAAAGAAGTTCAGTAGATCTAATATATTGTGTCTGTTTTGGTTATATTTGCTTTCTTATGGAAAAAAAATGCCTATTGCAAAGTACTCTTGATATAATTTAGTCACGTTTCCACTTTTTATTTGTTGTACATGTATATTTGGTGGTAATTGTCTGTCTGATGTTATTTTGTTGTGTAGTAATGTTTTTGTTTATTTCTACCTTTTATTAATTTCATCTCTGTTTTCAGTTTTGTTTTCCTATCATTTTATTTTTTTAAAAAGGTCAGGGTCACCAGCATCAAACCCTTATGATTCCAGAACATCACCTAGAGGATCAAGGTCACCACAAAGGTCAAGGAAAAGATATTGAGGAGTCAACCTTTAAATATTGGTATCTCAAGTTGACTTTTCTGCATTTAAGCATTTTTGAACAAGTTTACACTAACAAAGTTTACAGTTACTAAAAACAAGTACTTGTTGAGTAGGCCTCTAACAACACTAACTGTTACAAGAAGAGGAAGTATTGCATTACATGTAATTAACAGCACTTCCCCCTTTCCCTAGATAAAGCCAATTCTATGTTTTGAAAAAAAACAAGGAAT